>VXBU01009052.1:193403-208968 GCA_013400315.1 Bombycilla garrulus
GGGATTATGATCAGGGTGTTCTCTATTTCCTAAAGCTCCTAAAAGCTGAAGCCTGGGTTTGTTAATTCATTGGTCATGGAAAAATGTCAGTTAGCATCCAGCCCCTGAGTGGAGTCAAAGAACTGTAAGTCATTCATAATTATTCTGTGTGCCCTGGCCCACTGATTTTAAAACAATTTTGCTGTGGCTATATTCATATAAATGTGCTGATTATTAATATGATTTGTGTCAGCTTTTAACCAGTTGGTTAAGGCCTCTTTAGAAACTCTAAATTGGTTCTTTCAAAGGTGGTTTGCAAGAATTTCTTCCCAAGCTCCTTTCCAAGAGGGCATGTGGGCATAGTTGGAAATGTCCTTTTAACAATGGTGGAAGATTTCTTTCCCAAAAAGCAAAAGCCTTGAGAAGAATGAACAGGTGCAGTGGCACTGAAGTCATCCACTATGACAGGGACTGAGTTCTATCATGCAAAGGTTCAGCTGAATTTCTTATATATATATATAAAATTAACCAAGAAAATCCAGCTTAGAAGAAATGAAAATGAAAACTTTATTAAAACCTGCAGAATCTGCATCTGCCAAAGAGCTTTGACTTTTAGAAAAAGAAAAAATGGGAAGCAGTTTTGAGTATCAAATGCTTGATTTGAGTATCATATAAATAAAAATGCCTTATTCTTTATTTGCTAATTCACTCTATGAGGTATTTTAAAACTACATTTTAATCAATTGAAAAAAAAGGAGGCTTGGGATCTATTTCTGAAATGGTTGCACAACTTTAAAACATTGGCTATTTTGATGACACAAAAATAAATACTAAAAGACTGGCCAAACCCCATGTTTTCCTAATTCTTTATTAAATAATTTTTAAAAGCTTTTCTAAGCTAAATCTAAGTGAATCCTCACTGTCTTCATTTTTTTTCTGCTGAGTCCCAAAACGAAAATCCTCATCAGACTTCCTCAATTGCTGTGAATCAGTATGTGTTGGCCTAAGCCCCTCACTAGGTGAAACCTTCCCTCTAACAGCTGCAAGGCTGCATTTGCAAACACACAGCAAACAGTGGACAGCCCACTGTCACAGAGATCTGACTCAGACAATCCCTTCACCATCTTCACAATACTCTCAGATCAATAGCTCATTTAAGCAAAGGGTATATGAAAATATTTTTGTAAATATTATTGTAAGAAGTGTTTTTATCACTTCTGGGATTGATTTACTGATTCATTGTTTTCTGACCTTGAAGAATATGCAGTTAAAAGATGCCCCCAGGATGCAAATTGCTACTAAAATTTCAATTGGCAGACATTTCTTCTCACTTTCAAAAATTCTCAATCTGCTTTCAAAGGTATTTCAACTTAATTTTACCGTACCACTATGTTATCTCTCCCAAGCACTTCTCACCAGAGCACACTACACATTTTAACACAGGAAATGCAATGGGGTTGCATTTTGAGACAGCACATGTTTCGCAGGTGTAAAGGTTGCAATTTTCAATGATATTGGAAATACACCTTTGGGGCTTTTTCCCCACTGGAAAAAAAAAATCTCAGCATTGTGGCATGGTACTCTCTATCTGAGGAAGCTGTGCCTCAAATAAAAAGCTATAGAAGCAAAATCTTTCAGTGTCCTGCTATGCAGAGCTGCTCTGGACAGGATTAGGAACTGGAGAACTGGAAAGACCCCATTTGCCGGCATTTTCCACACCCAGGTGCCCACTGCTACTCTTCCCAAAGGAGACACACAGCTCCCAGGCTGACAGACACTGCCCACATGTGTGTATACCCACGATGCCTTTTCTGTCAGGATTTAAACAGAAGGTCCCATCCCATTACTGCCAAGTAATTGAACTATTTAAGAGGATGTCAGAGAACTAAGAGTTAGCACAAAATCCTGTAACTCCATCAATGGGCACTAGCACACTCAGCCTCTCTGGGAAACTCTTACGATCTCTGAAATGTTGTCAGGTTCAGAAAATTTAAGTTTCTTTCACTTAATTTGATTTTACATCACTAGTGTAAACTACAATTCTCTATATGGTGATTTAAATCACAGCTGAACAGATTTTACTAATTTCACAGAAAGGATGATGTAAATGCCGACTGATCCTGTCTCAATATATTCAGGAATTTTTTCAATACTCTCACACTGGTTTTAGTGCATTATTTAAGCTATTGTAACCTTATTAATCTAGATAAGAAGGCAGGAAGAAGAAAGGTTAAAAAAAATAAAATTTGATCTTTGAAGACCTAAGACTGCAAGCAAAGATTCATTCAGGAATCCAACGGATTACAATAGGAACAGTGATCTGTGTGAGTAGAAGTGACTCAAATGGCACCGACTGCGTTGTAAAACAATGCAAATGCTCTTTCCTTAATGCGGCGCGCTTGGAAGGCGTCTTTCAGCTTTTCCACCTGAAAAAAAAGCATCAGTTTTCCTCAAAGACAGATACGGATAAAGCAGGACACTTCTGCCTGAGGAGAGGCTAGCTGGGCTGATATTTGATATAAGCACTCAGTCCCAAATGGGAGGAGGGAGAAGTGATTGATGGTTCATAAGGAGTTACTTGACTTTTGCTTGTAACAGAAGCTTTTTGGATTCTCCCAAAGTTCTTGTCAAAGACAAGAAACATCTTTTGAAACAGCAGCTTTCCCCTTACCAGCAGATGGAATAAACCTGTGTAAAAAAATGCTGCAGATTTAAAATACATATAAAAGAAAGGATGAAATTGTTTGACGCACTGCCCTTTTTCTAATGCCTCTACTATTCTATTACCTGCCCTCTTAATACAGTGTGAGTAATTCACCTTTCTGCAGGAGGAGTTTCACAAACGCAGCAGCAGGAGTTCCCCAATTCAGTAAGACGCATATTACCACAGGAAGAAATCCTTCTTGCTCTCTGTCTCTTCGGGCTCCAAGGTCAGAGTTGTATGAATTTGACTAAGACAACCCTTTCCCGAGCCCCCACAGGGCTCTGCTCTCCTGGCTCTCATCTAGACATCTCCATCTGCCTCCTGCAACTGTCTCCTCTGGGAAAGAGAGAGCATTAGCTCTGCTGCTGGGGTGTGGGGGGGACAGAGGAATTAGGATGGGCAGACTTTCGCGTTTCCTTACATCGTGTACACGAGAAAACAACGGATCTGAGCTCCATACTCCGTCTTAAAGAGGCAAACTAATGATCCAACAGGTGGAATGAATTCATACAATCCCAGTCACACACAAATTCGTTAGAGAGTCTTATCAGTAACGCCCAGTCCCAAGGCGAAGGAAAAGCTGACACTCTGTCTTACATCTCATTGTCACAGAGCATTGCTCATCTATGAGCCTCAATGAACATGCAAAGGACCATGCACGCCAATGCGCTCTACCTCGGGAAAGAGACAAGAAAAATTGCTCTGCCGGCTCTAGAAATCCTAGCCCCATTCACTGAACACTCAAACAAAAGCTGAAGTGGGAAACCGAATTAAGTCACTCCCTCTTCACGGTTTTAACAGCCACTGCTCAAAGAATGGACTTCATCAATAAAAGCGTTCAGAAGCAAATGAATTAAAAAAAAAAAAGAAAAAAAAAAGAAAAAAAAAAGAAAAAAGAAAAAAAAGAAAAAAGAAAAAAAAGAAAAAAGAAAAAAGATTAGAAGGCTCAATCGCATTTTTTCCTGCTCTTAAAGTCTCTTTACCTCTCCGGAGGGTGAGCGGGCTGCGTAGCTCCCACACCCCCGCCGGCGGAGGGGATTTGCCCGTGGGCCAGGAGGAGAAGGAACCCCGCGGTGGAGCTGGGTTGAGAAGGACATCCATGCAACCTCCCGGGAGACACAGGAGAACAGCACGCCGCGCTAAAAGAGCTGAAGGTTTTACTCTTGTCAGCCACTGAAGGCTTTGTCAAACTCCCGGATCTTAATCTTGCGGATAAGCATATGTAATAAACACACTGTGGGTCTTAAAATGTGTGCTGCGTTTTTTCTCTCTTCACAGAGGCTTGCAGTAGTTCGCCAGTGTAGATGCGGATAAACACAAGGAAAGAATAATTAAAGTCTCTTTTTTTTTTTTTTTTTTAATTTGCTGTTTAGGGGTTGTTTGTTTGTTTTCGGGTGGTTTTGGGTTTATTAAATTTTTTTTTTAACCGGTAGGTGCAATTTTAATATATGCAACCAAAAATACCAGTGGGATGGACATGTGATACAAAGACTGCACTGGCAGTAAAATTCGCTTACAAAATCGCTTGTGTGTTTTTTTGCGAGGAAAACGACCGTCCTAAAGCCGAAAAAGTCTATCCATTTAGCCGTCGCACCATTTTGTCCTGTCTCTGAAGCGCCTGTGGTTGTTTCGCCATGAAGAGACCCTGACCTCCTGAAGGAGCAGCAGTATTTTCGTGAAGGCAAACGCATCCACTGAGTCACGTTCCACCCTCCCTTTCCAAAAAAATCAAAAAAGTCTTGAACGTTCGACGAGGAAAGAAGCGCGCTCGGCTCTGCCTCTGTCTGTCCCTGCGCCCTTGGGGTGGCGAAGGGACGGGCCGACGAATGCCACCGCCGTAAAGGACAGTAAACAATATATACATTAAGGGAGGCAACGCCTGGGGCCCTCGTGACCTTTCCGCTGCTCAGGTTAAATCTATAAATACCCAGAAGACATCCGAGCCCATTGTTTTGCTACCCTCTGAAACCGAACCTGCCAAGGAGACGGAGTGGCGTCCCGCCACCCTCCTCCTCCTCTTTTGGCCTGTCGGCGGCGAGAACCGATCGCCGAGGGAGGTTGCGGAAGCGCGGCAGCGGGCGGCGGCGGAGCAGCGGGGGAATCTCCCGAAGGCCCCGGGCGAGCTCTGCCTCTCCCTGACCGGCCGGGGCCCCACGCGCGACGCACGAGTGCACGGGCTGGGGGAGAGAAAGTGAGAGCCCCTGTAATCCCAAATTCCTTTTCACAACTTCGTGATTTAACCCACACATTATTAAAATCCAGATTTATCCCCCTTCTAAATGAGTCTCGTAAAAAAACACATTAACTCTAGCGACAAAATTCATGGCTGAGGCATAAATAACTCGGATGCTCGGAAGATATTTTTTACAAACCTGGGAGGTTTATCCGCTTGCTTTTCTCACCTTTGCCCACGCCACGGCGCGACCCGGCACCTCCCAGCCTGCCACCTCGCTTCTCCCAGGATGATGCGGCCCAGGAGGGAGGGGAGGTCTCTCGAGGAGACTCGGTCTCGCCAATATCGTCACCAAAGAGTTTGGGCACGGCTGTAAGATGGCACGTAAGGGGTCAGGGATTCCGCCAAAACGGGGAAACGAGTAGCACTGCCTCACAGGCACTCCCAGAGGCTACACTTTTTACACGTCCAGCACAGATCCGCACCGGCGCGGGGAGTGAAGCGGGGTCTCCCCGCCACTCCTCTCCTCACCCCGGCCGGAGGACGGGTTCCGCGCTTGGGAGAGAAATCCTCATACCTGCCTGCACGCAAAAGGTCTGGGAAAAGGAGAGCGAAGCCTTACTCTACTCGGGACCGCGTTTAGCTCCCCGCACTGAATGGTTTTCAGATCCTCCGGCGCTGAGATGGAGGCAGTTTAGGCGAAAAGATAGATAAATAGGGCTAGACCTATTTAGGTTATCCCACGAAAATCAAGACATCATTTCCCAGCGCGTACTGTACGACTTGCGGCCTCTCCGCAAGCATACCCGTATCAGCAACACCGCCAGCAGCAGGAACAGCCCGTCGCTACTCGGGGGCAGCGGCTTTGAGTGTTGAACCTTTGGGACGCTATAAAAATTCGCTTTTCTAATTTTTTTTTTTTTTTGCTGTATCACAGGAGATTTGGCAAGTTTAAAATACGTTAGGTGTAAAGTTTGTTCTTAATTAGGTCTTGTAAAGGTGGAATTTGGTGGTCATTATAGAGCCGCTAATCAATTTTCACCCAGCAGCAAAGCTACATCGTGGAGGAATTAGGTTTAATGAAGTGACTGCGCAAATTACAGTCGCAGACTTTATTTAAAGTCCATCAACCTCCTAAAAATGATTTCTCAAACTGTTCTTGATTTCCTTTGCTTTATGAAAAACATCGCGTTTACTTTCTGAGGTTTGAGGCATTAGCAGCCACTCTCTCCCACTCTCCAGTCCGGCTCATGGAGTTTTTCAATTTTCCAATGCGAATTCGCGGAGAAAAAAGCAAATGAAACTTTAAGACTATACAAAAATATATGCCATTGCGGTTAAAAATTATGAGAAATAGTTTTTTTAGAAAAAAATCTGTTAAAAAAAAAAAAAAGAAGACTGATGCACAGATGCACACTATTAGAAAGCAGATTTTTCTCTTTGGTAGTGTATTTATTCTTTTGAACGGGGAAGCCTCTGAAACCGTAGGCTGTTTTTTGACTGGTTGTTCGCTGCTCTCCCCTCTCCTTTATGCCCGTCCCTCCGCTGAGAGACGACCCTGGCAGTAGATTTTACCTACGTCTCCTTAGGATCCGCACGGGGAAAGGTTGCTGCTGTTGAAAACAAATTGAAATGCGGTTCCTTGAGGGCGTAGAGGGGCGAGGTCTTCATGGTCTTTAGCTCCCTTAAAAAAACACTTTAAATATATTTTTAAGCAAATATTTTTGATGTCTCGATCTAAAATTCTTTCTCTTTTTTCCCTCTGCTTTTGTTTTTGTTTTTGTTAGCTGAGGGAACGTCAAGCAAAATAAATAAAAACAAATTTTAAAAAATGTTTGCTGTTCCAAGTGCAGCGGAATGGACTTGGCAGGAGTGGAGGATGTTTCTGCCCTTTTTCTTAGGGGCTGGGCAAAGAAATCGTTTGACCTTTTTGCCCCATCTGAACATTAAAAGCGAAGAGAAATCACCTAAAATTCTCTTTGCTCCCACACTATAACTGTGAGAGCGGGCCCGGCCCCTCCGTCTCTTGTAAAGGCCGTGGGGAGCGGGGCTTGGGGACGGCGAGAAGGACGCGGGGACAGCTCGGGGAGTGAGGCCCAGCGCGTTTTCACCCTCGGGATCGGCGCGGATCCGCGGCCGCATTTGCGAACCCATCGTTTTAGGCCAGGGAGAAATGGCGGGGGGGCAGGAGGAGACCGGGGGTTTTGCTTGAGCCAAATTATAGCTGCGAGCTACTGGATCCCTTTTAAATAAAAATAAATAAACGAGAGTTTAAAATTAAAAGTACAGACACCAGGAGGGAAACGTTGTGCTCCCTCTCCACTAACTCCGTCCCGCCGGCCTTGGGGCCGCGGGACCGGTGCTGCTCCGTACGCCGCGGCTCCAGGGAGGAGCCAGGCTCGGGAGCGGGGCTGGGCTCCTCGCAGTGCCCCTTACCCGCTGCGATCTTTCTCCCAGCCCGGAACGTTTTCCCTCCGGAGAGGGTAAGTCTCCCTCCGCGTCCCCCCGCGGCTTGTGCGCTCCGGACCGCGCCACCCGGAGCTCGGCGGGTCCGATCCTCGGAGAAGGATCCCGAGCTGCGGGGTTATACAGAGGGTCCCCATGGCTCCGAGGAGCCGGCGACCCTCGGCCCGGAGCAGCGCTGATCCTGGATGCCCACATCCTCCTCCTATGCCGAAACCTTTGCTTAGAGCGGCACTGTCTCCGCGGGGACGACACGGGGTGGGGGGGTGGGAGGGTGCGGAGGGGCCGGTGACTCGGAAAAGAGGAGAAGTGCGCATCTCGCACCCCACTCCTTTGCCCCCTACCCACCCGGCAACTCCACGATCGGGGCTCGGGAAACTCTGGGGTAAAACAAAACAATGTCCCGAGACAACCGGGAAGGACTATCGCGACCGACAGGCACGGAGGGAGTGGAAGGAGAGAGGGATAAAAAGGAAGCAGAGGAGACACGCCATCCCTCGCGGGATATCATGGAGCTGTGGGAGGGGGAAAGAGACACAGCGAGGAAGAGAAAGTCCCTGTAAACTGAAAGAAAAAAAATATCAACCGGACAAACAAACAAATAAACAAACAAAAAAAACCCCACAAAAACAACAACAATAAAAAAAGAAATATCTATAAAATTGCCGCTTTTTTTTGTGTACTCCCAGTCTCGGATGTTTTCCACGACGTGAGCAGCTTCCGGCAGGACTCAGGACGAGAGGCTGGGAGGGAGTGGGGCAGGAGGGGGGGTCCCGAAGAGAAAGGAATCGCACTAACCGGGGTTGAGGTCCAGGCATTGAGTCGGGTCTTCATTGTCCCCCAGCTGGCCATTGGGGCTCAGGCTTTCCATGGACAAATCCAGCCCCTTGTCGTCCCAGTCTCGCAGTTTCCTCTTTTTATTTGTCCCGATCAAGGCTTCTACCGAGAAAGCGTGCGCTCGGGAGCTGAGGGCCACCGCAGATCTTCGCCTCTCACTCATCTTATCCCCCAGCCCAGACCCTTGGGTAGAGGAGCGACCAGTGGCTGGGAGCACACAGCCCGGGGACCAGAGGCAGAGCCTCTTGCCTCTTTCCCCCCCCCCCCCACCCCTCCCCGGCTGCCCCCCCAGAAGAACCAGCCCTCAGCCTCCTGAAAGCACTACATGAGGCTGCAGATACTCCGCAGGCAGAGCCAGGAGGGTGTGTTCAAACCAGGTCCCAGCACTTGCTCAGAGGGGATGCAGGCTGGATTTTTTTTTTTCTTCTCCCCTTTCCTTCTGTCTCTCTCTGATTGATCCGAACTTCTGGGATTTTTTTTTTTTTTCCTCCAAGAGTTAGGCAGGCTGCGTGCGCCTGTCAAGGGAAAAAAAAATAAAAAAAAAAAAAAAAGGGGGGGAAAAACTGTCCCCGGCCAATAGGAGGGAGAGCTCGGGAGAGACCCAAACGCTGAGACCCAATAGGGAGGGGAGGGTGACTCGGGCTTGAGGGAGAGGAATTTTGGCCATCTGAGTCCTGGAACACCGGCCGGGAGAATTAACTGTTTGAAGAACGGGGAGCCAGTAGGAAACTCGTAACTGTAAACACAGAGAGGTAACAACTCCCGCACTTCTCTCCGCCGCACCCAAGGTTTCCCAAACGCTGCTGCAGGCTAATCCCCACGCAAAGTACCCAAGAGGCGCTTTACCACCCAGCGGCGCCGGATGACAGGGTGTTTTTAAAACTTCATTTATGCCATGTATTACTTGCCCTTGCCGGCGGAATCGGTTTTTGGCAGAAGCAAAAGCAACGTCTCGAGGGGGTTGAAATTTCACTTCAAAACGATGCGTGTCCATGGAGCGGCGGGGCCGAGCGGGCGGCGTGGGCTGGCTGGGAGACCCAGATACCCCCGGGCATGGGGAGCGCCTTCTCTTTGGAAAGGTTTTTTTATCTAAAAAAAGCCTTTTTATCTTTTTTGGTTTTTTCCCTTTCTGGCTTCTTTTTATCACTCTAGCTACAGCGAAAACAAAGCCGCTAGGTATATATAATATTTAGCATTTTATTTCTGCTCTGTTGTTCGCTCTGCCCTGGCATCCTCCCGGCTGAGGCGGGTCCGCAGCTGCTCCCACGCCCCTCGGTCACGCGTGGCGCGGGGGGGGGCTCGCGGTGAAAAGCAGCAAGGGCTGCTTTTGAGAAGGTGACAGAAGCATGTGTTTTCATTTGCTGGTGGGACTCCGGAAAAATAGGCGAAGTCAAGCAAAACACTGTACACGGAAAATACAGCAGGGAAAGCCGCGGGGGGTTAATTCGATACAAGTTCAAAATAAAATGTAAATAATTATAAAGTGCGAGAGGGTATCAGCCTGGACCGAGCCGCGGTGGAGAAGCGGGCAAAGAAACACAAATTTTCAAGAAGGGAGTATTTTCTGTCCATTGTTTCTCGCTGCTCCCCGAAGGTGCAGAGCTGCTTCGGGTAGGTTTTTCATGGACGATTTTTTTCTATGGGGCTGGAAATAAGTGAAAGGGGCAGGTGTGTGAGTGTAGAGAGAAAAGACAGTTGCTTTTGCTACCAGACTGAATCCGTGGTGCCCACGTCAGCGCATTACGGCGGAGCCCTTCAGCCCTCTCTCCCCGGCCTAAGGCGCCGACTGACAGCAGCCCGCTGGGCTTCACGCGCACGGAAATGGATTTCAGATGAAAAGCGGGAAAGAAGTAATTTCTTCGGCAAATCTCAGAAAAGCTAAACTCTGTTTTCTAGACCGAGGAGCAGGTTTTGTACGTCTCCATCACCCGCCCTACACCCTCATCCCCCTCCCCGTCACTCCTTTCCCCTCCCCTCCAGTACACCTCCTTGACAAGGTCACTCTCTGCGGGCACAGCGGCGCTGCCACACGAGATGGATGTGGTGTGTTCCCCACCCGAGCACTGCCCGCTCCCTGGCTCCGCGGGGAGCAGTGCCGGACAGGAGCAGCAGCAACAAGGAGGGAGCGGCCGAGGCAGGGGCTTGCAGGAAGTCGACAGCGGGAGCGGGGACTTGGCGGCGGGCGCATGTGTTTCCAGTGGGTCCCCCAGCTGTGCGTCTTTTCCCAGGCAGGGGAATGTCTCAAAAACAAAACAAAACAAAACAAAACAAAACAAAACAAAATAAAACAAAACAAAACAAAACAAAACAAAACAACCCAAACAAACAAACAAACAAACAAACAAAAAACCAATATCCCCCCAAAACCCCCACCAAAACAAATTTTTCCTTCTTTCCGAAGGCCTCGGAGGCAGACACCGAGGAAGGCCTTTACAGAAGCTGGAGGGAGGTTTTAGCAAAAGAGCCCAAGAAAACAGTGGATTATTTGTAGCATTTTAGTGAAAATAAATGGTGTTGGAAAGGCAGGGAAATTTAAGCGAATTTTGGGAACTGATGTAAGAACTTAGAAATACGTTTTCCAGAGCACTAAGTGTGGTTTTACCGGTGGACAGTTTAAAGCAGCCCCGACCCCTTTTGGGTCTCTTACCTTGGGGCTCTCTCCTGTGCCACCCGAGGTCTGCGAGCTGTGTCCGAGCACTCCGCGCCCGGCTCTGGCAGCCGAGCACAGCCTCTGCAGTAACGACAAGAAACACAGCGCACTTTCCAAGCCAATACGGCCTCTAAACGTCAAACCCCAGGGAGCAGACCCTTTTGCCAGGGGCGGGAGAGCAGCTCCCCGCGGTCCCGGACACCGCTCCCGGGACCGCGGGGATTCACGGCTCCGACGACTGCTCCTCTCCCTCCTCACTGTCCCTATCTTGGTACCCGGGAGGTGTAGGACAGCTCGCCCTCCCTGTGCCCGTCCGCGCCGGGTGGTGCAGAAGCCATAAACACAAAGGCAGTGCTGCACCGCCGTGCGAGCGGAGAGAGAGGGCAGACCCTGCAGCGACCTTGCAGCCCCACTGCATATGCCGGGGGAAAGGGGAGGGATGAGGGGGGCGCGGGGGGACATGGAGCCATTGCTGCCCCCTCGCAGGGCTCGCTGCCCCCTGCGCTGAGAAAGCTCACCCGGAGAAAATCCCCTCTCCCCGAGCCGGGGGATAGGAATTCCGTTGAACCTTTGCACCAAAATCCGACTGAACAAAACGCATCCGGGCTGCGCCGCAGTGGCACCCGGACCCTGGGGCTCCTCTCTGCCGCAGTGGTACCGAGGCCAGGGTCGCCTCTCCCCGCGGTGAGCGGTGTAAACCTCGAGTCTACGAGAGGCCTGGCCTTAATCTGGATTCAAATCCGACTCCGACCCCCGGCCGCCAGAGATGAATGCGTCCCTTTGCCTGGTCTTTATTCCAGACTCTTATTCGCAGGGGTAGTTCCCATTAAAACCAGGAAACTGCTCCCTGGAATAAAGTGGCAGGAGCAAGGGTCGCAGGGCCAGACTTCGGGGTTTATAAAGAAATCATTCACTTCTGCTTTCCAGTTGTTGCAGAACGAGCCTGAAAAATATTTGTTTATATGTGGAAATATTTGGGGAAAAAAGAGAAATGAGGGGAGCCGGCTGCTGGGTGGGAGTGCTGTCCAGATGTGCTGTTTGCAGGGGCTGGGCCAGTTTCAAACCCTGCTCCACAGCAAGAAAAACCTTTATGAAGGTACTTCATCCAGATCTAGCCCGTGGATTTATTATTATTATTTCTCTTTTTTTAAAAAGTTAGTAATTGAAAACAACGTTAAAACCAGCCAGCGGGTGCAGGCTGAAGGCTGTCTGATAAAGTGAGCGAGTGATTTACTGGGCTTTACTACAGCGCCGATTATCTTTTAACGGATCGGAGTATTTCGAGGCTGGCACTCTAGTAAGAGGCAAGTTTAAAGCAAGCACAAGTCGCCGCTTGGAAAGAAGAGGTGATGTTCCCGTGCTGCACGGGGTCAGTTATTGTGACTGGGAAAAAAAAAATACGCCTGCAATTTATTTTTATAGTCTGCACAAACGGTATTGTTGCGTATGTTAACTAATTCATAATTATACCCCTATTATGCTGTAGATTCGTTCCCCCTCCCCTTCCCCCGGTTTTCTCAGGCTTTGAGAATGGAACCACCACAAAATATTTACAGTCTCAAGTGTTTTTAAATGGGCTTTGTTTGTGTTTTACAGAATAAAAATCTCTATTAGTGTTTAAACAAACACCATGCCAGTCTCTTAAGCCTTCCAGATGTTTGCAATAAAATGTCAGGTTTTGCCTTTGGGACTCGAAATAAAATTTAACTACCTTCACCCTGTAATTATTCTCTTAGCTTTCCCTTCCTAAATTTACCTGCTTTCTATCAGGACAGAAGAAAATCCGATTATACACTTGGACTATAAAAAACAGCCACTACTTTCCCTCCATTTTACCAGGACTTCTCCCCTCTTTTGGTGCGTATATTATTTTTGTCTCTCCTGTTTTCGGGGCAGCAGAAGGAGACCAAGCAGAGCAGAAGTGCATCGGCACGTTTCCTGGGCTTAAGGCAACAAAATGCCCCTTGTCCCCGGACCTTTCCCCCTGTTCAGCCTCATCCCGGCTCCAGTGTCCCCGGTGGGAAGGAGAATTGGGACCTTAAAATTGTCCCTGAACTTCCACCAGCTCCGGGCGTCACTTTTCTCCAGGCACCAGTCAGACCTGACTGCATTTCGGAGCCTCCCCGCGGAGCTGTTTGGAAATATGCAATTATAATGAATAATTCACACAAAGCAGGTTCCTCTCGCAAACAAAGACCAAAGTCCCGGCTAGAGACCCTTTTGCCTTCTCAGCTACTGACTTGGAACAACACAGGCAGGATTAAAAGCCATGCATTTTGTATTTACCACGCCAAACTTCAGAACAACCAGGAATGATAAGCGGGGCACTGGATGATCTCTCTCTTCATTTGCAGAATACAGACCCGCTTTGCCCGCTTTGTCAGTAGGCACGCGGAGCTTCTGCAGCTTTCAGCTCTCGCTGCTAGCGTGAAACCCGCAGATACACGCGGGCAGGCTGCTCTGCTCCACACTCCCTGTGCGCTGCAGCCTCCGGGCACAGCCTGGGGGCGCGCCTGCCGGGGACACTCGGCTTCACACCCACGTGCGCCCCGGACCCAATCCCGGCCACTCCTAGCGCCCGCTTTTTAATAAGATATTTATTTTTCTTCCCTCTTCTGCAGATTTTCTTCTTGCCTTGTGCTGAGGTTTCTGCTGACAGGTGAACCCTCGTGGCCACAGCTCTCGGATGGCGAGAGGGCAGAGGCTGGCAAGACCACCGGAAAGCAGGGCTAACTGCCCCAGCCCAAAAAAAACCCTGTGCACCGCTCAGCTCCGTGAGGAAGGGACAGAGGTATCCAGTCAGCCATGCCACCCGCCGCATTACCTTCCTGACAGCCTTATTTGCGCGCACACACACACACCCCAGAAGAGGTGGCAAAGCCAGCCGAAGCTGCTCACGCAGGACAGTGGTGCCAAGGAGAAGGTGCAGCTGGGCTCCTGGACTTCATTGCCCCCCTGCGTGCTCCCCCGGCCTCATCTGCACTGAGGTTTCCTTGGGGCCTCCTTCTTCCTGCTCCTACCCCTGTTTGCAGGTGGACTTGAGTGCTGCTAGCCGGCAAGACGGGACTGAGAGAGATTTCAAAGCGGTTCATAGGTCAGGGTTGGGTTTTTAGTTTCTTTGTTTGTTGGTTGGTTTTGGGATTTTTCTCCAATACATAAAGAATCCTTAAAGAATTTTGGAGTTCTATAGGGTTAGGAGGCCTCGGGAGGAGTGGGGAAAAGCCGGCAGCGAGGCTATCTGTAGACAAACTCCAGAACTACAAGAACTTAACCACATCCACTGTCAGAGTCAGGGCACAAGAGCTGGTCCCGAGAAGGTCGGCAGCCAAGCATCTCCTGGAGGCCGAGGGGCTCAGCTCTGCTCTGGCTCAACACTCTTATGGTTCCGAGCCCAGAATGGGATGCGTACACCTCCTGTATTACCCCACAAGGAGCACCAGGAAGGCCGGGCCAGGATCAAGTGTGGAGCAGCACCCGCGCGAGTCCCGGCAGGGAGATTTTAGTCTGAAAGGTGATATTCTCTGAAGGGAGCCTCACTACTTTTCCATTGGGAAAGTCAAAGAAAACTGTTTAAAGCTGGTAGCACACAGCATTTACACAGCGGCGCATTTAAGAACTGCTTCTTCACAGATAATTGCTGCTATTATAATTTGGGATAGTTTGAGGGAGTTGATGTTTGGGGATTTGTTTCCTTTTTTGTTGGCTTATTTTTCCAGCCCAAATGCAACCCTCAGCTCCCCAACCCACAGGACTGAGTGCGATGAGTGGAGAGATCGGGAGACACGGGGCCTGTGGTACCCTGCAGACATCTCAGACTGAGCTGCTGCTGCAGAGGAGGAGAAGGAGAAGCCAAGCGTGCTTTAACCTCTCCCAGGTCCGGGCAGGACCCACCCAGCAGCCATGCTGCCCCTTGTCCCGCTCTTGTTCCCAGGCCTCATACATGCCAAAAAAATTACATTTCCCGGAAAATGCTGTGGGTCTTGCGCACAATAGTTCTCATATGGGGTGCCGCAGGCGGACAACCAGCCCCTTGTTACCGAGACTGGATCCAAAGCCTGCTTTTCCAGGGAGGAAAGCAGGAATGTGCACAGCATTTCAATGTGTGTTCAGTCAAAAAAATAAATATAAGGGGAACTTTTTTTCTCTTAAAGACACGACTCTTTGAACCAAGAGACGTCTTTGCACTCCCCTACCTCATACATGATGTGTTACACTGTAAACAATCCTGTTTAGTGCCGAACCTAAAATGAAGCAGACCTTAATGGGACTATTCAAAAGATCTGCAGCCGCTGGATGTAATCCTCCCACTATGGAAAACAGAAGTTTATCCCCCCGTACTATCAATGCTAGGCACAACTACAGAAGCAGGAGAGTGGTTTCGTGGCCTCCTCACGAGATGTGCTCGTGGCACCACCTGGGAACTTCAAACACGGCTTATTTTGACCCACGTGAAACACGACTGCAGTGCAAGGCAGGCACGGCAGACACGCGGTTCAAGCCCCTCGAAAATGGTCATGACCCAGGGAACCCCGACCCTGGGCTCTCTGCACCTCAAACTGCCTGCTCTTGATTCGTGCCTGGAATTCACCCCGATCTTTTATTAAGCAAGATTTTATTAGCTTCTAATACTGTTTTTATTAGTTTCTAGTAACCAAAAAGCTAATGGGGACTAGGCTCTCTCAGGACGAAATTTTTGGCTGGCAGGAGGAACTTCTCCTGGTATCTGTGGGGTTTTTCTGGTTGGTGGTTGGTCGGTGGT
>VXBU01009052.1:208980-239945 GCA_013400315.1 Bombycilla garrulus
TTGTTTTGTTCTGTTTTTTCCTTTTGTCTTTTGCCGTGTGATCTGCACTCCTTGCAGGGATTTCTCCTGCCTGGAAGATAGAAACTTTAGAATCGAAAGGAGGGCGACAAGTGATTACGCCGTGGGATACTCCCTGATCCAGTTGAACGTTTATCCCTCCCTCAATGCAGCTTTCTCGGCTCCCCACAGCCCATCCCGCTATTTCCCCGCAAAGCCGCAGAAACCTACAGATATGTCCCGCTCCTGTCTCGGTGCCGGCCGCATTCCTGTCGGGGTCACGTTCTATCATGATTCTATAAGTGAAATTATCTCCTCTGTCCATACCCAGGGAAGGCACTAGCACGCAGCAGCGAGCCTGGCAGCGTGTGCGGTGCTTCCCCCGCCGCAAGGCATCTCTCCCTGTCCTGCGCTCGGCCCCGGCGGGCCCCTGTCTCCGTGGGCAAGGACTCGCACCGGGTCAAGGAGCGGCGTGTGGCATACTCGGAGGAGGAGCCCGAGGGCCGCAATGCCGCCTTTCAGGCTGCCGCAGAACAATATTTTGAGGCCGGCGGTAGGCAGCAGCCAGCTCCTGTCCGCAGGGACATCTCCGCAGCAGGGAGGAGCAGAGCCCCCTGGCCAGCCGAACTAAGGAAGGCAGCCCGGCAGCACTTTCCGAGGCTGCCCGGCGTGGGCGCAGCAGCCGGGAGGTTCTGTATGAAACCGGCACGGGAAGCTCAGCCGCGACGGTCTCCAGTTTAGGGAAAGACAGTGCCGGGAAGCAGGCGCCGGCTCTCGCCCGGCACGGCCGGCCGGTGGCTGAGGTGGGAGAGCGAAATTCAGAGGGGACAGCAGCTCGCCCACGGGGGAAGGCAACGAAGCAAACTGAGAGCGGGACCTGACAGTTCAGCACAGATCGGGGATTAATCTCCTCGGGAATGAGCAGTCAGCGAGGGAGGGAGACTCGCTGCGGGGCAGAGAGGTGTTCAGGCGCCTGCATCCAGCCGTTCTCCCGTGTGTGGGTGGCAGGAGGCTAAATAGGTACTCCTGGCTTTGGGCTGCAGTCAGGCGGGGCCAGCACGACGAGAGCGGCCGCACAGCAGCCAGACGAAGCCACCCTGTGCCACACTGCAGCCGCGCTCGGGGAATAGGAGTTCTGCCTTTGGAAAACAAAAACACAATAGCAATTAAGCGCTCATCTGAGTATGACTGCTTGTTTGGCAGAGACTGACAGGAACCCGAAGGCTTTCCCCTTGCCAGCATACACATTCCTCCCCGTTTTCCTTCTTCACCATCCGTAAGAGTGGTGTCCCGCCCAGGAAAGCTCTCCAACTATCGAGACAAAACTGTGTGTGCCCCCATATCGACCGGGGAATGGGGGCGCAAAGGGAACGAGTATAGCCTCTTCTAAAATAGCAGGGCTGAGGAATAGCCTCCGAGTCAAAAGTGCCTCCCTAGCAATCCTGACTGGAAGTTTTCTTCTTTACAGATGTTTTGCAGCATATTGGTCTATTTGTTAAGATCCCCCTGTGCCTTGGTAATCCTGTCCTGCCGCATTTTACTCACTTTGCGTTGATGTGGTTTCTCCTCTTGCCTTTCAGAATTTTACAAATCTCTCCCTCTCCCTTCCTTTCTTTTCCCTCTATAGTCGAGTCTCAGAGAAATGTTGTTTAAACCTCATCTGCTGCTTTCTTTCTCTTGTGATGGCAAATTCGGCGTCATATGCGGACTTGCCCAGGGCAAACATTGCATTAAGAAGTATTTCAAGGCAATTTATTGTTGCTCTGCAGTGTTTTGATGTGGTCTATAGGCACTGATTGTTGACGTCTCCCTGCGACTCCTCAGTATCAGCATCTCATTTCTGCTGCTTCTTCCTTGTCCCCACGCATTTCTCCCCTTCTAAAAATAAGGGTTTTGAACGGTCGCGACAGATCCCACTACCTCACCCTCGAGCCACTTCGGTCTTATTTCCTAGGGGAGGGCCACTTCTAGCAGAACGGGGCTGCCCCCTACCCTGGAGACCACAGATTTCCCTGTCCGCAGGCTGCAATGGGGGCGGCGGCAGTGTGCCTGGTCGCCAGCCGTCAGGTCTCCGGTCTCCCACGGGCACCTCGCCTTCCTGCTGGCGTGTGCTGGTCTCCCCTCACCCCTCCCCGCAGCGGGGTAGAGTAGCGAGCAGCTGTCACCATGCAGAGGAGCGGGGACTGCAGTAGCATCGGAGCCTCCACTCCCGGAGCAGCCCGGGCGGTGACACGCCAGGGGAGACACCCGCCGGACGCGTCTCACCCGCTGCCTGGGCCCCTCGCCAGCGGCCGGAGGCTAAAGCCGTCTCGCCCCTTGGCAGCAGCGGGATCAGAGGCAGTCTTCTGCTGTGGCTCGCGTGGGTCCCGGCGGCCTTACAACGCAATCTTACCCGCATTCGCCTGCTGCGGAGCCGCTTCCACCCGCGCTGAGGGAGAAGGGCTCAGCCTCCGTGCAATCCGACCGGGTCGCTGCCATGCACGGCGGAAGCAGAGCCCGGGTAGAGCTCTCTCCAGGGGGGGCACCCGAGGAGCTTTGCAAACATCCCCACTGGGTACGACGGGCTCCCGAAAGAGCCACTTCACACTTTGCGTGGTCTGTAGGGTCAGCAGGCCGATCCGGGTCGGTATCTTTAGAGTGGAAAAGCCAGGCAGCAGCGGCAGTGATTGCCCAACAAGACAATCACCAGCAGTCAACACCGCTGATTCAACACTGCTGATTCAATGGGAGAGTGATGGGGTCAGTGTCTCTCGGGTCCACCACACAAACACACTCCTCTTACCCTTCCTCCCATATGATTTTCCTTATCAAACCAAACTCGTGACCTCCGCACGGGTGGGTGTCTCCCAGGAGTCAAGCTATTAGGCAGGTGGCTGTGGCTCAGTCAGGGAGGAGGAGGCCCGAGGGAGGCAGCTGTCAGCCTGCTGCTCCCATCCAGCAGATCTTTGCGCTGCCCCTGCCATCACCACAGGCCTGGCGGTGGCCGTGACCCTGTGGACAGGGATGCCAGTCCAGTTTTCTCTGGGCAAGGAGGGAGCAGACAAGAGAGAGCCGCATCGGTGGGCTCAGGTGACAGGTCTGGGGGGCTTTGGTAACTCCAGTGTATCCCTGAGCCGGGAGCGTTGCAACAGATGTGATGCTCCTGGTTTCATATGGGGCTACTAATTTTTGAGGAACGTTCAAAGAGGGTTGGCTATGCACCATTGAAAGCAGAGGGCCCTCACATGTCAGAGAGGCAGACACTGATCTCTTCTCTGTGGTGACCAGGATCCGAGGGAATAGCCTGAAGCTGTGTCAGTGTATGTTTAGGTTGGATATCAGGAAGAAGTTCTCCAGAGGGTGGTTGGGCACTGATTGGAACCATAACCCAGGGAAATGGTCACAGCACCAAGCCTGACAGAGTTCAAGATGCGTTCGGACAACATTCTGACACGCAGTCATCACATGTGGTGTGATTCATGGGGCTGCCATGTGCAGGGCCAGGAATTGGACTTTGAGGATCCTTGCGGGTCCCTTCCAACATATTATATGGTTCTATGATTCTATGGTACTATGATCTCCCTCCTGCTCTGACAAAATTGGGTCAGGATCATTTGCCAAGCTGTGTTCTGGCCCTCGCCACGGCTCCAGCCGCGGTTTTTAACAGGTCCTGGGCTCCTTGCAACTCCACGTGTGCTCGCCTCTCCCCATGGCATTGCGCCCCTTCGCCAGCCCCCGGCGAGCGCGTAAAAGAGAGGGTCCCGCAGCACACTCAGTCAGCCCCTTGTGCACTGGCAGACTTCTCCCTTGTGAACGAGCGGGGATGTAAGATTAGCCCTGAGCAGATGTTCCTGCAACCAGGCTCGTCCAGAGAAAAGAACCCGTCCTTCCCCGCCGCCTCATTCCTGCGCTCCCGGCGCTCGCTCGCTCCCTCCCGCCTCCCGGGCCTCCCCGCGCGGCCCGATGACCTCATCCCCGGCATGTTTGCCATTACGCTTTGAGTTACCCAACCATTTTTTAAAAAAATTAAAAAATATAGATTGTGAGATCAAAGTAACGATTTCTGGTGCATCTGGAAACTGGAGAAAAAAAATGGAGCAGCAACAGTTGCACAACTTCAAAGTATTTTTTAACAATGATTTTTCTTCTTCCTCTCCTCCCCAATCTTTCAAGCATCAGATAAAGACAATGGGCTCCATGGCTGCTTTCCAAAGAAATAACCTGCCTAAAGTGTCGTACAAAATCTCAAGTAGACGGGAAACACTTTACACGGCTTTATTCTTTCGATCAAATAGAAATAGTGGGAGACTTGTCTTTCTACCAGCCCAAATCCTGTCGCTTCTAAACGGCGTCTGTGGACTGTGTTATAACATGTAGGTAAACGAGTTTCCGGCGCAGGCTGCCACTAAGTCTTTATTCTTTTATAGAGGTTTCTAACAGCACAGCACATGCCCCGTATAACACAGCAGCGGAGTGTAACCCAATAACTTTCAGGGAAGCAGTAGAGGGCAGTGGCGAGGGAAGATTTCACCAGCCGACACCCTCGGGCTGAGGGGCTGCAGTGGACGGAGAGAAGCAGGAACTGGGAGCGGCAGAGAAATTATTATTCCGTTTATTAGTGGGATATGCCTGTCCCGGTACCCCAGTGATCACAGATCCCAAGAAGGCAGCAGAGCGGGTGGGAAAACCATGCTCTCCTCAAGCCCCCTCTCCGCCGGGGTCACTCCTTTGGGCTCAGGGGCCCTCAATGACAGCTCTTTAACGTTTCCCTAGAGAAGCACCAGCATATTTCCCTACCCCATCCGGTGTCCCTCAAGCCTCTCGGTCCTACGTGTGGAGACGGTGCCCGCAGCGAAATGCTGAGACCAAAAAGGGCAAGCCCGCAGAGGCGGAGGCTCTAATGGCTTCGACTCGGCACTCCTGACCTTGTGCCTCCCCCACACTTGTCCCTTTTGCCCCCTTGACTACTTCAGGACTGTGCCTTTGAACCTGGAGCAGAGAAGAAACCCCCTTTGGCAGGGCGTTTTCCTGCAAACGGAAAAAGCCGACAGCGACTCTTGCATATCAGGAGATGTATCTGGAGCCCCGAGAACAGAAACCAAGTTTTTAAAGTTAATGGACAAGCGTAAGAAATCAAAGAGAGAGAAGGAATCACCCAAAGACCCGCGGAAGAGAAATCGCAGCTCTTTGCCGTCTGCTCGGAAAAGCAAGAGAAGCAAAGCGTCTCCGGTCCACCAGCTAAAAAGGCCGAGCTGGGTCAGCAGAAGCCAAAAATCAGAGCACGGCAGGGGCAGGGGCTCTGGGCCTTTAGCTGCAAGTCTGCAGGCGATCCTTCCCCTCGCCGTGCCTGCTGCACGGTAGAGCTGAGTGAGTCTCAGCTCCTCATCGTGGCGGCGGCCTCGCCTGCCGCCTCCCCTGCCCGGGGACCCCCGCGAAGGCCCCGCCGACAGATGCGACACCTCGGGGTCACACCTTCCCCCTCCGCTCTGACATCGGGCATGCGAGTCGGCCTGTGCAGTGTAGGCTTTACTGACCAGTTTTTATTGTAGCTGCATCTTCTCTGGTTTTTGCATCGGCTTTTTACCTTCTCTTTTGATTCTTAAACTCATGGCTCGGGCGGACGCCGTCTAGCCGGTGCTATGTGATTAATTCTCTTTGCGGCTGCAAAGATTTGCAGGCTCCCCATTCCCTCTTTAGGTTTCACGACTGATCCCCGGCGAATTGGTTTCCATGTCTGCACGGCGCGGCTTAAAAGCGATGCTTCAAATGCCTCCTTTTCGCTTCAACGTCGGCATTGGAAAACAAATTAAGCAAACAGTTCCCTCTCCCAGAGAGACCATCACAGCGCACAAGCCCCAAAACCTGGCTGAAGAGAAGACACCTCGGCGGCACCACACGAAGCGTGAAAATCTGGTGTGCCACCATCTCTTGGGAGCCTTACAGCACCGTGCCTTACGGTGTGCGGCCGTAAACCCGTGCGGAACTGCAAATAGAGCTCGAACCTTTCAGTCTTCGCACACTCCCTAGAAATAATCATTGTAAAGAGCTACAGAACAAACTTTGCGGGGTCGGGATCTCCGCAGCTGCAGTTTCCCTCCTACATTGTTTCCAGCTAAACGCCGAGAGGCTCGTCCTTTCGGAGAGCACCTTTTCGTCAGTTTATCGCCATATTCCAAAACATGTGTGTCTAGAAACAGAAGAAGGTTGGCGGCATTAACTCTTCTGGTCCTTTAACCCTGATCCCAGATTTAGAAATTGCCCATCTCCCGTTTGCAATGGCAGATGCATCACAGAATAGGGGGAAACCCCACGGCGGAAAATTATTTCAGGAATCAGTTCACGTTTATTTTCGGAGAAAAAGATCCCAAACATCAAACCAGCCAACAATAAATAACCTATTTCAAATATGCCTAGGTGAGCAATGTTATCTCTTTTCACATAATCGGGGTTGACACCTCGTTTACATGCTGGCGCAGCTCGAAATCTTTTCATGGCTGTGTTCGTGTATATAAATAAAAATATATTTTCTTGAGAGAAACCCTCTGAATTTCGAGTACTGTGACTGGGTTTTGATTTGAGGGCCCTAGCTGCTCAGGACGATTATGAGATTTTCCTTGTCTAATTACTCAAAGAAGAATGATTTCGGGAGAGAGAGAGGATTGAGAGCAAACTCACCTCAAACAGACTGGACAGGACTGGACGCATACTAGACAATACGACCTGGGTTGCCTTTCCCAGAAAGGTCAACCCCAAAGGAAAATAGACGGACAGATAGCTGGACAGACTGTCAGGCAGGGACACGAAAAGATTTTGTAAGTGAGAAAAGGAGCATGAGTTCAGCCTGGAAAGGGAAGGCACACTTCTGAGAGTGGAGTTCACAAGGATTTATTTGTTTGGACAGAAGTATATACATCTCTTTTGCAGGCATTGCTTTGATCGAAATAAAACTGCACCTACACTTCCCTGTCAAGTTCAGAGGAAGAAGGAGAACGCGGAATAAACGGTTCTTTCTCAGCTGAAGATAAAGATCACACTCCAGATCACACTAGACGGCCTGGCAGCTCAGATACAGCAGAAAGACGGGTCACAATCAGCGGCTGATACTTACTCCCTCTGATTTGCCAGCAGGTTCTGCGGACACCAGAGACAACACTTCTAGATGCCTTCAAACAGAAAGCAGGCACGGACACGGCAGCCCAGCGCTTCCATACACACACAGAGGACGCTCCCACCATCACACACAAATATATACACACACACGCACACAGCGACACACGCGATGTGAGGGGCAGGCGAGCTCCTGGGTGCAGGCTCCAAGCTGGAATAAGTTTCGGGAGCGGAGCGGGGAACCCAAGCAGCCCTGCTGCTCTCCCGGAGTCGGGAAAGAGGCGAAGGTTGCAGGGATCCGGCAGCGCCAATTTGTGTCGGCCGCAGGGTTCCCAAAACGCCTCCCCAGGCGGGGAGTCGCCGGCTTCATCAGGGCTCCGAGGAGGCCGTACCTGGGGGAGGCTGCGGGCAGGCTGCCAGACAATTTCCCCTCTCGCTTGCCCTCTGCCTTCACCCCTGCAGGGTACGCGCTGCACACCAGACCCATTCCCACAGCTCTCCCGGCTCTGCGCGCATCCTCCCGCATAAGAGGCTCTACACGTGCATTTGCCTAGACTTAGTTTAATCTCTCTGGCCAAACATATCTCCCAAACCATCCTGTACCGTTTCAGTGTATTAGAATGTGCAAGGAGTCAAATATGTGTAACTACGCCTTTCCCGGCTCAAAGCTGCCCAGCTCGCAAGAGTCAGGGGGGAAGAAACCAAACCATATGTGTACAATGCCACATTCTGCATTGCGCTTATAAGATAAAGAACTTTGCCGCATCGATTCAATGGAAGTCGTTAAAAAGAAAGCTGGTGAAGATTATATCCGTATTTGAGAGGCAAATGCTAGTTTAGAAAATTTATTTCGGATACAACAACGCCAGGTGTGAGTTTGTGAGGGACTAGGAGAATCGGTGATGTATGAGCCTCAGTCGCCTGGAAAAAAAGAATTTGAAAAGGTACTGGGCAGGGCTGCTTCCTGGGACCTCGGGAGAAGACGGGAGCGGAGCCTCCCCGCTCGGGAGTCCATGCTCCACCATGGGGGCAGGGAGAGAGACCCGCTGCTCCGAGACACAGGAGTGATGCGTTACCCGCTTTCGGCATTGCCCCAGCCTCCAGCACACAGTGCCTCCGACGGAAAGGTGAGGGGATCGGCGGGACTCGCCAGGCTTTGCCGAGACAAGAATGAAAATGAGCAGCGGGATTTATCTACTGCATTCAACGCAGGCACCCTTCACGGAACGGTGCCGGACGCGCAAGGCTTCATTTCTCGAAACGTACCAAGTCACTCACTAATTGTCTCTACTCTCTTCTCCTTACTTGGTTTCCGTTATACGGAAATTGCTGCAATTTTCCCCGCGGAGATGCTTGAAAACAGCGAGCACTGCAGTCCGCCACTATTGCTTCCTCCGCTTGCCCCACGCACGTTGTCTCCGGGGCACTTCCACGTGAACCTGGAGTTTTGCCTCTGACTAATCCCAAAGTGCTCAAACTCTGGGCAATAATACAGGACGGGGTGCTCGGGAACCCACAGAGTTATTCCCTGCCTCAGCAAAACACGCACCCTTTGCCCATAACAGGATGAAGGCGATCCCTGTCTTGCTTTAAGCCCTCCCCGAAAACCCATGGACGGGAACAGAGGTGTGTAATTCTGCCCACCCACAGGCTTGGAGCCCAAGGAGAACAGCAGATGCGAGGGGCTTCGGACTCGCCCCTCTCGCCCATCAAGTCTCTTGCCTCGCTGGGTTTTGGAGACTTGTGGAGGTGATGCAAGGCCAACGCGAGCTTTAACACCGCACTGCAAGTCTCAGAGAGGCTCAAGGTTGGAGTACACGACCAGGATCAGACGTGGCTTTCCAAACTCCACATCTCCGCTTTTATTTCGGAGGTAGCCCCAGCAGAGGCAGCAGGAAAAGGAATAAAGGAAAGAAAGAGGAAAAGGTCGTGTATCGGAGCTCGTATTGCAACAAAAGACGACGGGCAGACCTTTTTATCTGCCGGTGCGTTCATTCTGTTCTCTCTCCAGTTAGCAGCACCAGGTGTATTTTGCCCTGTCGCTCTTATTGCTGACTCTCGAAAAAAAAATAATGAAAGTTTTCCCGGGCATTGTTAGCACGCTTCTCCCTCTTTTTTCACGTTACGGAGGTGATGGCTTGGGCCAGCCTTCGGCTGGTATTTTCCGCGCTAAGGAAAGCAGGGAGCGCTTAGTAAATAACTCCCGATGAGCAAATCTGATCGCCCCTGCACAGTCCTCTCACGTATCCTTTTAAATCACTCGGCCACTGAAATCATCCCCAGCTTACGGCTCGCCTGGGGGAAAGCGCTGGGGAATTATCGTCGGGAAAGGGGCACCGAGTCAGCCTCCTTTTCCCTGCAGGGCTTCTCTACCCCGAAAGTGCAGCAGGG
Organism: Bombycilla garrulus; assembly: GCA_013400315.1. Lineage (NCBI taxonomy): Eukaryota > Metazoa > Chordata > Aves > Passeriformes > Bombycillidae > Bombycilla > Bombycilla garrulus. The sequence goes on from VXBU01009052.1 coordinate 218,455, forward strand.
ACTGCCCCTACTTCTACTCTAAAATCTGTTTGAGGGAAAGAGCCCTCCGGGATGCGGAGATGTCAGGATAGACTTCAGTACTGGAGCTGCATTCATGCAGTAAACAAGCAACGTTCTCAGGAGGGAGGGAGAGAGAGGCTAAGGGGCTCAGAAAGGCCCTTGACGCACCTCCTGCTCGCTTTTAACCTTTGGGAGGGTGCAGTGAGTGCCCAGAGTCTCACGAGGAGATACAGCCCAGCCGCTGTGCAAAGCCGCGCAGCGTCGCGGCACAGGGCTTATGCAATACTCCTGCACTCACCCTGCAATACGGGCTGAGCCGGGTTCCCTTCCCGGGAGGACTAGTTTCAAAGTCTCCTTGAAACCGCGGAGCTCAGAATCCGCTCCCTCGTCCCAGTCAGGTCAGCGGGGTACAGGCAAAAGCAGTTCCCTGCCCCGTGTCACAAGGAAGCAGGATGATGTGCGGGGCCGGATGCGCAGGGCACCTTGCCGGGACGGGGAGCACAGGGCACCGTGCTGGGCTGGGGAGCCCCAGGGCGCTGTGCGAGGCAGGGGAGCACAGGGCACCGGGCCGAACCCCGGGCCGGGATGAGGAGCGCAGGACTCCGGGCCGGACCCCGGGCCCGGGTTGGATCGCACGCGGCCCCGCCCGCAGCGCCCCCTGGCTCGCCGCTGCCCCCTGGCGCCCGCCGCCGCGTACTGCGCCCCCTCCCGCAGGGACCCCGCGCTCCCGCCGCGCTGGGGAAGCTCCGTCCCGCACACGGAGCCCGAGGAACGCCCCCCCACCGCCGCTTCACTCCTGCGGCATCTTCCCAACTCTCAACACTGGCTGCTAAGTTTCGAGGTGGGGAGCGGGGAGAGGCCCGCAACAACGGCAGGCGGGGTTGTGCCATCCTCGAGATACCCACCAGCAGTGAGAGAGCCAAGAACGGAGAGACCAGTTTCCTAAAAAAACCCCAAATGCCAATACAAACTGTTTCCTGTTCAGGAAATTTAGTAATTTTTTTTTTTCCTTCCCTATAGCAGAATTACCTTTCTTTTGATATTAGATCCTTGGAAAGGCTTTTACGTTCACACTGCAAGGAGACAAAGATTAATAAAAGTAAGACATTTTCAAGTATTTTGGATCACAACAAAGAGTATCAAGGTAGAAATCAACAGCCTACAGGTTTCTGTGAAGCACACAACTTGGATGCTTTCACTAAATGCATTATTTATTACTCTGTACTGAACTGCCTGCCCTTCAGCACTTTTCACTGTTTACTTAGACCACAAGCATCACCAAAAGAGCACTTCAGGAAGAAATATTATAACTCAGTGCCAGGTGAGGGCGTCTTGTAGAAGGCTCAAAATACTTGGTAAATGTTTACCTCCCAATATATGTGTAATGAAGTCTCTTATGCCTCATTCATAGTGAGGAAACTGAGGCAAAGCATCCTGCTTGAAGTTAGGCATCCTGCTCAAAAGCAAAAGAGAAATAAAAAGTAAAATTAGATTTTCTTTGCTTAACCAAAGAGCAAAACTCTTTTTGCAGAGAAAGTAGTAAAGGAATAGAAAACTGCAAGGCAGACAACAAAGGCTCAAATCAGATGAAAAATGATACACCAAAATGGCCTTGATGATGCATATTTTGCTGTTTTCTATGAAGCTGTAGCAAAACATTCAATGAAACAAATGGGGAATATTCAGTATTCTCTATTTATTAAATTCTCACCTGCAACTACATTATTTTCCTTTTTTTTTTTTTTTAAGTTTTTATTTTTCTTTTTTAACTGAAGAGAGGTTAAACATCCTCCCCAAAACCTTGCAGCATCCATTACATCTTCTCAGGCCACCCTTGATGAACCACTCATCATCTACTGAAATATCCTCATAAGCCATAAAGACAACATTTACACTCAAGCTAATCCACCTCCTAAAAGGCAAGCAGAAAGTAGAGTGAAGCCCTTTGGGTCAGAACTTGGTTGGCTTGAAGAAGAAAAAAAGTGTTGTGATGCTGGTAAGCAAAGAGGATTAAAACAGCAGCAAGGCTTATCACTTCAATTCTTTTGTTGTGCTACACAGATATTTTGGAACTCTGAAGTTTATTTTAACATTATCTCTGTAGGAATTAGGTCCATTAGATATGTCACCCAAAAGAGCACATTTCATCTTCAGGGGAGCCAGAACAACCGACATACAAATCACCAACACATCTGAATTTACAGAATCAGAGAATGGGTCAGCTCCTCCAACCTCTCTGCTCGAGCAGGTGCATCCCAGAGCATGCGGCACAGGATTGTGTCCAGATGGTTCTGGAATATCTCCAGTGAGGAAGACTCAATAACCTCTCTGGGTAATCTGTTCCAGTGCACCTGCACAGTAAAGTTCTTTCTTGTGTTCAGGTGGAACTTCCTGTGCATCAGTTTCTGTCTATTGCCTCTTGTCCTAGCACTTGGCACCATCAAGAAAGGTGTGACAGGATGCCTGGCTCCATCCTCTTGACACCCTCCCTGCAGATATGTATAGAAATTGATGAGCCCCCTCTCAGACACCTCTTCTCAAGGCTGAGCAGGTCCAACTCTCTCAGCCTTTCCTCATAAGAGACTTGAAATCTTCAGAATCCCAGCACATCCTTGGGCCATTTTGGCAATGATTATTAAACACCAAAATGATACTTTCCCAATAGGTCACACCAACACTACAGAACCTGCAGCACTCATAGAGTGTAAACAGTAAATTCATCCACTTCACATCTTCCTTCTAGGGAGGTTCATGTTGGTGAACTTAAGGTAGGAGTGTCACAGCTTGGATTAGTTGTCTCAATGGTGACAGCAGTAATCTTCTAAGCAGCAAGGCCCTTCTTCCCCATCTGCCAATGTGCATGCATAGCAGACAATAGCTCTGAGACAGAAATGGGTTTAGTTGTTCACATCCAGTGCTTCTTCCCCCTGAACATCCACACAATTTCTACTTTGAGGGTGTACAAACAGTTATATCACTAAGAGAAAGGTAATGAGGACTGTTTAAAAATAATGGACGCCACACTGCCACTCCCAGTTTACATCTGGCCTACAACCCTAAGGAGAAAATTTCTCTTTTTCCCATTCTTACTGCAGGAACATCTGTCAGACAGGCCATGAAGGAGTAAGTGTGGGCAGAGCAAACTCCAACCTATCACAGAGATTTCTTGGCTTAAATACTCAAGAGGCACTTATTGAGATCTTTGTTATTCATTCAGCAAACACCACAAAGAGATTCTTCAAATATATCTGACAAATGGTTTCCAGTCACAATAAAAAGTTAGTCTCACAACATTCAACATACAGGTTTTACTTTACTCAGAGAGGGATGTGGCTTAGGGGAGGAAGCACGAAGGTAAAGTGGGTGAATGGAGCCAGAAACCACCTACACCAGAAACTCTGGACAATATCAGAGAGTAGCCTTGTTCTTACTTGGCTTAATGATTTCTTTCTTTAAATCCTGGGGCATCAGTAGAGAACTTTTCACCAACGATAGCAGAGGAACATACATCTAGTGTTTCAAACCAAAGTTCCATTAATTTTATCAGCACACGACCATCATTTCACACTGAAGGCTGACAATAAAATCACACCAAACTGAAACTGGAGGAATTGCAGAGCCATAAATACAACAGCACATGGGACAAGCGACACTGTCCATGCAGCATCTTCTCTGTGCTTTGTGTCCCCTGAACTGTGAGCATCTGGTTTCAGAATGGTTTAGGACACAAGAGAGATGTGGTACTACCTTGCTCTGCCATAAGCTATTATTTCCCACCTGTGAGGCTTAATCCAGTAACCCCTCAAATTAGACTCATACTGTCTTTACACTATTGTACTGAGGAAGCAGATGGCTTACCTTATGCCACTCAGCTGTGTGACTGCTCCTGTCAACTGTATGAGTGAGGCTAAGACCATGTTATCATAGGCTTTATAAACCAAGCTCTACAAGCAGGCTGTTACTTCCAAACATGTAATAACTTTCAAGGATTTTTGTTCTGCAACTCTTGTCTTGACATTTCATCTTGCACATAGAGCAAATGTAGCACATCTGGAACAGATTGAGCCTTCTGGTGTGGCACAGATTTGCTCTGTTCCTGTCTCACAGCCATGTTGGAATGCCAAGAGCATGACAGCACAACAGACCCTAAGCTCAGTGCTTAATTTTATGCCCACAGGCAGCATGAGACCACTCCTGTAGTGGATAATCTCATCTTCAGTCATGATGTTCTGTGACAGCAGTTTACAACAGTGGCAGAGCATCTTCCCAGGAGTTATAATGTTTACTTTATCTGTACAGGAGTTTGGCATTTGGTTTTACATAAAATCATTTTGACACCAAGGCTGCTGCATACAAGTGAAATGATCACTGAATCTTCCATTTCCACAATAATATAATTTCTTATCGATACAGAATAAATACTTACCTGTCAAACCTTCCACAATATGACCATTAGCACAACCAACAGAATAACAGAAAAGACAGTGAGAATCAGAACAGAATTTTTTATGATAATAAAGAGAATTTTCTATTACTTCAGCTATCATCTGGACAGGACTATGTGATAAAAGGCTTTGTTGGGAATTCAGTATTTAACAAGTCTTCTTTCATGGCCTAGTGAGCTTAAAAAACCCAAAACCAAAACGGAAAAGCTTTAAGCAGACAGATTAATGTCATATATGACTACCTTTTTTCTGCAGTATTTTTCCCAAAATTGGCCGATGATAACAGTAAAGTCCCACTACGTAAGAGACTTTAGAAAACATGAGATGTCTGGGTCCTTCCAAGGCTTTTGACTACACAATACATTGACATTCTTCTTGCAGCTACTGTCAAATTTATGTAGAAAGAATGAACAGATCAAATAATTTAAAGGAAATTAGACAGTCCAATACAGCAGAGAGAGGTTTTTGTTTTCCTGTCAAGAACAGATAATATATTTCCTGAACAAAACCACCAGCTTGCCAGACTACTTCTCTCTGTGCAGCAGTTCATCAGTCATTAAAAAAAAAAAAANGCAGCATCCAGGAGCTTAAATGCAGAGACCAAAATGGTGAAAGATCCATCTGTTTTATTGAACCTAAATCTAACCAAGCTGGACCACTGAAAGAACACACTCTCATCAGCAGTATTTACTGCTACACTGTTGTCAGGATCATGATGGCCCTAACCAAGGATAAGAAAATATTTGCTTTGATAACCTATGGCTCCCAAAACATTTAGATGCAGGTCAGTCCCCAAGGATCCCATTTCACTGTCCTTTCTTAGACTTTCAGCTCACTTTTATGAATTCCCTAGCCTTTAATGGATGCAGCCATAATCCTGCAAAGGAACTTTGCTTGAATTGGTTGTAGATAAACACACACTGAATCAGAACTATGCAGAAAGCCTTCTGGGTCATGGTGTTTGAAAACTAAGTATACTTCAACCACATCTTTAGTTAAGAGTTACAACTAAATTCCAGTATAACATACAATATCCTTGCACTCTGGCTATTTGAGACAGGGATGTATGCTAGAGCAGTCTCAGAGCTGATTTATGGTGCCAGCCATCATTTGGAATTTCTGCTGCAGAAAACATTGTTCCTGAATCTAAAATTCTCAGTAAACCCTGTGCTCTAAACTGAAAGCACAGAGCTGAGACTCACTATGTGATATCATGACTTCCTAGGAACAACTAGCTGGAAAATAAATGTCTCAAGTGTATAAGTGTTTTCTTTAGATTTTTGCAAGTAATTCACTGTGGAGTTGATGTTTTATCTCTGAAGGTGAATGAGTCTCACCAGGAGATGCTATGTCTGATACATATGTAGTAGTTGGAAACTGCAGTAGGGCAGGTGCACTAACATAAAAGAATAGCAAAACAGGAGATTTCGATTCTGAGGCACAAATTACCAACACATTCTAAATAAAGGACCATTGGTTTTGCTTCCTTTTCTTCAGTGAGCAACACAGCAAGGGGTAAGAATACCTCTCCACTTTTTGACTTCTTTTAACTCCAATTAAGAAAGATATGTTCGGACCTTTTTCCCACCTTGTCCTGGAAGAATATCTTCAAGTGACTTCCACAATACCACGGGCATGTCTATACCACACTGTAGCTGGGATGAGCAGTGTGCTTCTGCAGAAACTCCCCACCAATTGCACTTCAGCTGACATCACAGAGAAGTCTTAGAGAATGTGATTTGGATTAAAAAAAACCTTAAAAATGTGTTTCAGGAGTGCACCTACTTTGTTGCAAACAAACATTAAATCCCCAGCACTAGAGTTAGTGTGAAACAAATAATTATGAAACATAGAGCAACAAGTCTCCAACAATTGCTCTCTAAACAGCTGTTCTAACTCAACTGCACTACTTAGTAAATGCTGCCACAGAACCCTGTATAGAATGGGTGCTTATAAAACATTCCCAAAAGGAAACAGGGAGGTAGAAGAGGAAAGAACAGCTTGGAATCAACTCATGGCTTCAAGCTGAATGCCAAGATGGTTAACTTAGCGGAAAAAACATGCTCTAAGAAAACTGAAATAGGTAACAGATACCTGCAAACATCTAGATTTGCTGTGTCCTCTCACGAGATTCTAAAGATCATGGTTGTTAATGGAACTGGGATTATGTCACTGGGCAAATACATGTTATTTTCAGAATTCCTCCACAGGAACAACTTACATGAAAAGCTAACTCAACAATCAGTAGGTTAATATACTCATTTTACACAAGTTTTAACTTTTCTGAAGATGAAAAAACATGTGTATTTCCTTACTTGAAGGAAATAGGTCAGGCAAATAAAACTTGTTTGACTGACAGGGGAAAGGGAAGGGAAAACCCCCAATGTCTTATTGAATTAAAAAGAGGCAGATTAGTGAATTTGATTCAAACACAGTTAAATATGTAATGCCTTAAACCCCCCAGCCCAAAGAAAAGGCTCTTTTGAAGTTTTTTTTCCTGCTTTACTTACATAATTTTCTGAAAAAGAATCTAATAGTTTTGGAAAGGTTGCTCAGAACAGTTTAAGTAACAAACAAAAATTACCTGTTAGTGTCAACCTCTCCCATGAATGCTCCTATTTTCCTTTCATTGTAAAGAAGGTGTGTTGAATGGCAACTCTGTATGTGATTTGACTATCAGAAGTATAAAGAGACCTTGAAACTGTGATTTGTCTTTTGAATACATGCTTTTATCTTTGCTAGTGAAAAAGAGATATGGGTGGAAACTAGATACACTAGTGTTAAAGATTTTCAGAGTCTTCATGAGGACAGTGTCAGCTTCTCTCAAGGCACATACTGTGGCACCTTTGCAGAAATCATTCTGTATTAAAAAGCATCAGAGCAAACATTTTACGCCAACTAAGGAAGCAGCAGTAATTGTGCACCCTAATTTTTCATCTTAGTACCCTAATGCAGTCTTAAACACTGACAAAAGTTGTGTAAAATTACATAAATATGTAAAGTTATAACATGTTCTTTCCTTATCCACTACAGCTTATTTGGAACCAGGGACAATTTTTGAATATACTTATTTTTTCCAGAGGACATTATCTTAGGCTTGTCTATACTGAGTTTAGTTCCAATCAGTATGTCTCCATCCTCTCTGCTTCTCTAGTCTTGACTGACTTTACAAAATCTGTTATCATCAAGTTCTCTTATTCAGATCCTTAAGAAATAAATACAGGTCTCAGCATTGGAGGTGCTCAGTTCTCAGCTTTATGTTTTGGAAAAGTAAATATTTACTTCTGAACCAACTCACTATAATTAACTAAACACTGCTTTGTAGAAAAATCCCAAAACAATCAACCAATCAACTGCACTATGCAGAAATCACTCTCCCCCCCACCAAGTTTTACTAACTCAGTCATGTAAGACTGCAATCCTTCATGACAAATGCCACAGGCATAGAGTGGTTATGAGCTGCCAGAGTACAGGATTAACTAAATTTACATTACACTACAGCAATTTCAAACACAGCACCATGAAGTGTAAGACGACCCAGTTAAGTATGCTGGCACGGGACCAGTAGGGCTTTCATTACCTTTTAACATATACTACTACCCCTCTTCAGAACATGGTGTCTCCTTTTGGCCTTTTCTCTTTGCCACACATTACCCAAAAAGTGCCATAATCCATGTGTCCAAGTCCATGGATCTTGTGAGGCCCAAGATCAGGGCAGGCTAACACTGTTCTCCCATCACTACACTTTCTCAAGGCTAGTAGCAAAGAGTCCATAAAGATCTATTTAACTCTATTCTGGCTTTGACCTTGGCACAATTTTCTAAAGAAGGAATTTTTTTAAACTTTACAGAGTAAAGTTCTCTGATTCTCAGCCCAAGATTTCTTTGATTCAGGATTATATCTTCTCTTCTACATCTTTTTTAAAGCAATTCTAGACTTGTTGCTGAACTGAAAATCCTGGGGCTTCCTGCTAAACAGAACAGCAGGTGAAATAGGAGCAGCTGAAGCACATGCCATTTCTCACTGAAGTACCTTAGACCTGACCAACAGGATGGCACAAATGGTAGAAGTCAAATTCACATAAACTACATACATACAAAAAAAAAATTACACTGAATTTGAAGACATTATAGGGAGAAGCAGTAAGTTCTCTCTTCATCACCCTGAGCATTTATTTTTAAGTCTCTGCTTTTATTCTGGTTATCCAAGGACATGTTCAGTCACCATATCAAAGCTGAATAATCCCCAGTAGGATAAACTGTCCATCTGTAACAAGATCACATACACAGCTAAGTATGCTCTTGAGAGAATTACAAATCTTTCTGCTAGATTCTGATCATCTTGCCTACACTTCAGCTTCTTGCAGTGGTCAACGGAAATATCCAAAAACCCACACAGGTAACCTCATAATCTGCTTTTGCACAATTTCTTTGTGAATTTTGATTACTTTGGTCCTCCCTCTGACTATCCAGACAAGCTTAATGCCGGTCCCACTGGAAATACCTGGCTCCAATCACAGTTTTAATGCAATCACCTTCAACGTTCTCCTAGGATCTTCCAGGAAAAGAAAGCTTTTGTTTCAAATAAAAATGATTCATAATTATTTAATAAATGACTTTGTTACAAATAACAAAATCGCTGTCCTGTGATACAAAAGTCCTTGCAATTACTCAGCAGCTTCTATTGAAATCCCACCAGTCTCCTTATTTCTTGATAGATAGGAGCAGCTACTTCTTTGGCTTTCTCTGCTCCATCCTCTAAAACCTTTAGCAGATGGGACTTGTCTTCCTGGAGTTTCTTTATTTCATTCCTGATAGGTGCAAATTTTTGGATAACTGACTCTGCTACGACCATTTTGTAGTGAGCAGTGTTGAGACCAGTGGCTTGGTGCAGTACTTCTTTGATGCTAAGCCCTGTTACTGCGGCATGAATGGACACCAGATTGGAGACACCAGGGCGAGCGGCGGGGTCATAGGTCACCTCCGAAGTAAAGTCAGTCACAGCTTTGCGGAATTTCAGCACTATCTCATCAGGGCTGTCTGCTATGTTAACAGTAGCTAACATCTGTGGGTCTGACTTGGACATCTTCACTGATGGATCTCTGAGGGATTTTATTTTCTTTGTTTCACCTGTAAAAAAAAAAGAGTTATGAGCACAGACAATGGTTTCTTATGACAATTGCTAAGAACAACATGCAGCTATATGATGAAGCTGTTTATCCTTGCTCAGAAATTAATTGCAAGCACAATCATGTATGCTCTGTTTAGTCCTTGCACCCTTCCTGTCCTTCTAAGAAGCCACCTTTCTCCTCTCATAAACTGAATGAAGGCTATTCCATCTCTCCCACCCTCACTAAGAAGGAACTTCTACTGAGGCTACTCCTAATATTTCACATGGCTTACACGCTGATTTCCCCCCCAAATTTCTCCTCCTTTCTATTACTGCATATTACTCAAAGGTTCTGAGCAGTGGAGAAACATGTTAACTCCACTGATAATAAAAAAAAAAATAATCCCATAACAGTTAATCTTCTTATTTCAGGAAACTCTTCCACTCAAAATCTCTTGCCAATTCTCCTAAATCTCAGTAAAAGCAGTTCTTAAAATTCTCTAACTCAACACTGACCATCTCTGTTAGAGGCAGAGCACTGTTCAGATAAGAAAGGTGTGGGTATTGTAAAAACTGTTAAGACACATGCATGTACATGAAATAGATTAGTAGCATTAGGAGAATATTTTAAAGTACTTCAACAGCATCAACCCACACTGTTTCAATGCTTTACCAAGAAGTATCATTCATGGAGTACATAAAGTATCCCTTATCTACAGAGTACTCACACCAACTGCTTTTAGACACCTAATACAGCCAACTAAAATTACCTGCATACTGCTCATAAATGGCCTATGTACTCAGTGAAAGGATAAGGGTTCTTCCAGTATAAAATTCAGATTGCCCCAGAAAGTGCTTTATTCTGAAATCACCTTTTGGAAGAGACTGTCCCTTTTCTGCAAATTTGAAAGAGTCCTGGTAATTCGATTGTGTACAGATATTGAGTCAGAATAGGTCCCTACCTCCTCCATTCATTTAGGATACTTTGTTGGTTTGCATATACTTGCGAACTTAAGAAGGAATGTTTTCTGGGAGCAAAATGAAATGTTTTTTTTTTTCTTATTTTTTTTCCAAACTGAGCTTTTTATTTCATAGTAAAGAGTCTCATCTGCATCACAGGCTACACTCAGCTCCTCTTTATCGTGCTTAGTACTCAATTAAAAACTGCAGAGTTTGCAATCCCTAATATTCTCAAAACTCCACTAACACCATTATTGTCACTGAGGCTTGAAAATTGAGAAAGGTTTATTACTGCCTGTCTTTTCTAAGGTGAGAGCTCCTTGCCCTTTTGGGGGCGAAGGTCTCTGCTGTGCATTCCTCTACATTACTTACAACAAAGACGCAATGCTTCATCCTTGCCAATTTTTCACGTTTCTTAACAAACATGCCATTTGTGCTGTCTGACTCCTCCTCACCCCCCGGCCTATGACCTTATTGCTTAAAAATGGCTGAGAAGATTTTCCTGAGTCTTCCTGAGTCTAAGATCAAAACTGTAAAGCCTTCAGCTCTGTGACAGACACATACTGGAAATACTCAAGTATATATTAAACACCCTTAAAAAAAATTGGAGCACTGTACATATAAACCAACAGGCTGTCCAGTATGCACTTGGACACTGAAGAATTGTGCTTGCTAGAGGTCTCTTACCTTGTTGCTTACATGTCTCCTGAATGAGCAATATAGAGGAGAAACTCTACTCTTAAAATGTCCAGTAGATGAAGAGCAAGGCTGACTGGCAGTAGTGGATTGCATCTGGCCCCCTGGACTAGAATACCAAACGTCATGTACATGCCTGCCCACGGATTTCTAAAGCCTTATATCTAGCTTGGGAGTTCACTTTCACAGCCTCTAGTCTCTTGTTGCCAGTTTTTAACTTTCCACTGCCTTAATTAATCAGCTTGCCCCCTCTTCTTGGTCCCTGAAACTATTTCCACAATATTTAAATCCATCTTCAACTTCGAAGTGCAGTCAAGGGGAAAAAAAAACAACAACCAAGATCGTCTCACTTAAAATGGCTTTGGGCACAGGAAAGAATTCTCCATATTTCTTGTTGAAATGTTGTGCTATATCTTGGGCTAGTTCCAGGTGCAGGACTTGATCTTCTCCAACAGGAACACGTGTCGACCTTTTAATAAAAGACAGATACATGAAACTCAGCAAAGCTCTCTGGTTCTGCTGAAATGTTACTCAAGACTGTCACAACTTCCGCCATGACTGAGGGCCAGATTGAACCAAACACTCAGTCCCAGCTAGATATAGGTGCTGTAGGAACAAGATCCCAAACTGAACATATTCAAGGATTGCTCTGCTTTTTGTGCTGAACTGAAGCACACAATCAAGGACAAAAATAGCAAAGATACCCATAAGAGCAACTCATTAAACTCAGCTCAAAGAAAGGTTTCTGTAGGATCTCCTGCTGCCTCTTTAGAGATCAAAGAGCACATGTTATAGTGTGCAAAGTAAGAAGGATCTGCAAGGCATAAAGTGCAAGCGCCTTGTCATGTCAAGTCTCGGGAAAACATAACTGTTGTTGAGGAGTTAGTACTGAGGATGTATCAAGGGAAGGAAAGAAGAGAGTTTTTCTTCCTCATCACAGTTGTATAAATCATGTGGTCCAGTGCCTCTATTGACACAAGTGTTATGAGAGGATTGGAACTGCTAGATTCAAAGGATAATTTGATCTTCTGTATTGAACTCAATGGCTTGAACATGCTTCTGGAGGGAAACACAATCTGCATCAGAGGACATGAGGAGGTGAAGAATCCATTATTTCCCCTGATGATTCTTTCCCACAATTAATCATACTTGCTAAAAATGTATGATTCCTTTAGATGAGGCTGACTTGAAATCTTGCCAGCTTTTGATTACTCTCCCATTCCCCAGCAGATTATTTTTCTATGGCTTATGGGGTATAAAGCTATGAATACTGGACACGTTCCAAAGTGAGGAAGTTCACTATGTATCTTTTAAGTTCCCAGAAAATTTCTGATCAACATAGTATTCTTTCCTTCCAATTCTGAATTACTGGGCTGACATCCAGGAAATCAATTTGTCCACCTTTATTCCCAACCAGTCAGCAAGGCAACCTAAAAACAGTTACAGTAGTCAATAGGAAATCACAGTGCCCTATAACTGAGAGAAAATCAGTTACCATAATCAATATACTTTAAGCAGGCGGAAAGAAATGTTTCCATACGCCAAAATGGTTCCATATTCACAACGTTTGCCACTAAACAGAAAATACATTATCTCTATAAAAGTCTCTGCATGATACCTTGCTTTTTTCCTTGCTGTCTTTTTAAAAAAATATTTCTATTCTGGTGCTATTTTTACTCCTTTCTGTCATGTATTTACCTTCTGTCCATTTTCCTGTCTCTTTGATCCTTGGTTCATCTGAGCTAGTACTGTTTCTCCTTGTCCTCCAGCTCTAAATTACTTCATGACTCCTGCTCCCTTCCTGTTTTTTTGTTTCTCACCAATTCTTGTTCCTCATATTATTTTGTTTAAATTAAAACATTTCTTATTAAAGATATTAAGTCAAATTTCTTCAAAGTGATATTGTTTCTCTTTCACTTCCTTATTTTGTGCTCTGTGTGGAGAGCCTGCTGTTAATACAGATAGTAGCCAATAAACTACTGGCTTTACTAAGGAAAGATGAAACACCTGATCTTATTAGACATGGTTGAGCTCAATCAAAACAACGTGATTTCTGATAAAGTTGTATAAATTTCACCCTTAAATACTTGACACTCAAATATTTGACAATCAAATGGGACTCACTTCAAATAAAACCATTATAATATTCAAATTAATTCTGATTTTTGCTGCTTCCTGTTATTTTATAGATAAAATTTAGGTAAATTGGAAATACCATCTCTTGGTCTTCTAACAGTCCTTTTTTCCCTACTATGATCAGTTAAGACGAAATTTCCCTAGATACATTTTTCTGCGTTCGCAACTGGTTAATCTTGGTTAGTCTGACCTGACATCCTTGTCCTCAGTCCTGTGTTACTTCTCTGTCCCAACCAATACTCATAGCTTCCTTCAGTACAATGCCACAAAATACATATGCTGTGAACATAAAAATAATTCATACATGGTGTACTGTCTTTAAAATTTGCTTTCTGAGACAGTTTAAATTGTATTAGGAAATATAATCACTCATGACAATATACTACAAATTCTATCAGCCAGGCTACAGGCTTAGGCATGCTGAGTCCCCAGTTCCTCACTAGGGGCTATTTCCACTGCAGCACATAGTACAACACTGAGAAAACCAAACCAGCCGAGGTATTATAAGCTGTAGTCAAAAACTTACTCTTTTTCATCAGTATGAACTGGCCTACGCAGAATCCCCTACTAATATTGGGGGGGAAATACTACATACAGACAGTTTAAGTACCTCTACAGTATGCTGCATAAAATAAAGCATAACTACTTTAAAAAAGGTGAATCTGTGTGAACGTTTAATACGTATAATTAAACATCAGTCTGTTATAATTCCCTAAGAATTATTCTCATGTGACCCGCTTTTGCTCTTTACAGCCCTGTCAGTAGCTTTTTAACCAGGCTAGATTTCAACCAGCCACTTGAGAGTCTGTTATCCATTTCCAATCTTCTGATCTAATCATACCCAGCTCCCCTGCTCAGTAAGTTAGCATGTTGACCTGACAAGCATTCATTCCAATGTAGCTGAACAGACAGTGCCCATTGCCCATTCTGCCTCTTACTTGTACAGCAAAATATCTGCTGCTTGAAGCACAGGGTAAGTCAACAAACCAACAGTTCCTTCGCTATTCTGGCTGGCATGCTTCATCTGTTTGGAAAATAAAAACAGAGAAGAATCACACTTTTGACTAATGGTATCAAAGTCCATGATTTTTATTAATTAGAATCCTGAATAATTGAGTAATTTATTACATAGCTCTACGGAAGACAGTGTCATGTAAAATCCACTCCTTATAAATATATTCTGGTTTATGTCCTAGATTTATTAATTTCCCTACACTGTTCTGATATTCTAGTGAGAAGGGAACATAGGGCTTCTTCTATTTTCTGTTTGTAACAGAAATGATTAATGGAAATTATTTCAAATGCAAAATCATCAGGCTGAGTTATTGTATATTACACATAAATCCTACTTTTTATATAGTGTCTTCAGCAATAAATTTTTGAAACACTTCATAATGGAGGTACAAAACAGTATTAATACCTGTGTTAGAGATCAAGACACAATGATCACAATCACCAGGACAGCCAATGACAGCTGGGAGAACCCAGAACTCCAGAGGGAGAGTCCAGTGTTGTCTCCATTAGTTCAAACTGCTCCCCACAATCCACCTAACACATTCAAGTCCTCTGCTGCTCCCTGAAATCCCTAGATCACGACAGGCTACAAACACTAATTCTGCTCTACTGATGGCATATCTATGTTTTACTTTTAGCAGTAGTTAAATAGACTAACCCCCTTGAAATCTGAATTATTTCAATAAGACTGTTCAAATATATTTAGACTTGTCTCACTCTTCAACAGATTCTGTATTCTGTCTACATCTCTAACTGCCTAGGGTTCAGGGAACTTAATTTGCAAAGCCGAGCACCTGTAACACCTATCTCTAGGTCTGGAAAGTCAATTCAGTCAAAGTAGGATTTAAGAGCTTAACTTTGGAACCTCAGGTTTGAAAAGGTTTGCTTTAATGTATGCCATACATTAACACCAGTTGCTGTATTTAAGTTTTACTGGTTTTATTTAATTAAGAAGGAAAACAGGAAAAAAGAAAACATCTGGAGGTATTTAAGACTGCTCTGAACTCTGCAAGCCAAACTGCTCTTAAGCTGTTGTGGTTTTTTGNTCCTGTCTTTTTCAGCTCACTAAATGTCAAAATAAAATACAAGGAAATTAAATGCAAGAACTCTGTTGATGCAGTCATGCTGATGAAACACCAAGATTAAGAAGATAAACATTTGAAACTTATAAAGGCAAACATTTAAGATACAATATAACTCAGCACATTTTTAATATTTATAATTTCTATACTCCTCTTCAAAAATATGCCTCTTTTGAACACTCTTCCACAAAATCTACAGAGCAGCCCCTCTTTATAGCGGAAAAAGGAAAGCTGTTTATGGAACTCCTTAATCAGCAAGGCTCAAGGTTTCCACTGCAATATCTTGCATTAGTTTTGTATTATTAAATAATCATTGAAATAACAGTTCTGGCAAAATCAGGTTAACAACAGCAAACAAACCTCTTATTTAGTTTTTCTGTAAGTCTCTGCCAAAACCACAATTCTGTAGCTTCCAGCAGGAAAATGTTCATTAAGAGGAAAAGACTTGGAGAGATGTTTTCCCCCTTCCACCACAGGACTACAGAATTACTTAAACCTAAAGCAAGAATAACCAAGATATAGTTGGTACTTCATAGATGAAAAGTATTTCCAGGACAACACTTCGACTGAATTCCCATAAATTTATTTCAAATTTTCCAAACTGTCCATACCTTCCACTGGGGCAAACGTAGCAGACGTGGCACATTAGTTAAGCACCCAAGAATCCAGGCAAGTTCTGCATGCTCGGGAACCTGAAAGTATGAAGTTAGAATCTATTTAAATCTTCTTCTTACTTCTCAAAGTAAATAAGAATAAATTGCATCAAAGACCAGAAAACCATTTATTTCTGCATACTACCTTTTCAGTAAGGTCAAGTGACAAGCTAATGGAAAGTTTTGGACACTGCCAGGATTGAATGCTCTACATTAAAACAGTATAGCAAGGTTCTTGATCCTATCCACTCATATTCCAAACAAGAAAGAAAATGCTTTAGCAATAGCAGAGTTGCACACACATGTAAACTCCTTTGCTTGCATACTTGATTCACTCTTTGCAATATTGGCAGGTTTGAATCCTTAAGAGCATGCTAACTGTCTCAAAGATGTTCAAAGCTTCATACCTGCAACATGATACAACAACCCAGACAGAAGGCAGTAAAAAGCGTTTGTTAACAAGTAAGAATTACTAGGACTATTAATTCCAATTCCTTTGTTAACACATTTTAAATGTAGTAATTTCCTAGCTAGCACTCATTGGACTATTCTGGTCACCAATGTGTAAACGTATCCAACCTCCTGACTATAGCTCGGCAGTTAGAAATATTTCAGGTTGATTGTTTCCCTTCTTTCTGCCTTTCCCACAGATTTAGGGTTTTTATTAATTCCCTCATGCTTACTTGATCTGCAATATTCTGTGCACAAGACAAAGTGCAACAAAATACCGGAGTAAAATGAACTTCACGGAAAATACTAGGCACAGGACTCCTATTTCATCTAGAAGGAATCACCATCTGGTTCAAACTGGTTTCTCATTTCTTTCTTCTAGTCACGGACAGAGAGGAGATGGTGCTCTGTTGCACTTGTGTTGACAAGAACCCTCTTTAAAAGCTATGCAGTCATTGCTTCAGCTCTGTCAGATGTTGCTTTAGCAGCCAAGACTGCATGTGTGTTTCACTGGATCAGTGGATTTGACATTACATCAGTTACCAAAACACCAAGTGATCTAAACAGCATTTGTTGGGTTGAAAACACAGTTCTGGGTCCTACCAAACTGGGTCATTTCCCATCTTCAAATACACAGTCTTTTCCTAAGTAAGACTAAAGTGCTAAAGAAAAAGCCTGATAAAATCCCCATTTGTAAAAATCCCCATATGTAAAAGAATACCAAGGAGTAGACATTTCAGTTGGACTAAAATTCAGTACCAGAGGCTAATGAGTCAGCATTCATCATCCAAATTGCAGTAACTGACTGTATATTGGTGTGTGAATCAGGAGGTTCTAGGCTTAAACCACAAATCATCTGTCAGACTAAATCACAGTTTAAGCTACTGTGTTTTACTTGGCAAGAGGGCCAGGTAATCACCACTTTTAATTGGTCATGGTGCATCTGCTCAAATGTTACCCATTTAGTTACAGTACTCCATCACATTGATTTCATAAATTTGATACAAAGAAACTGGAAGACGTGATGATGTATATGACACCAGCAGAATAAAGGCTTAGTCTACTCTTCCTTTCACTGAGCAATACCCATGGATCACAATCAGGAGAAGCCATTCTCACAGACAAACTCTATCAGCTTCTTGCTGCAGGTCCATTTAGAACTGCAAGCAAATATCTTCATTAAACAACTAAAACACAGGAATGTAAAAAATAACATTGCACTGGATCACAACAAAGGCAATGCAGCCCCATGCTCTGTTTCCAGGAGTAGCACTTAGGGCAAACACATGAGCCTACTGCTTCCTCCAGTATCTTCCCCTCATACTTCACCAGCATCCATAATTGTTACACCAGGGAATATCAAAAGGTAATATCCCTGGCTCAGTTCTGGTAATGTATCCAGATTCCCCAAGAATGTCTCCCACCCCTTTCTGAACCAGCTGATATTGCACACTTCACAATCCCATGGAGCAGCAAGCTCCAGAGGTTTAAGCCTGATGTGTAGAGAAATAATCTAGCCACTAATGTATCCATGTTTGTTTACGGGTTTTGAGTACCACCTGTTTCTTATATCGCACAATTTGGTGAACAATTCCATATTCAGCTTACTCAGCGTTCTTCTGATTTTGTAAACTTTGACTGCATATACACCTCAGCCTTCTCTTCAAACTGAAGCAACACTGACTTCTGATTTTCTCCTTCTTAAGGCAGCTATTCTGTCCTCTGCTGCATGAATTCATCTTCTTTGTATCATATCTAATTCATTAGTTTGTTATGGAGATATAGACTCTAAAACTCCACCCAGTACTCAAAAATGGGCACACTAAAGTTTTGTATGGTGACAAAACACCATCTCTGTCTTATTCACAATGCCCTTTCTGGTGATGTGGTGATGATGATTTTTTAAATATTGCTTGTGCTGAGCCACTGATTTCAGAGAACTGCCAATGATGACACCAGGACTTTCTTTCCTGCATTGTGTGAAGAAGGCTTAGAATACTTTTATCCAGATGTTTTAAAGTATTTAAAGCTCTTCTACGCCGTATTTGCCTGTCCTGACTGTTTTATGAGTTCTTTTGGAATTCCTTTCCTTGGCATAGCATTTGGCTACCCATAAGGACTTAGCATTGCCCATGAACTCCTGTTCACTACCTTCCTCAGGTCATGAAGGAATATGTTGACCAAAACTGCTCCCAGCAAGAACCCCTGAGGAACATGACTGCTGACTGTGCCATTCAAAAAAAAAAAACAACAAAAGAGCATTATAGCCTATATGGCTTTCGACAGTGAAGAGACATCTCATATTTGCATAAATCTACAAAATGATTTTCAGTTGATTCCTACTATGCGAGGTAGTTTTTATTGCGCCATCAGAAGGAAAACATTTGTCAAAGAACAACACTTTTCACACAATTTTCATTAAAAAGACTAATGACTGTTAGAAAGGTGTGTTCTACTTGCTTTTTTAATTTACTTTTTTAAAGGAGGTTACCCAATAATCTAACTAGGATTTCAAGAAATAAAAGTATAAAGAATTCCAATTAATTCAGGCTATTCTGTGTATACTTTAACCAGTAAAGAACTCAATTTCTTTTGTATTTTAAAATCTGACAACAAACTACTGTCCAGAGCTACGATGTACTTCAGGAATTACCCAGTTTTTCAAAACAGAACAGATAATAATAAACTTAAATCTTTTCAAATGAAGATATAATTTTCTTAGTGTGTCCTCTCCCTCAAATACATCCATATAAAAATAATACAAATGGTAGAAAATCCGAATTACATCTCCAATTAACAAAACTCACAACCAGTGACAGGTCCTGAACTGTATGTCAAAGCAAACTCCAAGAATGTCACAATCACTGGTAATTCTGAAAATCAGCTATCTAATCAATTAAATCCTTCAGGTCAACTTCAGCTACTTTTGTGTCCTGAAAAAAATATAATAGCCTGTTTTCAGTATAAACATTATTTTCCTGGGAAATATTTCTTGCAGCCTTGCTGAAAATATTTCCAGGAAAAACAGTCTTTTAAGTGCTCTATTTATTGCTTCCCTTTACAAAGTCAACTATTTCCAATTAAAAATTTTGCAAAAAAATCTTAACCAGAACCATTTAGCAATCCCCTCTTTTCAGATAACCCAAATCCTACCCTTTGCTCTTCTCAGTAAATACAACAAAGTTCTCTGTTTTTTCCTGCTCTGTCCTCTTGCTCATTTAACAGTTTTCTTTCCTGATCTTGTACAAGTCTGTAAAAACCATCAACATTTCTCAAAGGGTTGAGATGGTCATCCCTATGCTATTACCAGGGACACATTTCCTCCTTCAATCTTCATTGCATTAAGCATCCCCCACAACCTGGCTTACTAATCAGTAATCAAAGAGTCACTTCCAGAGCAAACTACACATTTCTTCCTTGTGGCCTGACAAGGCCAAGACTGCATAGCCAGATTTCTTTTATTTTTTTAAAGCACACACATTTAACAGATGTGACCACTTCCAAGTGATAATGAGCAATTATCTAAAAGGCACAAACATTCCTGTTTCTTCACCTGAGTGCCCTACTCCTCCCTTTTTAAAGACAAATAGCTTCTTAATTATTTACTTGTGCAACCATTTGAAGTTATTAAACTCAGGTCACAATTTAGACTTGGATCGTCTCTGGAGCTTTATACGTTGAAGTACAATTTCAGGGCTTCTTCCCATAGATCAGTTTTTTTTGTCCTTGATGCTAGCTTTTCCTTATCAAATGATATTATGATATTCCCTGGCTGCAGCCAATGATATATACATGGAAAATCAGTAGCTACTTTTAGTCCAAATAATTCTAGATTTCTTTTTATGACGAGACATACAGCTGAGGAAGACAGCAATCCATGAGATTCAAGAACAGTGGGAGAGGCATGAATACTGGAAGCAGGCAAATCAGGAAAATTTGGCCTCAGCTTTCTGAGGTCATAATACAAAGTTGTGTGTTGGCAGCTGAAGTGGCTTTCTGCAAAAGGAGACACAGTGTTTTATTTTCAAGATGGACTTCCTCAAGTTGCAACCTGTAGCCCTTCTTTGTAAGGGACTGCAAATTTCCTGCATATCTACCATGTGGAAACAGCTTTCCCTCAGCAGTGTAACCTCATTAAGGGCAACATTTTAAAGGGGCAGTAAATTTAAAAGATTTAATTTTGATAGAGTGAGTACAAACAAATAGTCTCAGGAGGTAATTTGGATAGCTGCGTACTAAAAGAAAATGGAACAGAGAAGGGAAAGAGTCCCACATTTAAAAATAAATTGCCTACGGTTTTACGCAATATGTTCAAGATAAGTAACAACATGTCTCTATATTATACAGCAAAAGAAAAAAAAGGCCACAAACAAGACAAAAAATAGACTACTTTTGAATCAAATGAACACAGTGAAGGTACTCTTATGACACAAAATTTGCCACAGTATCCCAAATTCTTGTTTGAATAAATAATTAATTGGAGAGAATAAGTTTCTTGTTACAATGGCAATATCAGATTTAAAGAACAAGTTAAGCAATGTATTGAATTGGGGGGTGGTTATCTAGCTACTGTCAATAAATGTGTCAGTATCTACAGCTTTCACCTTTACCTTGGAACTATTTAGTAACATGTCCTTATTTATATTTGGCTAAAACATACAGAAATAAGATCTGTCTCTCCTTTCTGACCAAGAATATTCCTACTGGAATCAAGCTTCAATGGTTATAAACTCTGATGGACCATAGTAATTTGGCTGAAGCACCCTTTCCTCTCCTTTATTCATTATGAAATGAACTTATTTTCAGAAAAATCTTTCCAGTATAACCCACAATACTGTTTGAATAATTAGTTTGGTGTGTCCAGAAAACTGGTGAAGAGAGGAAAATATAACAGCTACATAATAGTATGAGATGAATAAGGTAAATTAAGGAGAAAAAAAAAAAAA
>VXBU01009052.1:239982-260762 GCA_013400315.1 Bombycilla garrulus
GAAAATAGGAATGAGAGAAGCAGAATAATTTTCTAAATTAAACAGACAGGAAGTTTTCAATGGACCATGCTAAATTAATGTACTTTTATGAATTTATAAGCTATGATGCAATGGAAGTTTTTCAGCCCCTCTGAAAACTGGAAAAGGGGGTAGCATGAATCTACTCAAACTCTGCCCACAAAACAAAGCAGATGGATACTTCTGGAAAATAACAGCAGTGAAGCATTGCACATATTTATATTGTTGTATTTTGCCTTTTGGAGTTAAGACTAAGACAAATTTGCAAATTTCCACCTCCCAGAGTTACTGCTTCAATTTGCTTGTGCACTGCAAGATTACTGAAGCTGATTATACTCAGAAAATAAATCACCCTATCCAGAAGGATGAAAACTGCAATTTTCTGCCCAGAAACTGAACACTGTTGTCCAGAAACTCACAGGACTCCTCAGAGAAGTGTTCATGCAGCATATCAAGCACTGTCTGCTGAATCAACTCTGATGGAATTTTAGTTTCTCTTGGGACATTTAGCATGTGTCTGCTACAACAGATAGGTGGACAGGAAGAACTGCCTGAGACCACATAAAAGCAAAATCAGTTTCTAATATTGTTTCGACTGTGAAGCAGATGAGATACAAGATGGTTATGGGTAAGAACTGAAATGTGTAGTATACCCACCACAAATAAGAGAAAATGGGTTATATCCATATAAGTTTACCATGCGTGCAGATTGCATACTTGTCTTCCTTATTTACTCCCCCCATAGTCCTTTTTGGTTTTAATAAAAGATCTATGTTTTATAAAAGATGACTGTTACAGCTTTTATCAGTTATGGTACAATTTAAGGAATATATTTTCTGTTTCTTCCAATATCTCACAATATGTTGTATAAGTCATTATTCCATAACCTCTTTTTTATGCCCACTAGGTAAAGGCAGCCACTTAAAGCATATCTTGACATTATTTTCTCTAAGAGGGTTTCATACATCTCGTAGCTGTACTCCAAATAAAAATGCACTGTTTTGAAATACAATTTTTTTTTTTTATTCTTACTAAAATTGTCATTTTTCCATAACTTTCTACTTGAGAAAATATAATTAAACATGCTGTAATGAAAGAGCTTCTCTCACTGGTAGGCCATTTTACTGTCCAACATACACAGTTGTTTTTTTAGATATTCTAATTAAATGTGCTTTTTTATAACTCTTCACAGACAATGTGGTTCCAAACACTACCCTAATTATTCATCGTCATCATTCTTGCTTCTAAATATTTTCAAGTTATCATCACTTGTTCCTTGTAGCCACTACTTCCCTAGGCTGGAATTCAAGTTTTTATATGGCAATGTAAATGTGGGATGTATTTGTTAAACTGCAATGTATTAAGACCAAATATACAGCCAGCCATTAACTTACTGTTTGTACATGTTTTAATATAATCTATAAATGGTAAATTCTGAAGCATACAAAGCTAATTTTCATACAACAAGCACTTTCCATTTATATGCAATTTAGCTGTATATCCAATACATAAGAACACAGGCCTTATGCTCTCTAAAAAATCCAATAAAAATTTGCCTATGCAAAATTTCTGTCACCTTTATTTAATTTTAGTTGAAAGGCAAGGACATCACTGAAATCTGTTCTGGGATTCCAAGTCAACTTCACCTGTATCCTTATCATAACAGCACCTTTTGGATCTAGTATAGGCATGAGCGGTATCTGTTCTCACAGGCTTTCTCCAAGAAGTCAGTCTGTGATTTGTACTGTTCAGCCTTTTGCCTCTTGCTCGTATTGAAAAGGATGATAAAGTGTGTGAAAACTCTGGAGGCGGGTATTTCAGATATCTCTGGATTAGAGATTTGGAAAAAACCCTAAGTAAGTAAAATAAGTGAAACCCTTACCAAAAGGCACAGGCCTTTTGAGAAACCAAGTAGCACTATTTTTTTTTCACATATGGCAAACATATTCCAGAGAAGCAACATAAGCAGCAGAATACAAAAAGAGTATGCCAAACAAAGAACAACAACAAAAAACTCTTTTCAGCAATTCTAGACCACTCTTGCCCAGTGTAATCCAGAGAAAGTGAGAGGACACAACAGCATTTACATGAATGACTGCATGAGCAATTTCCTTAGTGGGGTTTACCCTTAATAGCATACTTCTGTAGTGGAAGAATTTCATTCTGCCTTTTCTGCTACAGAATCAGGGTACAGAAAAAGTCATTACTTGTGGTGGAATTTGGTGATTAAAACTAAAAGTTCATAAAAAAATAATTTTGTTGCATGATGTTTGTTTAAAAAAAATGACCAGAAATGTCATTCAGGAGTAATTAAAGAAACAGTTCTGTGATCTATAGATTTGGTGATTTTCTAGATATAACTCAAAATATAACAATAATTACAGCATGCTAAGCTACTGAGAATTCTCTCATTTAGCAGTTTGATCTGCTATTGAAAAAACCTGCTACGCCCATAACTAAATACCTAATCCAGTTCTCTATTTGTGACTGGATTTTCACTGCTTTCCTGCTGACCTCTGGATGTATTCACCCTATTTCAACATACAAACAGTTTTGGTCACTTTGCTTTACACCTCAGCCAAATGTTTGGTAAACAAAAGTGGGGCTTTTTTAGACCACCCTTGGACACTGCTACAGTGGCTGAAAAGGCCAGCGCCTTTTTTTTTTTTTTTTTTTAAATCTGAGAAATTTCCAATCAAAATCAAGCAATAAACTTTCTTGATTAGCAATAGCTGCAAACCATCTTACTCCTTCATTTTTAGGAACAATCATCTCGATATTATGACATTCTATAACATACTATTTCATTATCATACTAAAACAATAATCACATTAGCAAGGTTCCTGTCTCCTTTCCTCACATCAAGAGCTACATGCAGATACTTCTTTTAATTGCTTCCAGAGAAACATCTGGTGCTGCCTATGTAAATGTAACAGATCACAGTGCATCTCTGGGTATACCTGACCACTTCACACAGCTTGTACAGACCTGGTTTGGGGAAGCTGACAAACCACTTCAGCCCGAACCAGTCTATATTCACAAAAAACTGCAATAGTTGTTCTGATTGCAATGTGACAATGGGCTTTCAAAAATATGCTAGAATCGGCCACTTCTGATGGTTGTATGAATACTTGTGTGGTAAGTATTGGTAAGAATAACATTCAAGACATCAGACACAACTCAAACATTTAATCTAATGGTTTGGATTTAATAAGAAAAATGACCATTAGATTTGGACAGATAAGGACAAGAAAAATTAAGGTAAAAAGGCAGTCTATTTAACTAATGCCACCCTAACTACCATAAGGAAAATCAGAATTGTATTTGGTGGAAACTTTCATTTAATAAAACTGAACATATTCAAATTTAACTACCTAAGGTTTTCACTGGTTTTTGACTGTATTGGTACAGTAGAAGCACTGCACCAAGAGCCATCATTTCCTGAATCTGACACTTTCTCTTTGGGGATTCAAAGATTCACTCTCTGCATAATTATACTGTGAAAGATACAACATACTTTCTGTGTCTGAGTGCAATATAAGATCCTCACGGATAATCTGCTGGCTTCAAGATAAGCCTGAGTGTTGGTTTTAGCAAGTCCTGGAACAGCACTAGTTTAGCTTTTAGACCAGTAGGAACATAAGAAAAGCAACACGGGATGAGATCAAATATCCACCACTGACAGCAACCAACAACAAAAAAAGGCATATAAATGCAGAAAAGCATGGATACGCTCCCATCAGTGGTTTCACTACTTCCTGTAGAGGTAACTATTCAGATATGCAAGAGTCCCAAAGCAATTTTTCAGACTGATTTGTCAAGTCCCTTTCTGAATTCATATCAATTTCAGCATGCACTGTATCCTGTGTCAAGGTTTTTTGTAGCCCAATTGCGGATTTTGTGAAATGCAGCACTGTTATGCTTGTGTTGAATCTTCCAGGTGTTAACTTGTTTTGATATTCATCAGTTCACATTTTTCAGTGGATAAAACAATTTGTCCATATCACTAGCAATTTTATAAACCTTCACTTTATTCCTCTCTAACCATAACCTGCAAAGCATTTATCCTTCATGCTGAAGAGTCCTCTCTGCTTATCTAGTCACTGATTCTGTGCTGTAACTGATTGAATTGTTCAGTTGCTTGAAAACAAGAAAATAACCCCTCTAGACTGGTTTTTACTCATCATTGGCTTGTAACTACCATTGCGATTATTCCAGCTAATGACTTCGTAATTTGAGACTGACAAATCAGAGTAAAGAAAAATTAAAACCCAAGCTGGTAACATATTTTAAATGATGAACAGATTTGGAAAAAATGAGGTGAATTTATTTAAACATATTTCCACTAGAATTCTGAGTTCATCTATTTAGACTGATTTTTTTAATACAGAGGAAAAATGAAGCAGGAAGTATATCTGTCTTCATCAATTCATTATTCACCAGGGATATAGAACTATTATTGCAATTTGCAGTTTAACAACCCCAGGAAACTCTGCCGTAAAGAGTTGTGTTGAAAGGGAGAAGGCAACACCATTTCAGCTCGCACTGAAAATTCTGATCCTGTGTGCACATCACCTTTGCAGTTCTACTGCATGGTGGACACCCACCTATGGGTACTTTCACAAAAACAGAAGCTATGACACATCTGTGTCTGTGGAAATTACAGATGTTTGGCAGTTTAGAGTCAATCACAGAAAGTTCATTGAGGAAGAAATTAAGTTGTGTTCCAAGAAAATATAACATATGATAGCTATAAGCCAAGTGGGAAGGCAAGCCCAGTACCCCTTGGGGTGGTCAAGAGAAGCACACAGGTTACATACAAATTATCAGATCAGATGGAAAAACATGCACATGAAAAGAAGGTTACAGCAAAGAAGGGAAAATAAGTCCCAGAGAGGATGTAACCCCCTGATGATCACGGTGAAACTGATACAAAACTTACCATGTTAATCATCTGTTACTTTGTGATTACTGTGAAGCTGGCAGAATAACCGGCAAGAGCAGATACAAAAGCATAGAAACATGTTTTCCATACCTTTATGGTTACACAGGCCACCTTAATGTATTTATGAGTCAACCTTTTGTGACTAAAGTGAGACTTACAGAGACAAATTAGTGGTCTTCTAACAGGTCTTTGAAGTATTTTACTCATAACCTGCACAAATCCCTAGCTCTGCTTCAGAAATTTACAGTGTACTTATCCTTAAATGGGTTTCTCAGTCAGGGTTGCAACCTTCAACATTTCAAAACTGCAGCAAGGAATAAGTTTAAAATCCAACACTGCTAACATTTTCTAGGACCACCAATACAAGGAATTAATTCATTAAGATGTGTGGAAAGACGCTTAAATCAGAAACAAATACAACACAAGAGGAGCACTTACCAGTGACTGCCGGAACAGGAAACACTTCTTTGGGTCAATCCCACAGGCAAGGATGGCAGCAGTGGTATCCAGGATGTTCTGGCGCAGGACAGCTGGCTCCTTGGGCATGGTGAAAGAGTGCATGTCCATAATGCTGTAGAGCACTGAGCTGCACTCTTCTTGCAGATTCACCCAGTTCTGAATGGCTCCAAGGTAGTTACCCAGATGAGGGGTCCCAGTTGGCTGGATACCAGAGAAAATCCGGTCCACGATCATATTCTGTGACATAGCATTGGAAAAATTAACATACACTTTTTTTTTTTTGACAGATTCTTTTATATTTTAAAGTCATTTAAAAAGCCTCATTTATGCCTGTCTCTTCTCCCCTCCTCTCAGTGTATTAATGTATAAATGACCTCAGAACCAGTAAATCCATTGCACCATTGCAGTAAGTGGGTTAAAATACTCTATTTTACAGCAGAGAGACTGATAACTACCATAATTTAAAGCTGTCAGACTGTATATGCAAAAAAATACAGCCGTAAACAAGACTTTTGAAAAGTTGGTCTCAGAAACCAAGTGGCAGAGTCTTTCATCTTCTTTTGCACCAAAACTATATGTTTCTCTTTAGTTTCTATATCCACACTTCAGTTTCTATATCTACTCTGACATAGAAACTTAGGGTCACAGTGTAGAGAAATTAAGACATTTTTGTTCTAAACTCATGCAATGTCCCAGTAGATTGCCATCTTAACTCTCATGAACATTGAAGTCTTATTTTTCTAGCTGGAAAGAACATTTTGAGCAATTCCTGAGAGAAAACTACTTCTTGACCCAAAGGTCAAAGAATAATGACAGAGATCATCAAAGTTCTTAAACTCCCCATTTTGGCAGCAATAGAATTTCTGAAAGAGCTCTACAAAGAAATACAGCTATAGCTCAAGATCACACCTGGAATAATGTCCTCGCATCAGGACCAGTAAAATGTCAACATCAAAAACCAGTTCACAGAGAAACAGTAAAAACAACAACAAAAAAAATACTAAGAAGCTGAGCTTGTGAGCAAAGATTAAAAAGCTTGAACCATGCATAGCTTGGCTAAGTGACAGTTACCATCTTAGAAAGTTTGTTTTCCTGTATCCCAGCCCTCCATCTGACCATTTTCTCAGAGCCCTGAGCTGTCAGCATATGATCAATTACCTCTCTGACCTTCCCAAAGAATTCCACCATATTCAGAAGCAGCTCAGCTATGTTTTATGTGGAAATGCTTGTTACATGCCAAGTTGCAAAAGCATGCAAGATCACTCAACTTATAAACGAGGGTGCCCCCCACCACATCAAGCTGTACAATACAAATCCTCAGACTCAGTTGTGTGGCAGCATCATCAACTTCATTATGCCTGTGGCTGCATGATTTTTTTTTCATGCTAACTTTTATGAGTACCATCTATTACTTAGCAGGAAGAATTTATTTACTGGTATAGCTTGTTTTCTTTTCTGTGAATCTCTTACAAATGTGTGTGGGAGAAAAAAAAGTCATACAACTATTCAACCACACAAAATGGCAGTAAAAGTCAAGGCCAAGTACCATTATTTTTAACTACTAAAAAAGGACTTCAAATTGACTCAATTAATTTTGACTCAGTCTTGAGAAAAATTAATTAAAAAGTATTTCCAAGTGGAATAAGACTTTTTTACTTTTAAGCATGATCTACAATTCAGAAAAGCCTACATCAAAGCCTTTTTTCTAAATTTGCTGAAAAATTATCTTTTCTTTTAAAGTAAGCTTGGTTTTCAGGTCAAGACAATTTTCTTACCCAATGTTTAAGTGGTTGTGCTGATGGACAAGAGCAGCTTTGGGCTAGCTGCTATGCTAATTTCTCCTGCTCACATAAATGCCTACACATTTCAGTCTTGATGGCAACTCCTTCACCCCATCCCAAATGTCTTCCTGACTTCTAGTATATTCTTGAGTCAGTTTCTAAGTACTCTTGGAGAACCTCCAGCACAGGAGCTTCAAGGTAGTCACCTAAATAAAAAGCACATCACTTCTTCCAACAGCAATTCCAGCTTCCAGTTCTTGTGCTCCAGTCCTCGACTACCCATGTGACTTTTTTCTTCATTACACAAAAGAGGAGTTATGATACTCAATCTCTCACTTGGCATTTGATTCCTTATTTTCCTAGGAACCTACATCAGAACATTTCTCACCACTCACAGAATCCACTCACCTGCCACTAAGCTACTACCTGGCTCAGGACTGCAGCCAGCTTCCAACACTGAGAAGGGCCAGGTGCTCTTCTACAGAAGGAGTCATTCAACATTCCAATGTGTATAAAATAGATGAAGTCTTATAGAAACTTGGGATTCACTACACTTAAGAGCTTTACTTCTATTACTACAGGCCTAGAGAAGCTGCTAGGCAATGCAACAGGTACTTTATAGGCATAACATTTATCTTTTGCTTCTTATGTTTCTTAACCAAGACAAAAAGAAGTCAGGAAAGACATAGTTGACTACTAATATGATGTTCTACCCCCATTGGGATCCCAGAACAGTAGACTGTCAGAGCACATAACCTTTTCTCACGTCCATGTCTCCCCTCACTAAGTTCAAATCCTGTTGCTCCTTCCCACAATTACTTCTCCCCACAGTACTGCTTGATTTCTGGTGCCCATTTATATGACTGTTTAACAACACTTTTTCACAAACCATACTTCTTACAGCCCTACTCTCTATTTTCTTATCAGACAATTTAATCCCTCTGTATTCTTTTCTTCCTCCACTTGTGCTTTACACCCCTTGCTTCCCTAAAGAGCTCTTACATACAGCTCTTGATACACAGCTCTTACTGTGTATCAAGACAGTAAGAAGGCACAGAGAATGCCATGTTAAGGTTACTACTATTATTACTAATTAAACTATTACTGCCTTGACTCCAGTGACTTTATATAAAATATGTTTTCTACCTGCACAGTTATAAAAGCTAAGAAACTTTATCATATGCCAGAAATCTACTATGGACCCACATCAATTAAAGTATGCCAGATGACCAAGTTAAAGCATAGTGCAGAAACTTGCACATCTCCCAGCTTCAGTCTAGTAAAAGACAGCTGACACCTGACATGTCTTCCTTCTGATGTTACCGCTTCTTTTCCCTGGGACCCTGAACCTGGTGACACTTCAGTGCAGGAGCAGCTCTACCCCCTGGAATAACTGTATGTTATACCAGGGCACAGGAATTTCTGTGCAGTCAGCACAGATCAGCTCATGTGCAAACACCTTGACCCAGAAAGTGCTGACACCCTGAGCCTGTGGAGAACAGTTCTGTCTAGCAACTTTGTTGGCCCCCAAGTCAGACAGACCCTATTTCCTTGCAGCTGCAGTCCTTGCTTCATATGTTTCCCATAACATGTTCATTATCTGCCTTTTCAACTTCTCAGATCACTGTCCAGTCTGTAGATAATGTTACTATGAACATACAGGATGTCTTGCCAAAACTGTGTCCCTTAATGTGAGTATAATACACTCAATACATAAAAATGCAATAGTGACATTTAAGCAGGCAGTTTGAAAGTGTCATGCACCAAGAAAATACAAGACATCAGTGTCTCAGCATCAACCCTATGTTCAAATACTGTACTAACTCCAAATATTCAAAGGCTAACAGTGAGCTAATGGAAGGTAGGTTTATTGTAATACTACATAAGTATTGCATCTGGTGACACACTACATGTTGAAAAGAAAATGCACAGTGTACAATGTCAAATTGACACAGTTCCACATAAAGAAAGAACCAAGTTCTCTATCCATTAAAGAGAATACCTGTGAAGGTAAGCATGACATCTTTAATGATGCTTTGTAAGTTCAAATAGTAAACAAATACTTACAAAAGGTTTGTTCAGTATAAGGGCAATAAATAGCAAGTGAAACATCAGAAACAAACAGTAGCAGTATTATATTCAGTCTAAGCTCAGCAATTACTTAACCTGAAGTAGACAATTCACAGAAATAAGTAAATCCAATAATGAAAACTGAGCGAGGCTGAATTTGAGTAAAGCACTAGGAAATCCTTTACAAAGAACAAACCCATACCGGCTCCCAGCTGAGGGACCAGTTGGCTAGAAGTCTTTAATCTTTAACTCCTTTGATTCAATTTAACAACATAAAGCATGAGAAGTTACAGCAAATAGGGTGGCATGAAATATTCCATTGTGTTAGCAGAAGTCTATATTAAAAAAAGCCCACACAAAAAAACCTCAAATGAATCTTGGATTTCTTGCACTAAAAATATACAGAGAACATTGTTCCTTTGGAGAGAGTTTATGTTCCCTGTTTGTTCACTCTGTGAGAAGCAGCGGGCAGCATAGCAGCATGGCAGGGGACTTCTGCCTGGTACCATGAAATCATGGGGCTGGAACGCACTTCAATGGAGCCGTTAGGTCAGGGGATGGGAGCTGTGTGCTCCAAAGTACTGGAGCTGGAAAAGGATAAAAACAAAAGGAGTGAAGACTTCCCAATGGAGCAGAGTGAAAGCCACAAGACATGCAGCTCCAGCCCACAGGCACTCACTCATTCAGACATCTGTAGTAAGCACAGTGTGAGCCTGCTGTTCATGTGTTTAACTCTGTGTGGCGTGAGCACCTACATCAGTAGTGCTGCACGTTAATCCTCATGCCTGTTCAGAGTGCAGTATCTGAAAGATGACTTAGCATCTACTGTTTGTTTTCTCTCTAAAAGACATGGCAATTCTAAACACCACAGTGTGTTTCTCAGCTGCAATGAAGCTTGGCCCCAAACCCACTAAGATTCAGGTGTTCTCTCTCCTAATCTCCCTTTTGTCATGAGATAAACAAGTGCCACTCCTTATACTGAAAAAATACCAACATCCAAAGGCTCTCAAATAATCAGGAATAAGCATTACATCCTTAACGCAGAGTAGGTCGGCTGAAGTCTGGTTTTGCCATCCATCCTGTAGCATGGCCATATCCATTTTCAATGCAAAACAGGAAAGACGACAGCTTCCAAAAGTCCAGTTCTGCTCTCCTGGACCAAAGCAGAGCTTTTCTCTGTATGGAAGGAGAGCTACAACGGTCAAGGCCCCAGTTCAGCAGTCAAAACCACAATCATTCCCTCTTATGAGATAGATCTGCCAGAACTGGAAGACACACCAAAGCTGATAAAGGAAAAGATCCATGCAGATCCAAGCATCCCATGTTATAGCCAATTCTTGGTATCCTGGTTATACACTTCATGTTTAACTTTATGAATTCTGTGACTGCTGAACACAAGAACTGATTTACCTGTTGAATACACGTATTTGCCTAGTACAGTCAAGAAAAAACTGCATCTCAAATATATAGTAAAATCAGTTGTAAAACAGTTCCCCCTTTACAAAGAGTTACAGAAATAAAATCAAGTGAAACCATTCACAAGACTTAAGTTTTCAGAATCTCTCTTCTCTACAACTCCACATAAATATTGCCATGACACACTTGAAATGACAGCAGACAAGCTACAATCATAAGGTAACCTTATGCTTATGCTTCTGGGTTTTAAAAACAGAGAAATGTAGCATCCATTCAAGGAGGTAGGAGAAAGCTGTCAGTAGATAAACAATTCTCATGATTGTTTTCTCCTTTTATTTTGGCATAGACATGTTATAAAATCACATAAAAGCATACATAAAAATGTGGCTCTTAAGAGTCCAGTTAAGACCTACTGTTTAACACAATGAACCATTAAATGATCCCATTAATCCTGCCCTAGAAGCAGAGGTGATGCCTGTCATGTTCTCAATCTACCCAGTCATGGGGGAGACAGACACATTGTCAAAACCAAATTCCAATGAGGCTTTTGCTAATTATATCCTTGGGGTGACTGAAGGTAAGGACAAAGTTTTGGACTAACTAGTTTCTTTGGACTTTGCTCATGACTTTATCCCAGCAGTCTAACAGATAGGCTTGTGCCTCCATCTATAATATATCTTACAAATATTTTAATTTCTAAATAATAAAATGATTGACCCACAAACTCACCCTGGGCTGAAACAAAAGCAAGAGATTTTAGACCCAAACCCTACAATGTTATAGAAAATTATAACAGTATTACAAGAGCAGCTGTAACAGAAATCACCCCTCAAGCCACAGCGGTGGTTACAATTCACATGCTATAGCATTTAGCTGCTCTGCTTTATTTTAACAGCCATTTACTCGGGGCAGAACAGGTGAAGAGCCAAGTGAGATCTGCAGCATCAGAGCTAATTCTAAACACAGGTGGTGGGCACGACAGAGAGAGCAGGAAGTCGACAGGAGAATCACTGCTGACATGTAGGACAGGGAAGATTGATGGCTTCCCTCTCTAGTTTTCCCCACTGTGTAGGCACGCAGGGGGTGGGGGAAAGGGATGGAGGAGCTGCTGTGCTGGCGACATAACACACCATAAGCATCCACAGCACCAGCGCTGATTAATGACACTGCAACAGTTCAGGAAACAGCAAAGGATCATTCACAGACTTTGCTCTTCTTGTTATAATTTTATTCATGGGGATTCATTTTGCCCCAGCTGTCCCAAGCTGAAACAAGTTCAAATTTGCCAGACAAAAAGAAATTGTGAAAGTCAAAGGGAAGAAAGAACAGCATAAGCAAACACAGACATTCATAAAACACAAAAATTGGAAAATTTGAAATCTCAAACATGAAGATCCTCTCAACAGGGATCAAAAAGGGAAGAAAAATAAAACCAAAACAACACAAACAAAAACTTGCTCCAACCTCAGAGACAAAAGAAATTCTTTGGCTGACAAAAGTCACCAACTTTTGCATCTGTCTACAATTTTTTAATTTCCCTTATTAATACTTTGCAACTTCAAAGCTCTGGTTGCTAAAACAATACGCTCATATGTTAACATTGGCTTAGCAAAACCTGGCTTGAGACAGTTATTAAGCAGCAAAATGAAGGGAAACCAGATGAGTCAGATTTTACTAGGTAAAGCATAAATTTTAAAGCCTAATTGGGACAATGTAAGTATTAATGTTGTTACAGAAAGAGAAAAAATGAAGGAAAGGGGAATCTTAGGAGCAGTGTATGTATTACATACTTTGTTTCATTTATTGTTTTTAATGCAATTACTTGTCTGCAAACTTGCT
Organism: Bombycilla garrulus; assembly: GCA_013400315.1. Classification (NCBI taxonomy): domain Eukaryota; kingdom Metazoa; phylum Chordata; class Aves; order Passeriformes; family Bombycillidae; genus Bombycilla; species Bombycilla garrulus. The sequence continues at coordinate 252,512 of VXBU01009052.1, forward strand.
GTAGAAACTTTTAAACATGTTTACTTTGATATGATAATTCAATATGTCAAATTCATCTGGTACAAATGCTATTTCAACATGCTTAATTCTTAAAATGAGAGACTAAAGATCTAACGTTAATTAGAAAGAGACATATTTATACCACAGCAAGTTTTCAGATAAATAGCTTCTGAGAAAAGATTAACCGATTGCCAAGAAACTGAACTAAATAAAGATTTAAACAGCACTGCCTAGAATCCCTTCCTTGAATGTCATATGCACTCAAACTTCAGTAGGACTTTAATATTTATATTTCAAATGAGAAACACATTTAAAGAAGGAACATTTACAGCACATACTAACCCCACCCTATAAATTTAACTCTGCCCTTTAGGGCTAGCAAAAAAATTCAGTGTAACTGCGGCTGGCTTAGGCTCATGCTGCCTCGGTACAGATGACTCAGCAAAAATGGCTCCTTTCATGTGGCTCACTGCATCCCATCAGTGGATTCTCTCATTTGCTTTATGAGCACCACGTGCCACTCGGGGTGCTAATGACAGCTGCACTGACAGACCCGAGCATTATCTACAGCAGGCTGCCACAGCTCCTGCAGCCACACACCACAAGGTTCCTCTGGACCCAAGGCAGCCACTGACCCTTCCCTCACGAGTGGAGTGGGACAGGGGATACAAGCTCTGGTTAGGGACCTGGAGGTAGCCAGCAGCCTCCTGGCTCCAGTTCTCTGCAGAGGCCTAGGACAAGAACTTGTGCTAACATTTGTGCAGAGCTGGTGAAGGAACCAAGCACTGGGTCTGCATGCAGCCAACAGCAGCCACCAACCTCACCCTGAACCACAATGCCTTCCTCAGCAAGGACATAGCCTGGTGGTTTTTATTTTTTGTAGTAAAAAAATCCTTACAGTTCTCCACATCAACTTGAAGGACAGTACATTAGAGCTCTTGTTCAAAGCTGAGCCATAACCCAGCTACACAGCAAGTCCAATGCACACTGAAACATGCACTACTTCTGCACCTCCTGGCTTTCACAGGTGTGCACAGAACTGCAATTAATGGCCTCAGATGCTGCCTGATGCAACCTTAACCCTGATTAGCGATTCTAAAACAATTTACTTGCCTTTTTAAAACCGGGGCAGTAAAGTTTCTGTAGTCAATCTATCTAACCATAGACATTAACTACAAGTCTTATCAGCTCATTTCACCCAGGGTAGGTGAAAGGCTAAAGGAATTTATAACAACATTTTTAACAATTACCACTTAAGGAAGGTAATTAGTGCTTCACTGACAGGAAGCTGCAGCAGGAGCTAAGCCTGAACTATCAGCAGGAACATTCTGGCCAGACAGGCAAGGCAGGAAGATAAGGTCAGATTGGTACACGCTGCTTCCAAAACCATCAGATGATGCATTCAATGCTCAAAAGCCGAAAATTTGACAGTCCCAGTACTGCAGGCATTGCTTGGAAGAGGTGGCACCAGGGAAAAGGAGAGGGAGAAGCAGGACAACCTTTGTTACACTGTGAAGAACATCCCTAAGAGACAAATCCATATAAAAAGCAGTTTACTGTTCATTGAACAATGTGGTTGAACCAGCAACAACTAAAGCTTTCAGGCACAGGTGCCTTCTGGAAACAGTTCCCCAATAGCCTCCCATAGCACAGGAGATGCTAGAATGGAGAAGGAATACTAAAGATTATATCCTGATTTTCATAAAGTCCCAATACTATCTCCAATAGTAAGCTAAGCTTCCAATGCTAGTTTCCAACAAGCTAGAGAAACAGCACCTGAAATATAGTATTATATGGTGGGGGTGAAACTGGAGAGAAAAAGAAATCCTGAAAACAGCACTTACTGATGGCTTACAGTGGTTGGGGAAAGATACATCAAACACAGTTTTTCAGGGTGTTGTGCTGGGTCCAGTACTATTTGATATTTTTGTATCTCCAAATACAAAATCTAGATGATGGAGTATTCATTAAAACTGCAGACAAAAAAAGTTGGAAGTATGATAAGGGCTCAAAATAATCTTGACAAAGGAAAAAAAAATGTCTGAAAAAAACAGAATGCTATTTACCAGGCAAAATTACACAGATTTACACAGAAAAAAATCTACTCAACCACACAAGCACAGGAAGGAGAACAGCTGTCCAGGCAACAACTACAGAATAGGGTCAGGCATTTGTAACATTTTAAAAGGTAAGCATGAATCAATATCATGCAGCATTTATAAACGACACCAAAAATTACACAAGAATATATGAATAGGATGAAAATCCAGGAGACAGAACACAATTTGCTCATTTTACTCAGGATGAGGATGACCTCAAGCTGCAGAAGTTGGATAGTTTTAGGTCCTGTATTTCAAAAGAGTGGCAGAAAGAGGCCATAGAAGTTCAACCAAGTCCAATGAGTTACCTGANAAAAAAATACACACATATCTATATATATATGTATATTACTATATATAGTATGTGTGTGTGATGTGTTGATAAAGATGTAAAGGCACTTGATTTTTATTTTGGAGCAGGGGAAACACCAGATCTGTTCTAGTCCTCTGAGCCCATAATGTTACACAGGCATCATTAAAGTCAAAGTGAGATGACCGAAGAGGATGGAAAAGGAATCAGAATTCTATTTAGATAGATTAGATTTCATGGCATTTCAAGATTCAAGTTGTTCTACCTGCATTCAACAAAATGTAAGAATTGAGGCATTTTCAGTGATAGCAGTTGAACACTGACAAGCTTTGAAAAATCATTCTGTCTTGTTGGAAGATTGGAAATACAAGTTAACATTTAACACTTGGAAACCAGTACATGCCCACATTTGGAAATTTACATTGCTCAACAGAATAAATGTAATAGCAACAAGTGAACAATTAGAATTTATTTTGCTACAAGATACATGTGGAACTGTCAAAATGCAGTGAAAAGTGTAATATATTTCTAAATTATAGACTATTTGATATATGAAACATTGCTGCGATTTTAATATATTACACTATTCTAAGTACCAAAACCTTAACAATCTTGAAGCAAAACAAAACAGAAGGCTAAGGAATACCCTCACAACTAAATACTTCCCTCACAGAGAAATTAGAGAAGTTTTATGGTTTTGATCACAGTAGTATCCAAATCTCTTTAAACCACTTGATTGCTCTTGCTCTTTCTCTGACCTCTAGCTGAAAGAGATTTTATTATATTTTAAAATATATTTTCTTCAAGTAAGGAGCCAGCTTGCTACTAAGATTGCCCTATGGGATTTAAACAAAGAATATCAACTTACATCTAGAGGGATGTTTTTTAAAAATACTTTTTGTTTGGAATTACTATGTTTCTTCAGAATATTGTCCTAGAAACTCAAAGAGTAGTTCATTTCCTCTCCATTATTTTATTTGGCAATTTCCTGTAGCAAGGAAAAGTTGGCTTCATTTCATATGTGGCCAAAATTAACACAGATGTTCAAAAACTTTCACCTTGTGGTCACAGCTTGAAATTCATCTCAGGTGAATAGAAAAGTTTTAAAACCACCTGATGGATGTTGAAAGGCTTTAGAATGTGGAAATCCCAGTAAATTCCCCAATGATGCACACATGCACAAGGAAAATGCTACAGCTGTCTTCCTTGTCTGTGCTGGAGAGAATTCTATGAATTTAAGTATTTCAGACATAATAATCACACTTGTATAACGGACTTCTAGACAATTTAAAAATCTTTTTCTGGAGCAATACTCACAGGCAACATTTATCTGTTATCATCAGTGCAGGCTGGTCCTGAAATCACCAGGCTGGGCCATTTCCGCAGAAAGGACAAACAACAGATGAGCAATGGATGAGGGGGACAAACGCAAGTGCTCATTTTTGCTCAGGTCAAGAGGATGTAGCCAAGTGAGATGATAATGGTGACAGCAAACTGTGGCTTGCTTATTAGACAGCTTGAGCCCAGAAACATCAAATGAAAAGTTCCCTAGTTTGTGTGTGACATGCACTGCTTTGCTTGCCCCACAGAGATGTTCCTTGCTAACTTACCTGTATTATTCAAACTGGCCCACAGAAAGCCAGGAAAATCACCAACTCTTAAGTTTGGATGTACCCCATGGAGTAAACCATTGTAAAAAAAGCCAAGTGTTTTTACTGTTAGTATCCTAGATACTCAGTTTTCTTTGGGTACTGGCAGATATTTTGAATACTGGAGACTTACAGTGTTGCATGGTCAACTGTGAAAATGTCCCTCTAGAGGGAGTGACAGCACCTCTGGCTGTTGTCACCTGGCCTAATGCTTGAAGAACAAGAGTCGGAGTCCTGACAGAGTCTTAACTCTGCAAAGATCTAAAATGTAGATATCGTAAAAAAACACTCAACAAAACACTCCAGTTGAAGTGCATGAAGAGCAGAATGTGAACTCGACTGCAGAAATTATGTGGCAACAATAAATTTGTTGCCAGCAGAGATGCAAAATGAGATTTAGTCAGGAATTCAGAGGGCTGGACCCCTCATTCCCTTTACATAAGCAACAAAGAGGCTTTGAAATGTTTGAAACTGTTTTGTTCTTCCATGCAAACGGAAAGCACCCTACGGATGCCTATTAAGTGAAGTCTTTCCACATCTTGGCAAGTATGTGATTTCAAGAAAAATATTTGCAAATGGATAACCCAATTCAAGAAGAAGTCAAAGACCACCTTTGAAAGAAACTTTGACGTGGCTATGAAAAGATTATATTTAGGAAGGATAGCATAATGTGGTTCTGTTGTTAAATGTTTGTACCTCCCCATATTTCTTTGCTGTTTTTAATGTAAAAAGCAATGGTGGTAAGCAGAGAAGTGAATGCCCATGAGATGCAGGATTAAGGCAGAATCCCTGAATTGTTTCTGACTATTGGATAATGACAAAACAAGCCATTTAGCATCTCACTGCCAAAGGACAGGGATATTGGAGCATCCACAAGTGTGAAAGCATATGAAAAAAAAGTTGCTAAGTGAATCTTAAGCGAGATCATCAGGAAGTCTGAAGTCTTTTATGAACATGGAAACGCTGCTGTATCCCAAGGTACAGCTATCACACACAGATTTCAAAGTCAGAAGTATGCACCTGGCAAAAGGAAAAGATGATGGTGAAAGTTGTGAAGACATTTGCAACTCACTTGTTTCTTTAATGTTGTCCAACACCTTCAAATGAGATTAACAGGTCGGCCAGACTCTGAGGATGATACTATGCACAACAACATACAATAATTGATTGTCACTGAGTGTAGGTGACCAGAAACAACATTGATGGGATTGAGAACAACACATGTTCCATCTGTCAGAATAGAGAACATACACAATTTCATCTCTTTTCAGCTTCTGAATACTTCTGGGAATTGGAAGAATCTTACAGAAGGTCTGAGCTTCAAAAATGGAAATATAGCACAATCCAACTCTAGGATCTTTCTGCACAGGAATGTAAATATTGACACTCTCCTACGTAAGTGAATGAGATGGGCTTACCACACTTTGAAATACCAATAAGAAACATTTAATTCACCTTCTAATCTGTACTGTAAGGCTCCAAAACACTTATCCACAAACAGTACAGGTAGTCTAAACAAAAAGATATTCCTAGTCTGAACAGTTATGAAAGTGTCATCTAAATACAAATGAAGCACAGAAGGGTTTTATCTGCCTGTTTCAAAGATAACATTCTTGCAGTAGTTTATAACATGAACTACCTGCAACACCATGAAAACTGAGGAAACCCCTGTTTTTAAACTTCACACAACACTTTTTCTTCGTCCAATTATTGTGCAGACATCACTGAAGCAACTGGGTCAACTTCACCACTCTATTGCTTTGGCCAGCTCCAAGGAGCAGAGGCATGCCCTAGCATAATTCAAAGAACTTGAAACTAAAGGTAAAAGCAGATATATCATTTCTGGTAGCAATCATCACATTTCAGCATATGAATGAGAGAAATGAAAAAAAGTAAGTATATATATTTCATTGTCTACTTTCGTGTGTATACATACATACAAATATGTATCTATTTCCTCTCTCATGCAGCAAGAACTTCAGCGTACTCTCAAGGTGGATATCTATCTCAGGGGGCAAAAATATATTTAATCCTGTCCAGTGGATAGATAGATTTGCCTGCTACAACGGAAAATTATAAAATCTGCTGTGTGATTTGTCTCAGTTTGGGACTCCAAGAAAGATACTCCTAGTCAAGGGCTGAAATAATCAAAGGGAAAACAATTTCAATTCACTAATTATAAACACAGCAAAACTCAAAAAATATATAATCTAAGGTGACTTAACTGACTTTTCATTTTTGATTCCCTTCAACTTCTGATCCTGTTGCAATTTGAGTAAATTCCATGAAATTTGTTCATCTAACCCTAAAGTTGCAGCATAAACCACAACTTGTGTCATGGAAAAAGTAATTGTTAAGTGTCTAGAACAGCACTTGTTGTATTAGTAAACGGAAATTCTATCTGCCAGTGAACCAGCATTAAAAAGGGACCCCAGTCTGCTGTCTAGAGACAGAGGTGATCTGCTACCGACTGACTCACAGAGCTTGTTCAGTATATGCACTGGAGAAATTCCCACAAAACTCTAACATCCATGATGGTCAGAGTAGCAACTTTCATTCAAATCACTGCACACAAACACGTTAATGAAAATGGAAGTCCCTCAAGAGAAAAAAACAGGCTTAGTCAAGACACTGAAAGCAAGGGTCAGAGTGGGAAAGAATGGTGGGACTCTACCCAAGCCCTGCCAAGATGCCAGAACAAAGGGCTGTTTCCTAAAACAATTTATGTTTGCCAAATTTTACTGTTAGAACCCCATTATGGAAATGAATAGGACCCATTCATGCCTCAAAGATCCTTCATTTCTGTATACAGTGGGAGCTCTCTCTGTGCAGCTACAAAAGTGGTCAAAATCCACTAGAGACAAGGCACTAAGCAAGGCATATTACAAGAAGTTTCTCTATAACCGGAAGTCTAATAAATCTGTGTGAAAATCTCCAGTGAAAACCCAAGAAATGTATATTCTCACTGTATACAAACTTGCCTTCCATTCTGAAAATGATACAAAAGCTAATAACCTCATTCTTGCATAAAGAACTAGTCCACCGCTTTTTCTTAAAGATAAACCAGTTTCCCTAGAGAATTAAATATATTATTTAGTTATTATTTACCTATTTAGATATTTAGTTATCTAGTGATTAGAATAAAAACAAGTGGCTGATTAGGAAAAATTTCCATTCCAGCCTGAATAGAAAACACCAGAGGTTTAATCCAAAGGCTAAATCTAGTTGACTTCATAAGAATCTGGGTAACTAAATAACTTTCAGTATCTGTGCTCAATAACAATATTAAAAATGTTAAAATTCAGGAAAACAGGAAATTAAGAAAAAAAAAGGCACCAATTTCTACATATGAATCCACATAGATGCTATGTTAATTGGAAAGAACTTCTCAAATCACTTAGATCTTTCCTAAAGGTCCTTTGTACTACAGTATATTGAACCAGCCCATACTGGACACGAGGAAACATCATGGTCTTTGCTGCCTAACATGTATTTGCATTTCCAGCCATTTTTCCTCAGTCAAAAGCACTTTGCTACTTCCAACCTTCAGGCTCCTTAGAAGAAAGAGATGCAACACAGGGGACTCTCACAATCATAAATCCAGGGCAAGCACTTAAAAATCTGCCTGTTCATCCATCAATTTCAGCACACAAGTTTCTGGACAGGCATCCTGAAGTTGACCTGCTGCAGTAACCTGTATATGTGTGCAGCTTGTTACATGCACCTGGGGACTCATTTCATTAATGGTTAACAAAGTGACCCCTATATGACAGCAACAAATTCAAGATGGGAACATGGATGGTTTTAAATAGTTTAAATTTCATTCATAGCACATTTGAATGATACTGAAAACTGAGCTCTCTCTCCCACTGTAGTTTTAACTACAATCTTTGACATTCTTAAGGATTAGAGTCTCGTAATTTCAGTTACTTCCTTTCTCTGGAGCCCATATGGTAACTATAACCAAAAATTCTGAAGATTTTATTTGCAATCTTGGAAAAAGCACTTTAATGGTCTTCTCCAAAACCCTTCAATTTTTAACCTAACTGCCTTCTTCACAGCCATCTTTGTTAAAAAATATAAAACATGACCAGCCATTAGGATGACTAGCCCAACAATAGAGTGATCAGGTGGCCCAAATACAGAAGAAACAATACTTCCTCAAAAAAAAAAAAAAAATCAAATTTCACCAG
>VXBU01009052.1:267534-323197 GCA_013400315.1 Bombycilla garrulus
CGGGAGGCGGCGAGGAGCCGCGGTGCCGGCTCCCTCCGGCAGCCGCACGGGGCCGGACCGGACCAGCAAGCGCGAGCGGGCGAGGCGAGAGCTGCTCCCCGAGTAAACGAAGGACGCAGCACGGCGGCACGGGCACGGACCAGAGAGACTGCGAAAGAGACAGCAACCCTGAAACAAAACTACCCAGGGCGGGGGCTACCTGGGAGTATATGTAAATAAGAGACACGGGGGACACTGGTTACCATCCAAGGGAGAATACCCCCCAAAAACACCTAACCTGGAGGGTGTCTGGAAAAAATCAATAACAATTGATAAACAATAACAATCAATGAAATCAATTCCACCCGAGAAAAAGTAGAGCTGTCCGTCCATTAAAATTCCAAAACGTATCGCCGTGACTGCAAAGGGGACTCGATTACAGGGGACATGGCCAGCCGGAAGATTGGAAAGTACTCTTTGAGAAGCTCTTGTAAGGCAAGAAGGTCGCCGGTACTGCTACTCACCAAAGCTGAATTACACCTCTCTTGTTCATCTCTCAAGAGTACCAGTCCCCATGGACTCCCTGCACCCTTCACCCACCCAACCTAGAGCTGGTTTCTCAATAAAGGCATTAAAATAGAGTGAGTGTCCTCACCAGTTTACTTCAAAACCCCCTGCAAATTTAGATAGCTCTTTATTTATTTTCACTTTGATGCATTGGTTAGTGGCAATTTTTGTATTTTAAAACCATATAAGAAGAGTGCTTAGTATATAAGAGTATAATCTTCATTTACTTTCCCAGGCACTGCTCTGATACAAATCGTAAAAAAATGGCTTTGATTTTTTTAAGAACTTTAACTTGAACCCAGAAACCATACACACAATTTTTTTCATCATGTGCATCATTACTATAAATATTTTCCATAATTTGTACTGAAAACTTCTATGTGTGATGTTCACCTTTGATGTTTTCAATCAGTATTTCAGCAAAAATGTGTCAGTCATTTTTGAGAACATAACTAGGCAAAAATGACATGAAGCTCGATGTGGGAAACATCAGGGAAGAAACTGAAAAATTGAGTATGTTTTGAGATTTCCTAGTTCTAAGTCCAAAAAATGATTGGACAAAAGCCTGTGACTGCTCCACTAATGTGAGACCAAAGATAAAATCTGAAGCATCTGAAGCATCAATCAGTGGACCATCAGTCAATACCCCTGATGGTGAAGGGATGGGCAGCTGCCCTACACCCTGTCTCCCAACTAGAACTGTTCTTTTGAAGATTAAATGGAGCAGGTAGAGCTGTCTTAAATTAATGCCATGAGGAGCAGGATCCTGCAGAGAAATGGAATATGAACTTAGCTTCAAAAAGTTGCGAAGGGAATGGAGGTAATGTGGTAAGAAAATGTTAATACAATTTTTCAGTTGCAAATAATTTAAACCAAAAATCTTTTCCAGTATGTTTACCAGCGAGAAGGCTTTCAGCATCTAATAAATATCCATAGTATAATGTGGTTATAAATCAATAAGTTAAACATTGGTTTGAGTCAAAACGATGAAGACAAAAGCTACGTAGAATTCAACAATAAAAAACTAAAGGATGAAGATGAAGTTAATATTACTGAAAAAGCGTTAGTGCTCATTTTCAAGGTTATTAGAATTTGAGTTAATAAATGGAGCACTAGAAGGTGATACTTTTTAGACTTTTGTAATACTTTGACTTGGTATCACAGAGAACTCTGGTAAACATACATGAAATGGGTAAGGGCTGATCAGATGACAGGTCTTCAAAAATACCTGTTATAGTAGAGTTTTATGGTGACTTGTGCTTTTTCCTGCTCAATACTGCTGCTGGTAATCTGGAAATAGATCCTGAATATTTTATGTTGAAATGAGCTGTTGACACAAATCCTGACGGACTTGTAAGTAACACTAAAAACATCATGATCATACAGAAAATAGGAATCTATTAAAACAAAGTGTGTTTTAAAATCAAATTGAAACTGAAGTAAAAAGTTGAATTAAAGTTGGATTTCTTTTTCTTTAACCAGAACTGAGCCTGTGTTATTACTTTTAAGTCTTTACTTAACCCAGATTTAAACTGAACAAAAAAAAAGATCAATACAATATTTACAGCAACTCATTAACAGAAGAAGAGCCCAGTGCTATGGCAGAAGTCTAGCAGAGGCAGAAGAATAAGCATGGGATGTTCTTGGTGCAGGCAGAGAGGGAGAGTAGTGTAAATGTGTGAGGCAGGTGAGGTGAGGAAGAGGTTGGCTTGAGAATCCCAGAGATGACATAGCTTGCCTCCTGGGAGATAGCCAAGTAGGGAGAGGAGAAGGATTCACTGCTAATATTTATTGTCCTCTGAAATCTCCCGTCTCTGCCAAAACATTGCTGACCTGACTCATGTATTATTCCTAGACACTTTCCCGCTATGCTTATTATTCCAATGCACATTATGGATCCATTCACAACTGTTGTGATGTGAGGAATTTGTTACAGAGCCCAAATTAGTAAAATCTGATAAACCAGAATGAGTCAAAATACCACCAATGCAATTTGCTGTTTTTAATACCACCAAACTGATTGTGGACTTCGGAAGAAGAGTTTTAAACCAAATCTTTCAGATCAGCATGTATCCCGTGGGACATGGTGATTTTGCAGGAGATCTAGAGATTGTGTTGGACAAGTAAATCTATTTGCTAATGCTGTCCTGTAGCTCATATAGTCAAGTTTTTAGTACTGGGGTAAGTCCACTTGCTAAGTCCACTTCGGGTTTTTATGTTTAAAAAGAGATGATACTGCAAAATCAGGGAAATAACTACACACAAGAGCCACAAAATTATTTAAGAAAAGACTAGGCACATTGCACAGATAAGTAATTAATGAATGTTGGAACCCAGGGTTGGAATGTTGGAACCAGCTATGATGCCTTTGGCCGACCCAAAACCTGGTCAGGAGGATTTTCAGCCTTGCCAGAGGTGTCAGGGACCATGGAATGATACTAAGAAAAGAATTTGAGTGTATGTACAGGGGGGTTTAAAGCCCTGTACAGGGGGGTTGGAGATCTGTACAAGGGGGTCTGAGGTACAAGATGGAGAATTTTTACGTGGCATGTTATCTTTTGTTCTTCTTCATAATCTCCATCTTCTTGATAATGCTGGCACTTTTGAAATGATTTGACACAGATCTGGACATGGTGATGTGAGGGGCACAGATTAGTAATTAATGATAAACATTATATATGTAGTTTTTAGTATAAAAAATTAGAGCTCAGCCGGGGCAGGCACAGTATGTCTCTAAATACGTTCTGTGTCAACCCTGGCAGGGCATAGAAATCTACTTTTAATAAAGAACTAATAAACTGCCTTAAGAACACAAAAAAACAACTCCAGACTACTCCTTCAGCAACACAAGCCGAAAACCTGGACTTTTCTGTACATTGTGGGGTCTCCCAGGGCAAAGGAAATCACCACAACTAGGCACATTGCACAGTTAAGTAATTAATGAAGATGCAGGAAGTCCTAGAAGCAGAACAGAAAGTCTGTGATTCTTTTTTTCCAGGTAGGAAGACCTCTGTAGCTGGGCTACAGCCCACAAAACTTTTATTTTCATGAAGCCTTCAAGAGACAGTGCTTTACATAGGAGCATGTGACATTCTATGATGTGAACGGGGTTCTGGGAATCAGTTAGGGATGTGTAGATAGTTTTTATGCACAGTCTTCTTCTGTCTTACCTAACATAGAAATTAGCAGTTTGGGAAATTGGCAGCAGAGTGTAAAGCAGAAGAATTGTTTAAGAAGCTGAATAAATTCTGAAAACCTGGCTTTATTCCTTGCCACTGTGAAAAATTATGTGCGCTAAAATATTTTTTTGTTCCTCACCTGAAAAAATATCAAAAATTCTGTGCACTCCTAGCTAAAAGCTATTTTTTGTTACTGTGCTTCCAATGTACCATATGCTAAAAACATGAAACTGTCTAAAATATTAAAACCTATCTGTTATTTTAACATGTAATATTTATGTTTTATGCTTAATCTATTTGTGCTTTATCTGATGTCTGTAAGATAGAGTTTAACAGCTATTCAAGTCAGCATTGTCAAAATAATTTCATTAATACTCTTGAATCATTCACAGCCTCTGATAAAAGTAACAAAAAATAATGTAGAAGGAAATTAATAGCTTTCTACTCAATGAAGGGATTATGACAGGAAATCCTATGGTAAGAAAGTTTTGGACACCATTTTGGATAAAAAAAAACTATTAAAAAATATCAACGATACTCAATGAAGCAAGACCTTTGCAGAAGTATACTATGATATATCTGGAGATAGTATCATCATATTTATACCGAAGAAGAGAGGAAGATTAATTAAATCCCATCACAGGGTTGATGCTGTCATTTCTCAGTTTCTGAGTAATCATGTATTCTAATGTAGCTTGTGGGAGGGGTAATTATAACTATAATTATTTTTATTATTTGCTACAGCATTGCTCAGATACTGTCTAAAATAGGATGTCTTTGTGCTGTGCATTAGTCAAACATGCACCAGATGACAGCCCCTGCTCCAAATAGCTCACAGTTAAAAAAAAAAAGTGAACACTGATCAAAGAGTGCGTAACATACAGAGTGGTAAATGAATTTGCAGAAATCAATATGCAAATATTGTTTTTCAACAGAAGGTTGTCATTAGCAAGATACTACTTGAATGGAAGAGCAAGGAAAGGGGATTTAGGCAAACTGAAGAAGGCAGAGAAGGGAGACCAAGGAGATTGTGATATGAAGAAGAGTGAGAGGAGAAATTTTAACAGGCAACAAAACAGCACAGGAAAGACCCCAGTTAAACCCTTCACACTGTCATACATAAAGAACTTCACTGGAGATGTGTAAGTTGGTGTAGTTTATAAAACACATCTTCAAAATTCTTGAGAGCCTAGAGGTTAGCAGCAAGACTGGCTGAAGAGGGTGAATCAATTAGTCTTACCTGTTTCGTTTTGTATTTTACACATGCTATGGAAGAATCTTTTGGCCATTTTTATACATTTGTCTGTTCAGTGAAGCTTTAGCAGGGTAGTCACTTGGAAGTGCTGAAGATATGGCAGAGAACAGGAAGAAGAGTTGTACTGTCTCCTGTATGCTGAAACTGTTGGTAGTATCAAAATATTGCTGAGAGCTGTGTCCTCTGATGTTAATGGAAAGACACTGGGTTTGGTAGCCACTGAGAAATAATAACGCCTAGAATCTTCTGAAATCTGTAAACCTTTTCTCCCTATAGTATGTTGAGAAAAATAAATCTTTCCTACGTGTTCTTTTGTATTATCTTCAGTTATGGTGACTGTGTTCTTTACATTCATTTTGAATCTGTGTTTCCTGTCATGAGCAGATTAAAAACAGAAGAGAGTGGAGTGAAAGTTTTCTATTGCAAACATCTGTTTCCGAAAAAGGATTGTATTTCCATGTCCTGGAACATCAAGAGGAAAAGCTTGCCCTCCCCAGACATACACCTTTGGTTTGCAGCAATAAGGAGTTTATAGACAAGGCTGCTTTACTACAGTAAGTAGAAAACCCATTTCTGTCATTATTTCCAGTGAGTGATACAGCCTGGATGTCTGAGGAGACCTTCAATTGTTCCCAGCAGAGGGCTATTTTATTCTATACCTTTAAAATGCTTAACAAATTTTTGGGCATAACATAAGCAATGCTTTTAATAAATCCTGTCTTTTGTGTCTGAAACTGTGTTTTATATGCAAATATTGCTGTCCAGATAAGAGTTCTTAGGGAGTGTCAGTAGAAATAGTGAATGGACATACTTACCCCATGTAAGTCAAATGAAATCCACAGAAAAAAACCCCAAACTACAGTGTCAACAGACTTCACAAAGAATAAAACCAAATGATGCTGATGTATCATTCTTATCTGTCTCCTTTTAAATAACACAAGGCTGGAGAAGGAGAGAAAAAATGTAAGAAGCACTTGGGGCCAGATATACAGTACTTTCCCATACTTTTTGGTATTCTTACAGCAATTTGGCCCTGGAAAGGAGGAAATTTATTTGTTTAGAAGCTGCCCTGAGACCTTCCTGTCTCCTACATAAATGCCCTCCCTTTTAAAACTTCAGTATACTAATATGCATCAGTGGAAATATCACCTGAAATATATTGCACTAGATTCATGTACTCCCTCACCCCCCTGAATCCAGAGACCTGTTGTTTGCAAAACTAGAATAAATTTGGGAAACAGTTTGATAAAATGGTCATCTGGTCTGGTTCTTCATTGGTAATTATCTTGGGCACTGAGGACCCTTTTGCTGGTATGCAGCAGTGATTTTTCCTTTCCAAAGTGGAGGCATATCTTCAAGTAACAGTTTTGCTTTGGGTAAAATTATTAGTGAGGATGGTCTTCTGTCTCCTCATGTTTTCCACATAATTTCCCTCATGTGCCAAATCTTGTTCATGTATACACAACTGATGGTGATATTTCTGTATCTGTGAGCATATTAAAAACTCAAGGCTTCAAATGTTAATATTAGAATTAATAGAAAAAAATGAAAAAAAAACCATAAAGCTTCAAAGTTTCAAAACAAGCTTGGTAAAGTTAAGAATTTGCTTGTTAAAAAATTCTCATAAGAAAACAGATTTGGAAAATTCAGGAATTCACAATCTGAACCTGTGCTTCGTAACTCTCATTGTTCAGTTTAGTAAGGGAACTCACAGTTGGCTGTTTACAGTGGCAATTAATATGACATCTCTCTCACTTTCATTAGAGGATATATTAGAGTGTGAACATCTGCCTGTGACTTACATGGCTGTCCAAGATTCTCAGAAGACAATCTAGAAAGAATAAAAAAGTGAATCCTTCATCCTGCTTGTTGGAATAAGGATCCTTAAGATGTAAGAGTGGGGTACAGAGAGATCTGCTCATCGAATTTGCATTTAAATTGGGGGGGGAGATCATTAGGCACTAGACACTTATGTAAAAACATTGATATAAACCCTATTATTTATACTTTTTATAAATAGTTCCAGTTTATCTTAAGTATACCCTATTTCCAATATAAATTAGTCTAATTTTACTTTCCAGTTTTAGCTTGTGTAACTTCATTGCCTTTTAAGCTAAATCACAGTTTAAGAAATCTTTGCTCCTTATAATCAAATAATGTTTTTATTTTTGTTTTTTAAAGAAACAGCAAGGACTCTTTTTTTACCCCTAAATTGTTGTAAAATAGGCTTTACACATTTTAAATTACAGTTCTGACTCCTTAATCTTTTCAGCTTTTTGTTCAGGGTAAGCACCAAAATGTGCTGCAATACTATTACTATTCTCAATATCATTCATCTGCTTTTACTCAACCATTTGCTAAAAAATAAAAATAGAAGCTTTACTGAGAAAGTTTGCAGATGATGCAACATAGAACAATAAATAGCATTTATGTATTTGAGAACAGGGTTAGCTGCTGCTCTGAACTGAGCTCAAATTTTGTCATCCAATCTCTATCAACTTCAGTGTCAGTGTTTTCCACAGTCGCACAGTTTGTAAGGGTGACAGGTATTTTTGTTTCCAGGTGTGTGACCTCCATTTATGTCTGTTCAGACTCATTGCTTGAATGAGTTCCCCTTCCTACCAAACAACCCAGCTGTGTATAACTAACTCACTGCAGTTTATCATTCCACCAAGCTGTGTATCATCTACAAACTTTATTAGCAGCACTTTCCTATTTTCTTCCTTGTGGTTAATAAAAATGCTAATTGTTAAAATGAGATCAGGAGCTTAACACCTGTTGAACTGGAAATGATTTAATATCCAGTTAATGTATAGTTCAATATACACTTTACTGATTACTTTATGTTATTCTAAGAAATAAGACTATAATGAATTACCAGAACAAACTCTTCTCAAAAAAATGTAGCTATGGCACAGCCAAGTGTATTTCTAGAAAGAATGAACTATGTAAAATGCAGACTCATTATAATTACCTCAAAAAGATCACTCACGTGTGATTTAAAAACTTTCCTAGACAAAGTTTTTCAAAGTTGTTCTGTTTTTTATTTTACGTTTTATATGCACTTTCATGGCTATGCTCTGACTATTGTGTTCCCATCTGGGGAACGTGAACCACCTACGGTGGGACACTTTGACTGGGTATGCAGCTGCTTTGTTTCATCAGAGCAATGAAAGGCTGCTGAAATAGATTCTAGCACCCTTTGCTTTCTGCGCTCCAAATTCCTCCTGATTTGTCACTCCCCCACCATCAATTATTCCTCATACCCCCTTGTTTGCATTCCGTTATCTTGGCTTTATCCTGGGAATAGGAGGAATTCCCCTGGCTCACACGATTCTTCTCCCCTTGTATGCCAAACTGGCACTTAATTCTGGTGGAGTGACCGGCTGCCAGGAGCGCTGGGTTTGCTGAGGGTGACAGCAAAACCTCCCTGCTCTGCCACCTTCTTATCTTGTGCCCTAGACTGAGAGAATGCACATGTCCACTTTCCGCTTCATCGCTCCTCCAGGGAGATGGCTCTGGTTTCCCCTTTTGTGCAGAAGTCAAGCATGGTGCCTCCCACCTTCCTGTCAGCCTGCCTGTGAAGAAGGCCTGGCACGATAGGTGCTTTCCTCCCAGAGGCTTCACATGAACGGCCATACTCACTGTTGATTTTTGCAACTAAAAGTTGGTTTTTTGTTGTTGTTTCTCCCCCCATGCAGAGTTGTTCCCTTTTGGACTGGCCACCATCATTCATTGTTCTCCATGAAACAGAAACTGCCATTGCCCTCAGGGGAAATAGTGGCTGCCTATACTGTGAGGCATCATAAAACACAGACCCCATTAGAAACAATGGAGAAAAGCCTTCTCCACGTGGCCACCAGCTGAGGCCCACGCTGAGCACTGGGGAGCAGCAGCCACGCTGAGGGGAGGTAGTGGTCCACCAAGGAGCCTCTTGGCCCTGCCTGAGGGAAAACAAGATTACATGCAACAGGAAAAATATCCAAACCAAACCAGCTTAATTACAAGAAGAAAGTGAAATAAAGTCTTTGTGAAAGGTTACGAAGAGTTCTACTTCTGTGTGAGCTAGCAGAGCTCTTAGCCAGTTTTGTAGGGGAAGTTGAAGTTCTTAGTGTCGCTTTCCCTTCTGGTTGCCTTGACTTCCCCTTAAAAATGATGTGAACAAATTCTTATTTAACAGTTTAAATAACAGTTTTTGTTACAGAACGAGTATTTTGTCTATGAAAATATGATAGTTTTCTACCCTACCTCCCT
Organism: Bombycilla garrulus; assembly: GCA_013400315.1. Taxonomy (NCBI): domain Eukaryota; kingdom Metazoa; phylum Chordata; class Aves; order Passeriformes; family Bombycillidae; genus Bombycilla; species Bombycilla garrulus. The sequence goes on from VXBU01009052.1 coordinate 276,769, forward strand.
TTTTTACTGGGCAGCCTTCTTCCTCATAAACTGTTGGCTCTATGGAGTATGTATTATTTTTTAACAAGATCAGAGATAAAGAAAGGTCTAATAATGGGTGGTTCATTTTCAATCTCTAAGTAAATCAATATATTCAAATATGTTTTTCAAGTTACTGTAAAATTTATAACCAAACAGTATGCATTGTGCTGCTAAGGAGAGTACACTGTATTTTTTTCAAGAACAGTAAGGAATCAGCTACAAAGCATTCCTGAGTCTGAAAATTCTACCTAACTGTGATGAATAAGTTTCTGAAATATTTGTTACTGTTTTTTGTGCCAGCTCACCCCTCCCCTTTTCTTCCCTGCAAACGCTGTTTTCTAAAATAAACAACATAGGTAGGAAAATAATCTCTTAAGCAGCTGCTAAGACCCCCAAAAAGGCCAGGAGAACCAGAGTCGGGCTGGAGCTGCCAAGCCGTGGCCGGCGGAGCCGGGGCCGGCGGGCTTCCGAGCGGGGCCAGCCGAAGTCCCGCAGCTGCAATGGAGCCGGGGCAGCGGCGGCAGAGGAGCCGACCCCCCCCTCCCGCTGGTGGAGGCAGAGGAGCCGGCTCTCTCTCCCGCAGCCAGGCAGAGTCCCTCGGAGGCGGCGGGAGACAGCGAGAGGCGAGATAACCGCGTGGCACATGGCGGCGGCAGCACGGCTGGGATGGCAGGAAGCAGCCGCGTGGTGCTGCTCGGCGCACGGTGTGGCGGAGCGACCGCGAGGGGCCGGGGCGGCGCGGACGGACAGAGAGACGGCGGAGCGGCACGGGAGCGAGGGAAGAGCGACGGCACGGCAGCGGGGTCCGATGGAAACCGGGAGGACTGCGTGTGGCGGCGGAGGCACGGCTGGAAAGACCCGAGCAGGCGCACAGGAGAACCTCGATTGCGAAATCAGAAACCCAGATTTCGCAATCAAAGACTGAGCATTTACATATGCAAATAAAGACGCGCGGGAACACGGGATAACAACTCGAGAGGGAAAAAGGACTCAAAACTCCAAAACTAGACATTATTTAAAGAAAATAACAGCGCGCCTTGCTCGGGAGAATGCGGGACTATAGATTGGGGCTTTAGTGAATTGTTGCTGTAACCTCGGGGAAACGCGAAGGAATACAGACTGGGCCAGCAATGAGCGTTAGGACGAGACTTCCCAGGGTGACTCTCGTGAGGACGGGAGGCTTCAGCCCTGCTTATCAGCAGGGTTAAGAACTTCCTCCTTCGCTGGAGCTGGCATAATTGGAAGCAGTGGCGGATTTCGATCTCTGCACCTACCCAGAGCTGAATTCTCTTAATAAAGGCATTAAAAGGAGTAAAATCTCCTGCCCAGTTTTTTATTCATAACACTAACTAGAGCATTTTATTGCCTCTAAAACATGCATTTAATGAGAGAAAATATTTTAAAAAATGAAAAATTTGAGGGCAAACATAATCAACAATTTTGCACAAGCCATACTGTAGGAATGTTTTGATTGTTTTTGAAAAGAAGCATTGTGAGTCAGGGAAATAAATTGGTAAGGCCTCTCTTAACAGGAATTCAAATAGTTCACGTAATTAAAATCACAGTGTACTCAACCAAGTTAAACTGTAAACTGTTAAAATCTCTTGTACATAAGCCTCCAGATCTCCATTCTTGTACATTTACAGTTCCATAGGACGAACAGTCATTTGCTGACATTATTCTTCATGGCAGAAAATTTCTTCTTGAGTAGAAGTCTTAACCCTGCCACAGAGTGACCCTTTATGGCTATTTCTGTGTCCTTGTAATTCAATTGATAAAGCTGATCTGTAAAGATTTAGCATATGCTGTCTGCTCTGCTTCTCAACAGAGACAGTAAGTTGTACATTTATTAATATGACTTTGGGAGCTGAAAGGCAGATTTTTGGTTTTGAATCACCATAAATTCCACTCAGGGTGCCAGGTGTGCTGGCCACCTTCCATGCTGACTAAGAGATTGTTTAGGAATAGCTTAAACAATGGAGTCCCCTGCCCCAACATAAGCATTGAATGCAGGATTGGAGGATCGATTAGAGTGATTGAAACAATGGAAGGCACGAGGAAGCAGGAAGGGAGCAAACCCAAAAATCATGATACAAGAAATGAAGTGAATACACAGTGATCTTGAAAGAAAGCCAAGGCAAGGAGTTTTTGAGCAGAGCCCTGATGGCAAGCAGATCTGGGATCATAAGCAAAGCAATGGATTCTTGTTCAATCTTACTGTTATTTCAAGAAGTGGGACTTCTTTTGTAGTAAAACAAGATTACTTCAAATAAATACCTGGTAACCAATTTCTCATCCTAATGGAAACAGACTGCTATATCATGCATACAGGCTAACTGCTCATGCCCTGGTGGAGTTAGACCCTAAAACCAGAAAGGGCAAACAGTGAAGAAAACCAGGGAAAGACACAGAGGGAGATTTAGAAAAAGACATGGCAAAGTGGGGGAAAAAAAAGAAAATTTGCAGGAAATTAACCTAAGGCACAGAGATATAAATGAATGCAGTCAGGATGTAATCTTCAGCATGATAGTCAGTCAACCAAGAGAAGATGCTAATGTCTGTGGGAAAGTGTAAACCCTAAAGTATACCCATGTTCACATTTCTGATAAAAAAGAGCCTGTCCCTCCCACCCTTTCGCCATTTCAGAAAAGCAGCCCTCTCTGAGAGGCAGCCAGGCATCATGACGGAGGGCTAAAACACATGAAGCTGCTGCCCATTTGGAACACACTCTCTCCTTTCACATCTGCAGAGCATTTAGCTGCTTGCATCTGGTTGTGTTTGCACAAATATAATTCCATATTCACTAATAATTCCTGAGGCTAAAGGCCCCTGTCCTGTAACCTTGTTAATATTCTCACAAGGCTTGGTGTGAACGCCTCACAGCATCTGGATTAGAATTCAATCTGGTGGGTTTCCCCCCCCTCTGTCTCTTAGTCTTTCTCTTGCTTGTACTTTTCTGGCCTCCAGTTTCCTGGCCACCCACATGATGAGACACTCTCCCTCCTGCTCTCTCCCCATTCTCAGTTTCAAGGAATTTCCTTTTGTCAAAGGCGAAGTGTGATTGACGTATTTTTCCCCTCTTAAGTGCAGTCTTCTTAATACTTGATTTAACTATGTCCTTATGGGGCTCTTATAATCACTACCTAGGTGAGAAAGAGACCCCTTGCTACCTCACTAGCATCCAATCTTGGCCTTCAAGCACCAGACAACTAGCTACTTAGTGCTTTTTTACATGGTTTTTATTAATCTGTTGGTGATGAGGTGTTCCAGATTGACAGCATTGGAAACTGAAGTAATTTGTTTGTCCACAAAACAGGTTCCACTGAAACAGCAGAACTGCTGGCTCCCCTACTAGTGTTCATGGGGATCCCTTTTCAAAGCACCTCACCAAAGCCAGAAAAATTGCCTTCCTCTCTGGCCTTTGTGGAGAGAAAGCAATTCAATTTTCTAATCAGTACTCAACCCTGATGCTAAGACTGATAAAAAACTGAGCTGGAACTCACCCTGACCACAATGTCACAGGAATGAGGGACATCAACATTTTTTTGGTCTGCTTCTAGTTTCTGCATGAAAAATGGTTTCCTGTTGTTCTCCAGAGTATTTTCCATGTAACATGCATAGCATGGGCTGTGAACAAATGTCCACCCCCAGTAGAGTTCAAGGTGTGTTAGGGCGGGGACAAAAGGTTGAAGGAGAATTTCTGAGGTATTTGGGAATGTAGATGGCCTTAAAAAGAGGAAGGTGAGTCCCCAGGCTGGTAGTTTGGAGTCCTTTATGATTCCCTGGTTAATCTGTGTTGGACACCCTGCTGCAATGCTCTGTTTTCCTCCATGTCTTGTATACAGGAAAGTAAAACTCTGCATTATGATGTCTGTGGGTTGGCTGTGGGAATGGAGTTGAAGAGGTTGCTCAGACTGAAACAAAAATTTTCAATACAATGTAGGAAGGGTTACTAATGAGTTTCTGAATTGAGATTTGCAAGATCTTAGCACACCTTTTAATCCATATGAGAGCCAACCAGAATTTTATATTGAATTTAACAGTAATAGTCCTGAAAATTGATTGTTACAACCAACATGTAAGGAAATGTTTATAATAATGTATGTTGAAAAATTATGATACATCATTGTAACACATTGTTTTCAGTTTTGTATGGACTTTGCTACATTTGAAGTAATTATGGTGAAAATTTCCCATATCAGGGATTTATCTCTGCGTCTTGCATCCTTCTTTCCCCCCTTCTCTGAAAAACTGAGGGAAAATAAATAACTGAGTTTTCAGAAAATGTTTTGGGAGACTCTTCTCACATATGCTAAAAAAACCTGAAAGGGATGCCAGTAACAATTAATAATCCCTACCTAATTTGGATGAAAGAGTTGTCTTTTGATCAGAAGATGGTGTGGAACGTCCCTCTGATGTCACAAATATATTCTTGCCCATTCTACAATTTTATTCCCACATTTAGTCAAGTTGTGAGCCTCAGGAAGTCCCACTTCACACAAAGACATTAGAAATGCATGTTCTCTGAAGGACTTCTGCCCATTCTCAGCCCAGAGGTGGATGGCAAACTTCTCTCCCTGCAGACCAGTGGGATATGTGTTGTGCCCATGCTGCCTCAAGGCAGGGGAGATGAACAGTGCTGCTCCCTCCACTGTGGTTCCAGTGTTTGACAGACCATGGGAGAGAAGAAGGAACCTTTCTGACAAGACTACAAAAGGTAGAGACCTGGGACTGAAGTACTGTGAATGAAGGCATTGGGACAAAAAGCTGCAGAGCTCAATATCTCAATATTGTGAGAAAAGGGTGGGAGGATTACAAGCAGGACTTCAAGCATGATGAGGTAGAGGCATGAACCTCAGATACTTATCTCCAGAAGCAGAACAGGAATTTCCACACTTTGGAATTTCATAGATTAAATATAAGAGGGAAAAAAATCCCTGAAAACTAGAACTAGAGAAGTAATTATTCAGGCTTCAGAGCAGTTTTTGGATGATATGCAGTGTAAGACATGAGACACCTACTGAACAATCAGTATAAAAGAAGACCTTGAATACACAGGATCTTCAGTAGAGATCCAATGGAGAATTGTTACATAGTTATGTAATTGAACATGGTAAGGTAGCTCACAGATAGAGCTGAAATAAGGTCACGCTTATTACTGATGATCCTTGACATCTCTGTTTGACTTTGCAACATTAGTAGTTTTTCAACATTGTTATTCATACAGTACATTGACCTGGTATAGCCTGTAGGCCAGGAGCTCACTGCTGTAAAATGAGTTAGGTTATTTATCTCATTAATGGCTTAAATTAAATTAATTAACAAACATTTACCTTAGCTGTGACTTCAGGCCATAAGGATTCAAACAAATGCATCCTTTACTGACGCGGCCCCTCAGAATCCTGGCTAGCTCTGACCACCATTCTGCGACTCTGAAGGGCCACGCCAAGTGTGGGGAACCGCCCTGACAGGTGAGGCTGTCAGGGCACAACCTTAGAGCTCAGGCTCTACAGGAATGCCGCCGTCAAGGGAGAGATGAAGGGGAGAGAGGAGGATCTTCTGCTCTCGGGTTCCAAAGACACAGCTTACTGTCAATGAAGGGAGGAGATCAATAGAGCCCCGAGCACGGCTGGGCAAGGGGTTTTATAGGGTTATAAATTAAGGGGTGGGCATGAACAGTAAACCAATCAGGGAACCATAGGGGAGGATCATATGGTGGGGTTTACAGAACACAATCCAACCGGGACAAGGGGAGGAGAAAAGGGGTCACATGGGCCAACGGGGCGTCGAGGTTTAGGGGATTTCCAAGGGGGTGGATATTTCAGGGATTGGCCCATGTGGGGATTGACAAGTGAAGGTCTGGAAGGAGGGGCAGGGTTTGGGTGATGGATGGACAAGGTACCGGAATAAGGGGAGGAGACACGTTGAAGGACAGTTTAGGGGAAGGTACAATTGAGGAAGGAACCATAAGGACAAGCAAACGGGGGGGGGGAACATAGGAACAAACTTCAATAACATAATTAACAATGAAATCAGGAAAAAAACATGTGCCGCAACACTTTACAAAGCCAGATTCTGTGTATTCTGCAATGAGACAGGACCAAATGGTAATGATATAAAAAAATCCTTTCATTCTTGTCTTCCTTTCTTCACACAAGCATGTGCAGCTGTGGCCCATATCTGCTGAAAATAGTCATCACCACAATATGGCAATGAATATTTTCAACCACTCTTTTAAGAAAGCTTTTATCTTTTCTTGGCCTCACAATGTGTCCAGGCAATCTCTATTGTCAGGGCCTTGTTTTGTGAAGTATTGTTTCAAGAAGCGTAGCCCAGGACTTCTTTTTTTCTGGTATGTGCCTGGGAAGGAGTTAATTTGTAGATGGCTTAAGCAGTGCATCAGATCACAGTCCTCAGCCTTGCTGCTGCCATGTACCAACTGCTTCCCTTGCCACAAAGACCTATGACCGGTTTTCCCCTGGCTTTGCATTAATTTGGTTTGCAAACTGGCCAGAAACTGACGTTGGGTACCTGACTACAGATATTGTGCTTATGAGTTAGGGGAATGTGCCAGATTCCATGCTGTGGAATAAATGTGTGAATGCTTCCAGAAGGTGATGTGAGAACTGTTGTTTCTAGCTCCAAGGCAGCTCTGCATTGGTTTGCCGCTGGTTCAGGTTCTTACAGTTATTTCCATAACTGCAAAAGTCAGAAGTGTTTAAAAATCAAAGCTGCAATTTCTAGAGCATGGTTTACAGTAAGTGAGTTGTCCATGGGCTACAGAGCTGGGGAAGCAGAGTCTCTGAGTGTGCAGCAGAGCAGGTTGTGCCCCCAGACCAGCTCACACCACACAGGATTGCTCTTCTGCCTTTTCCTCTGAGACATTTCTGTTGAATACTTTATGTCACACATTCTTGTACATGCCACCTGTGAGATGAATTCTCCACCCCGTGTCCTGTTGGGCCAGTCTTTTGTCTAACATTAGGTGAAGCATGGCTCACTTTCCTACCTGCTCAGCCTCAGGGCTGTGGTGTGGTGTTTGGGGGGTTCTCAGGCCTAGAGGACTGCATAGTTAACAACAGTGCTCTAGGTGAAAAAATAAGAAAGCAACTTCTGCAAACTGTCAACCAGCCTTGGCTTTCAGAATGACCCAATAGCTCAGGAGACAAGTGGCCTGAAACCTGCTAGAATATTTATATACTCTGGTTTGGCTGAAGAATATCCCCTCTGTTCTCTGTTGTCAAAAATTGACAGTAATAATATCTCTTCTTTTTAGTTCAAACTAACAAATAATCCTGCATATTCCTTACCAGATTAAAATATCTTTACATATTTTTCTTTTCTGACTGTTTGAATTGCTGATGGAGTGTCTTGATGTGTCAGACGTTTTCCAGGTATATGTGTGATAGTATATGTTACAGCTAAATGTGGAATAGTACTCTTAACACTGTCAAAAAAAAAGGGTACAGAAATTCTGGAACTGGAAATTGGGAACTGGATGAGACTAGTGGCAAGTAGCATCATAGTCCTGGAGAATAGGCCTGGAGGGACCTATCAGCACCCAGGTTCAATTTGGAGTATAGGGAACATAATGCAAAAAGCATTTGAATCTCTCCATTACGATCAGGTAACTGTGAAGCCCACAGGTGAAGTACACCTCACTTCCTTTAATGGCCAGGCCAAATATTAAATAGCAGGCTTCTGCTTGCAAATTGCTAAACAATGACATTTGTGTCCTATCATTCCTCCTCAAACAAAGAGCAAACATGAGGGATGCAGAGTCTTCTGTTTCTGAATCAGTAGCTTGACAACTACACTGTGAACATTGACTAATAGCAAGGACAATTAAGATATGGAATAAGGGAGCATGAGAATCCCAAACCCAGAATATCCCCTGGGAAGAGGGAAAACCGGGACATGGCAACTGGTGTCTCTGTTGAGACATGAGTGATCAGGAGCTCCCATCTGCATCAGATTTTGAGCTGACTGCAGATATGTAAGGTGCTGCTGTGGACTGTGAAGTGTGAATGAAGTGTGAGACAGGGTGCCTGCTTTAGGCTTTCCAGAGGCAGCTCCTGTTCCTGTGGATGTTTTGGACTGTGAATGGCATTGTTCTGAGGTCTGCAGCTTGCACCAAAAGGATTTATACATCATGTCAAATCCCTCCTGTCTTGACCCCTCCTGACTCCTGAACATCTGTGAGGGAACACCCCAGAGTTGGTATCTGTAAAGAACTGTTTGTTTTGCAGTGAAGGGTAATCTCATAATAACCAGGGAGTTCCTTCAAGTTCCTGGGAGTACCGAATGAACCTTTCCCAGTGTTGCTGGCTGAAATGTTGCAAACAAAAGTACAATGGAGGCTCTGAAGAAAACAGAGGAGCTCAGCACCCAGAGCCCGTGTTTATTTTCTCCAGAGATGAAGGGAGGACTGCAGGTCAGCCAGAATTGTGCATTCTGACTGGTATTTATTGACTCAGAAGTCCTTGCTGACAGACAGACAGACAGGCAGGCAGGGAAGGGTTCCATTACAGTGATGTTGTTTCTTTGCCTCTTCTCCCCTGAGGCTGTCACTGCTGGCACTCTTTACACATTTCGGTGGCTTCTCCAGCTAGTGCTGGGATGAATGGCAGCTGCCTTTCACTTCACTGGTGCTGGAAGCCTGGCTGCCCCCAGGGAACACGATTGCTGGGCTCTCAGTGACATCCAGCAGCACATCTATCAGAGATTTGGCAACAACACTCACACTGGTGTTCAGCCTTCCCTCTGAGACCTGGATGAAGGCTGGAGGTCTGGGTCAGATGCTGAAGGTGATCCCTGGCAACAGGGGGTCAGTGTACAGGTTCTGCCTGAAAGAGAAATGTATCCCTGAGCTGTGTTCAGCCTTGTTGCCATCTTCCACTCCCTGATGCTGTCGCTGCTAATTAGGTCTCTGATTGCCCACCTATAATATTGTGCTTTAGGAGAAATTTGAGTCCTTTCTGTAGGTGACAGTAAGGCAGATTTACTGACAGCTGTATGCAGGGATGCTGCAACACTGAGCAGCCTCTGTTTGTGCCAAGGGTCATAGCTTTAATACTTTTGATTCCTTCTGACACCTTGAATGTGTCCCTTTGGATTTAATACCATGCTGGAGACTTGTATCTGTTGCAAACAGTACAGTTACCTATGCTTTTAGCCATCAAGAGCAACTTTTTTTGAGGAGTCCTCACTGGAAGTGTAAAATACTGTATTCTTCATCCTTTGTCAGAATTGAGAGGCAAAATGTGCATGTTTAAATTGCATAAACTGTTTCTCTCATCCCCACACTCTCCACTCTCCAATGGGTTTTTTTAAGATGAGTTATCTCATTTTGAGTCCATTAAACTAAAGAGTGCAGCAGGCTGGGACAGGAATGGTTTGGATTGCAAGGGACTTTTAAGATAATATAATTTCAAACTCCCTACCATGGGCAGGGACACTTTCCACTAGACCAGGTTGCTCAGAGCTCCATCCAACCTGGCCCTGAACATTTCCAGGGATGGGATATCCACAGCTTTTTTGGGCAACCCATTCCAGTGCTTCATCAACCTCACAGTACAGAATTTTTTTGCAGTATCTAATCTAAAGCAACTCTCTTGCAGTTTGAAGCTGTTTCCTCTTGTCCTGTCCCTCCATGCATTTCTAAAAAGCCCTTCTTCAGCTCTCTTGTAGCCTCTTCAAGTACTGGAAGGTGCTATAAGATCTCTCTGGAGCCTTCTCTTCTCCAGGCTGAACAACACCAGCTACATCAGGAGTGTTTGCAGCAAAGCAGTGCCAGATAGATCTGGTCAGAAGCTTTTTATTTGCTTTACAAACATTGTATCAGCAGCATGGACAAGTGAATCGCCCTGATCCCTTGGTCAGTGGATGCTAAATTACATAATGTAATGTAACATATAATTACAATAATGTATAATTACATAATGTAATGGATGTTACATTAGGGATGATACAAAGTGACAATGAGGGTATCCTTTCAGATTCAATCTCTATGAATATGCTGTCTCTGCAAATACAGATGCATATGAACGAGAACCTAAGCATCAGATAATTCAGTCCACCTTTTGATTGCCAATGCAAGATTATGTGCATTAGTACAGGTTTTAGCAGTTTTTAATGATGAGGTATCTTCCGTGTTTGGATTCTGGCTGTTTTTCCTGTAATGTGATTCATGCAGTGAGGCGTGCAACACTTTCTGTTCTGTGACAGAATGCTTCTTACATCACCTAACATATATGGAATTCTTTTCAGGCTCTATCTCATTAAAACCTGGTGCTTAGATCTCCTGCCTCTCTAATGTACAGAGGCAGATCTAGGCATATTTTCACTTTGAAAAGGTTTCCTCTCCTTTTCATTAATGACAGCTGTACAGCTGTCTAAAGACTGTGGAGATTTCCCTCTACACTGCTATGTTTACTGTCTTTGTAATCTGTTTTTGAGAGCCACATGCTTTTGTTCCCCCAGTAAAACTGCTGTTTTCCCTAGTGTGACCTTCCCTAATGTGGCTGTCTCAGTGAACAGGAATATGAGGGGTTCAATATGTGTGTGGTGGATGCCAACCACACACATATTGATGGGATGGTACTACAAGGAAGAGGCTTCCTGGCTTTGTCTTAGCTGCTGAGCTTCTCATGTCAAGGGGCTAAAAAAGTGCAAATCTCTGTGAGGTGCATATGGAACACACCAACCTACAGGGCTAAGTATAGGAAGAGCAAACCAGCCCCCAAGCATTTTATCATCTAGTCTTGCTGAGCTTTGTGTCTAGCAGAGCAAAATATATTACAAATACTTGTCAGCACTCTAATGGCCTTCTGTGCCTGAAGAGGGAGTAGCTTGACCATAGAGTTTCACCTGTGGGCTGACTTAAATAACTGGGATGTCCCAAGCTAATTCCTGTTTGAATAAGAGCATGTACATAGAAACAAAGCTTAATTTAAAAGCAAACTAGATGATTACCTGTCTCTTACATGACTATCACACTGCAACTTTTTTATATTCTCTATCTTTAATCAGCTGTTTTTCTCAACTGCACCCATGAGGTGCAGTGTCTTTATGACAATGGCTTTCAATTTGTGATCACAGAATTCTGGAAATCAGGGGCTGCTTCTAAAGTGTGTGAGAAATAAAAGCAGTATATATGTGCTGTGCTGTAATTTATATATGTGAAATATCTAAAGTAGATGTCTCTGTGCCCATTGGGATGGACAGGAAAATAAGATGAAAGGTTTTCTCGTGGGAAGAAGTAGGGTATTTGAATTGCAAGTTTATGGCAGTTTTGTAATCTTTAGATTCCTTTAGTTCTGCCTTGTTTCCAGCGAGGCATGGTACTTTGCTGGTACTTTGTAGATTGATGGCAGCTCCCAGGAAGGTCCTGTACGTGCAGAAAGAAGGGATACTAATCCAGGAGGTGCTCACATGTGATTGGAATAGGTTCCATGCTACAGAGGTGTACTGTATCTGGCTCAAAATTCTGTGTGAGGAAATCTTGGACATAACATCCATGCACAGGGAAGATGCTGACATCAAAGAGTGAAAGTAATTAATAAATTCAGGCACAGATGCAAACCTGTCCTGGACTTCGAAGTGAGAATTTTTTGATCCTGTGTAAAGGGCTATAAATCAGTTATGTGTGATCTCTAATCCAGATCCTTTTTAGTCCCTTTCAAGGACACTCCCTCATGTTTTATTCCATGTCTTCTACCCTTGCTTGAAGTACTACCATGGTCTCTTTGACCACCGTGTTAACTTTTGATCCGGATTTTGGTCAGTGCCTCGGAGCCCCTTTTCTTCAGAGCCTGTGATTGCATCTGTTTATGTCAGCTGTATTCTAGGAACAGATTTTTTTGCTCTTTATATTTTCCCTCCAAGGCAAGTGAAAGACAGGCACAATGGATGCAGCTTGCACCCATTGTTACTTGTAGTTAGCTCTTAGCTTTTCCTTGCAAATCTCAGTCAACTCCTCTTAGCTTTGTTGTCTTTGTCACTGCAGAAGGGGAACCTGACTTTGCTGTTTTGCCTTCTACCAGTGGACCCTCAGCAAAGAATGTTACTTACGAGATAGAAAGTCTACCCACGCTGTGCAGATCTGCAGTCTTATTGTCATTGATCCATGTCTTAGGCCTAGGAAAAATTAGTTTTGGCAATGTGGCTAGAGAAAGATGAAAGCATTTTTTTTTAAAGCAGATCTCTGGGTTCTTTGACAGATGTGCTTTTGGTTTTGCTTCTTTCCCAAAACATGGTGTTTTGCAGCAGACAAACAGAATGATATGAGGTATTATGTATGCCTAATTTATACATAACTTCTGTACAATGCAATGCACATAACTGATTCTCTGCAGAAATATATGTATACTCACAATTCTGTAGGTTTGTAAGTTTAGATACCTTAACAGACACTGAATGTCCACAGGTCCTGGATGTTGTGTATGCACAAAATCAAACTAAAGTTTCATTAGCTGAAAGCTAATCATATTTTGTTGAACATTAGGGCATTTTGACATAGATGGGGATAGAGGAAAAGTACTTAATTAAGTATTATATTGTCTAAAATAAGCAAGGGTGCCCTTACCTAATCCTCAGTAGAAATGAAATTTTTGTCACTAGCTCTTGAACATACATATTAAATTGGAAGATTTTGCTTTTGGATTCTGTTTTTGCAGCATGGATTGGTTGTATTATGAACTGGGAGTTATGAAATATAAAGGGGAAATTGTGCTTTTCTTTAAAGGCTTGACTGCTTCCACTTTTGTCAAGTTTTTGTTCTGTGTTTATCTTATGTCCCTCTACTTTATTTCCAGATCTCTCAACTGTCCCTGGAATGCCTGTTATTAACATGTACTGTTAGTAATGCAAACTTAATTTTAAGAAGCACAGCACAAAACCAAAAGCAGTTGCCTTTGACCTTAGCTGAAATCCAGCACCTCTGAAAATCAGCCACTCCTGTTTTTCAGTTGGAAGAACTGATTCTCATCTATAAAGTGCTTTGAATTTACAATTTAAAGAACTTACAGTCTATGTAGGTTTTAAAACACTGTGTACATGCTATGTTTGTACAGGAATCTGGCAGCCATTTCTAGGGAATATTAAGCAACAAGATCTTGTAGTGAACAGCAGAAATATTTTTTATTTAGAGATTACATAACTCTGGCAAAATGGAAACCAGCCCCCATGCTTCACTGTAGACCAGAACTTTCTCTTCCCAGATGGAGAGTGACGTTTAATTGTGTCAGTCCCACCCCACATCCTCAGAAAACAAGGGCAGCTGCTTCACACATGAAGGGAAACAGACTGAAGCAGCCATGTTGATCAAGGATAGATCAAGACTGAGGTAACCTTACACAAATCCAACTCCATCCATCAGTCAGGTCTCCAAGAGCATCCAGGTAAAAATAATTGATCTTAAATGTCTCAAAATTAATTAGCCCCCACCTACCTGTGTCCCTTTAGTAGCCAGTGCTCTGACAGTAGTGATGAAGCCAGCAAAGCTGCCTGTCACCGCTAATCCATGTGGGACGGGTCAAGCAGCATTTGATGCTAGCAGTACAAAGAGTGACACTGAGCAGGGGTGGGAGGACTGGGCAGACGGGGAGCTGATGGTGCCCTCGGGCTCAGTCTGTTGGAAGAGAGCTCCCATGTAGACTTCATGTAACTGGGACTCATAGCAAAGAGAGAGAGACTAGAAACACACCAAGTGTTCTGTCTTGAGTAAATCAGTCTGTACTCTTATACCCCTTATAAATAATCGTCCTAAAAAATCCACCACCAGCTATGCTCCCCTATCTTTCACTCCTTTTGTTCTAGACAGTCTCCTAAACATTCAGGGTTTTGACTCTCTTTCCTTGTTCCTTTAATATCTTCATGGTGTGGAGGGGGTGGGTATGCAGGAGGTGCTGGGACCCCTTCTGTGGAGCAGCTGTGATTGCTTCCTGAGAATGTGAGAGAGTTGGAAAAGATTTTGAGGTATGATTTTTCTTACTGTATGCTGAAAGGCTTTCTCCATCACCCTGAAGAAGGACCTGAAGAGTGGTGAAAAGGTATAGAGTTGTCAGCCCTGAAACAAAAGCATTTGCACAGTTGGGAAGTAACTGGACAGTATCTGTGTCCTCTGATAGCTGAGACAATTCTATTACCCACAACGTGCCATAAATCAACAAGTTCCCCTCTCTGAAATAGGTATTTGGTGTGTGCTCTGCTATTCCTTACAGTTTGGGGCTCTTGGTCAGAGAATCGACTTCTCTGAATTGTCAGAGAAATGATGTGGCAGCATGGAGTCACAGCAGTAAAGACTTTATAATTTCTTTTGACAAAGTTGCCACTAAAGGCAGTCGCTTGCTAAAGCACAGTTTTTAAATAGGAATTCACTCTGACTCTGTTTATGTTAACTTTCTGTGAACAGTCAAGAAATTTAATTTTATTGACAAGAAAATCTGTAAAAAGTCAATGTCAAAGATACATATGTGTGCATTTAAGTAAACTAGTTTAAAGTTCTCGTGCATAAGCATTCAGTTTTGAAGTGCTTACACATTCCCTGAGCCAAAGGAATGGAAACAATACAATGTGATTTATCTGACCAATCAAACCTAACCCAGACAGCTGCGGCGCAGGCTCTCCTGCTGGCTGCTATTTTCATGCCGGCAGAAGAAGAGGGTAGATGCTTCACATGACTGTGTTTTTGTTGCGATCTTGGCACTCTGCTTCTCTTGACGATGACTCAGAAGATAGAAAAAAGACAACCTGCCTCAAAGGGTCAAATGGGAAAAGCCCAGGAAACCTGGTGCTCACCAGGCAACTGCCTACCCATGGTCCTCACTGCATTTGACCTTTCATTTCTATATTTGAATATGGATATGTTGATAGGGAGCAGTTTGTATGCTGTGCTGGACAGAAAATCTCACCCTCCCCCAACTGATCCAAAATCATTAAAGGAACTGTGGACAAATTTTATTCACCATGTAGCATATTTGGGCAAAATACACTGACATTTGTGTCATAGTGTTGTTCTCA
Source organism: Bombycilla garrulus (assembly GCA_013400315.1). NCBI lineage: Eukaryota > Metazoa > Chordata > Aves > Passeriformes > Bombycillidae > Bombycilla > Bombycilla garrulus. The sequence continues at coordinate 291,811 of VXBU01009052.1, forward strand.
TGTAGCACGGGGGATGCATGAGACCATCACTGGAGTAACAGCTTCAAGCTATACCTTGTATCACTCCTGTGTGTGTATTTCTGTGAACAACTCAGAAACAAAATACAAAGGCCCCATTAAAAAGAAAAAACCCACTAACACCAAGAACCAATATCTAGATTGCTCAGGGACATGCCAAAACACCAGCAAAGCTGCTGCCAAACCTGAGGATGTCTAAATTCCTTGCAAGGTTATTACATTGCCAGCAAACCTCCATGTGATCTTGAAAGTGCTGCTGAGCAGTTAAATCTTGAGTGCATCAGGTAGCACCGCATGTAACCTGCAAGATCTCGAGAAGAAAACCAGAGAAGTGTGAGCAGGATTTCCATGCACACCCCTTAGGTCTCTGTGACACCACAGAAATCCATGCTTGGGATTCAGGCAGCTTATGTGCATGCTTGTGATGTGCTAGTGATCCCACCTGGTAGCATGGATTAGTTTTTAGCTCCCTGTCCATGCTAGTTCTTGGCATCTCTCTTGTCTTTCCTCTATATTAAACCACTACAGGGAGTCTTTGCAAAGAACTTGGGGGAAAAGGTAATGTGAGGACAAGTCTGTATTTTCAAGGGGCACATTTTTACTGGTGTGTGCACTTGGAACAAAATGACTCTCAGAATGCAGTACTCCTCAAATAAAATGCTTAATTAGCTGTAGTAGCATGACCTGCTTGCTGTCTAAAGTCAATTGTCAAACAAAAATCTCCTTATAAAAACATTATTTTGAAATCAGAAAAATTGAGTGTTTTTCCCTTTCAAACCAGAAGTCAAAGACAGATGGATATATAATGTGTGAATGCAACCATTTTTGGTTTGCTGCCGATCCCTCCCATGCTTTCAGGTGAAACCCCTGTGGCTTCCAAGGTTTCTATGCCTGTGAAAGAGCCATTTTCCAAGGTGTGGGGAGGCTCCCGGTGAGAGCTTTTGGTGGCCTCCACAAAGGCAGGAGGAGCAGACATCTGCTGCACACATTTTATGTAGCTCTTGTTTGCCGCAGCCATGGGGGCAGCGTGATGCGTCTCACACGTTTTCTCAATCTGTATCCCAATCAGGTAGGATTGACAGCTGGAGAAAACCATATATTCTGGGTGCTAAATAGGTTATCCGCCATCCATAAGAAAGAAAAGCAGTGAGCTTTGCAGCCGTGCCTCCCAGCCCTGCCCTTGGTTGTGACTTTGCCACTGGCAAGGCTGAGTGCCTGACCTCTGCTAACATGCGGTGCCTTTAATAAGGAGACGGAGGGAAGTAATTTTATACTCAGCATGCGAGTGATTCATGTTCTCAAAGGGGATAAAAAAGTTATTAGAAAATTCTCCTGCCAAATGTGTAGCAAATGAAACCGATTTATTAATGCTGTGAAGCCAACATGTGAAATTGGGATAAAAGGTGAGGTGCGGTCTCACCCCTGTGTTACTGTGGCAGAATGTGTGCAGGACAAAGGGCTCTTGTCCTCAGAAAGGGGATGCTGCTGTTGTGACCACACACACTAGCAGCAAACAAACAGCAAGTTTTCTTCAGCACAGATGCACTTCAAAGTGTTGGGGTGAGAAATGCCAAGATATAAAGACCTTGATCATGGGCAATCAAGCTGCTGCTTGAAACCTGTAAAACATTGTCAGGACACCTTTGAAAATGCTTTTATTCATTTCATAGTTCAGAGCTTCCCATTCATTTGGCATTATGATTTATTTTATTATGTGTTAAGCAGTCTCAGTGTCCCTGTGTCTCCAAAGACATGAAACAAAATCAGTCCCAGGCTCCAGAATACTCATGACCTGAAATGAAGTCCATACAAGCAAGGCATGTGTTTGGAGCCAAGAGACCCCAAACATGGCTCAGATTTTCATAGTAATGTAATTTACATGGGACAATGGTGAAGGTGGCCATATGTTCGTGAAGTACATATAAAGCGGTGTTGTACTATTGATGAAAGCAAGGTAAAAAAAGTTTATAAAGTGACCCTTGAGAGGTCAAGAGTCCTCTGCCTTGGTGCCCTTAAGCTGAAAAGGTCTGTGACTCTTCTTGCATCCCCTAGTTTTTGCTCTCTCTCTCTGCCAACACCATGCTTGATGTGACTGAAAAAGACTGAAACAGTATGGATGGAATTAGAAGCAGGATGAGCAAATCTTAGCTCCACTTCTTTTTACCTCATATACAAATAGCATCATCTGCCTGTGTTCAGTGCCTGGAAAACATCAGCATCTAGTCAAAGAACAGTCAGCCACAGCCTGTCAGGACAAAGGAAATTGTGGAGGAATTTCTATCTTGGAAAGCTTATCTTCTCCAGAACAGCATCTGACTTTGAATTATCATGTAGTCATACACAGTTCTTCTGGATTCCTCTATCTTCCTGAGCAGCCCTCAAAGCATAGAGTCTAATAAATCCAGTGTTTCAGCTGCAGGTATCTAAAAATCTGGACCTTGTTTAATCAAATTCTGATTTCACTGGAGCAATCATCATCTCCAAGGTGGTTTGTTTCATGATTTCATAGCCAGAAACAAGGCTGAGAATTGTTCTGATCAGTTTCTAGAGAGCTTTAACTCGGGCATTAGCTCACTTAGCCCATCCAAGACCAATCTTTCTGTTCACATTTCATTCAAGAAACCACTTGCCATATTATTATCCCCACACTCTTGCAGTGGGGCAGAAGGGTCAAGCTTTGAACAGAGAAGTGAAATGGATTCTGAATGCTCCTGGATAAGAAATGTGAAATCTTCCTGTTGTTCTTTTAGGCTAAAGAGGAGCACTTAGGAATTTGCTGTAAGACTATAAGGCATAAAATTTAGCTGCACTAGTCAAGCACATGTCAAGTGTGAGTGGCTGCTTATCTTTTTGTTAATTTACTTTATGGATTTGACCTAGAAATAAACTAGTGCAGATGTAACTATTCTCAAAACAATGAGGTTTGTTTTATTTCTCCCTTCTCTCCCNTCCATTGTATGATTTTCTGTCTGCCATCAAAACAGATGGCAAACTCATTCCATAAGATCTTAACATTATTTGTATGTTGTCTAAAGAAGGGATACATCAATTAGTTCCGGCAAAATATTAACATTTTATTAGCATAAATCACAAAGCCGAGTGATCCAGAATCCAAACTAATTGTTGGGATTAGTATAAAGTACCCACAGTCATCTGTCAGGTAAGTGTCTCCATCTGTCTGTGTTTATGGCTGGATAGGAAAGGGGAAATTTGCAGAATCAGTAGCTCAGTCCCTCACCTTCATATCATCAGCTAACAGCACTCAGCTTTCTTGCCACTAGACATGAGTCCTTCCAAGAGTGAGGTAACCACAGCTGATGTTCAGGACACAGTATTTCAAGCAGCGTCCAAGGTCTGTAACACATAAAAAGCCATAAATAAATAAAACCTACTACTGATTGGCAGGAAAAAGATATTCAAGCTCCATATATGCTTCTGAGTTCCCAGATGCATGAGAGGGTCCAGTATCATGCTCCTAATCCAAGCCCCCAAGTGTTTTCACCTTCACAAGTTTCTAGTTCCTTAACTAGTGTCTCTTAACTTAGTGAGTGAGCTTCTACATACTCCATGTTTTAAGAACATCTTTGAGACTTGAAGCTTATTTCCAGCATTTGTCCACCCTCTTTATGGAAGTGACCTCAGAAATATCTGGCTATGGGCTTACTCAGTTGTTAAAGCCAAGGAAAATCTTATGCATTTATTGCACTTTGAAATAAATTCAAGTATGCACTTGCCCAGAGTATGGATGTACTTAGTGTGTTCTGTCTGATGAGTTGATTCCATGTATTTTTTGGGCTCTTCAACAACACTGAAAACTCAGTATATTCAATTCAGAAACTTTCCTAGAAGAGCCTCCAGGGCAGGTAGAACCCGTAGACAACTTAGGCAAAGGATACCTATGCCTAGATTAAGACAAGAGGAACACCTGAAGCTGCATCTCAGAAAGTGAAGCCTGAGATGAATAGGCTCCAACAATCTGCTAATTGTATTCCCACTTTTTTTTTTTTCTTTTTTAAATTTCTCTCTCTCATTTACATGAAAATATTACTATAATCCCTTCAACTATCAAGAAAGCCAGGAAATTGTCCCTCCCTGAAGAAATCTTCTCCATGGGATCCCTGGAGACCAGTGTGCTGCATTTCAGGAGATCTAAGAGTTTACAGTCTGGCACTAATTCTGGAAATTAATTGCCTATGTAAAGACTATTGTTTGTGCAGTTCTAGTTTGCAGACCTGTTATCTGAATTGGCTAATCCCTTGCTAAAATCTATCATGGGTCAGTGATTACAGAAAGAATATAGTCTGACTATCACTAAGCAAAATAGAAAACAAATAACTCCATTAATTATGGAACTAAGGGAACATGGATGGCAACTTGTGGTATTCATGTGGCATCCACCAAAATTTTGATGCCTAATAATGACATCAAAGAACTGAACCTCTTTCTCCAATTGCCTTCAAGAGTGATTTCCTGAATGGATTCTCTGGGGCCAGTGAGGGGATCAGCTAATCTTTCCTTGCCATGTCCCCATCAGCAGGGAAGCATTTGTAAGGGCTTTCCTCTACGGGTAGTGACTGTCATGTTGACTATGAGTCAATATCTGTGAAATATTGTCACTTGTGTCAGATATAGTTGAAACTAGCTAACCTATTCAAGCAACATCGTAAGAAGAGAAAGAATAGAAAGGAAATTCTAGGCAAATGAACATCCTAGTCTGCCATTTTCCCCTTTGACAGCCCACATGTCTTTAGGAAGCCCCTTGCTTCCTCAGGAGGCATTTTAATTTACTCTCTGAGCAGCAAAAGCACCCAACAGAGTTTTCTGCCACAGTCTGATAATTTTGTGTCCTGAACAGAGACTTTACAGTCAAAATGATGGAAAGGACATTAAACCAATTTCTGACATCACCTGTGTGGGTGTGTCTATCCTTTGGAGCTCTGTTGAAGTCACTGGGATTACTCTATTTCCACTGATGTGAGCAAATTGAAGCATAGCCTCATTTGTGCTGTAACTCGCTTTTTTAGGGAAACATAGGATTTTCCATTTTGTATTATGATACTTAATTGGGAGTTGTTTGTTGTTGTCATGTGGCCTAAGTGTTAGGGGGCAGAGTAATGTGTCAATGTAATTTTGTATTTTCCTTGGATGTCTCAGACACAGTGCTTGAGCCAGTAGCAGCATGGATGTGAATGAGCTGTAAGAAGCTCTTGTATTGCCTTGTCATATAAACAGTGTCTTATAACTGTGTATCTCATTGTTTGTATTTGATGTTGTTTGCAGCTATATGGCAGCAGTGCTCTTCATAGCATGCCAGAACTGTATTTGCTCTTGAATGTCAACATTTCCACAGCAGAACTGTGTGATTTTGGCTGGGCCTAGTTAGCATTCATATGTGTATGGATATATTCATATATATACCCTCTTGTGCCTGCTCCACTGTACTGTGAATCTGTTTTATGCTGGTCTTAGAATCATATAATAGTTTGGGTTGGAAAGGAACCTCTAAAGTTTATCTAGTTCCAACCTCCCTTCAAAGAGCAGGGATGCTTCCCACTAGATCAGGTTGCTCAGAGTCCTGTCTGACTTGATCTTGAATGTTTCCAGGGATGGGTCACCCACCACCACTCTGGGCAACCAGTTCCAGTGTTTCACCACCTTCATTGTAAATATTTTCTTTATTATAGCTAGTCTAAATTGACTGTCTTTCAGCTTAAAACCATTACTGCCAGAGACTTCCCTGTCCCGGGTTCTCCAGCAGTGTGCAAAAAGTCCTTTTCTCATCAGCTGTCTGAGATGAAGAAGCACTCTGGAGTCATTTGTTCGTGTTCTCAAGGGAGTTTATTAGTTCCTTATCAAAAGCAGATTTCTCTGCCCTGCAGAGGTTGACACAGCAAAACTTTCAGAGACACGCTGTGGCCTGCACACTCTCTGCCCTGCAAGGGAGAGCGAGGCACACTGTCTGTCTACTCTCTCTGTCTGCTCTCCGCTCTGCTCTCCGCTCTCTGTCCTGCAGGTCACAGGGTGAGGAATTCCCGGGTTTCCTCCCTTCTGAGTCGAGTTTGGAGATGGCCTTTTTCTCAGCAGAGGTCAATTCTTCCTCCCTTGCAGTCTCTCCGGTGGAGTGCCTTTCTCAAGCTGCTTTCTCAGGGTGTGTGGTCAGCTTGTCGAGCCAGGGCCCTTGAGCTCATCCAAGGACGCTTGCTGTGCGAGTCCTTCTTCTGGTGCTCTTCGTGCCCACCGTGAGGATGCCAGTTGTAGTGGTCTTTGTGCCCAGCCTGGGACGCCAAATTCTTTTCTTCTGGTGCTTTTCATGCCCACCCAGGCGACGCCAAATTCGATGGTTTTTCTTCTGGGGCTCTCCATGCGCACCCAGGGACGCCAAATGCAATTCTTCTTATAAGTTAGTAATTCTTCTCATGGATTAAAATCAAAGCCACAGGCATTCTCAGTATCAATACAGGTTCTCTGACACCTCTGGCAAGGCTGAAAAGCCTCCTGAACAGGGTTTGGATCATTCTGAGATGCCACAGGAACCCCCTGGGTTCCAACACATTACCCCTTGTCCTAATCCACAGGCCCTACTAAAAAATTCAGCCCCGTCTCTCTTATAAACTTCCTTTAGGTTCTGGAAGGTGCTATAAGGTCACCCACAGCCTTTTCTTCTTGAGGCTGAACAACCCCAACTCTCCCAGCCTTTCTCCACAGTAGAGGTGTTGCTATTTTTTGACAGTCTTTGTGGTCCTCTTTTGGACCTGCTACAAAGTCTGATGTATATAATAGTTAAGCGTTACAGTATTTATCACCGCAAAGAAGGAATGTCCTGACAAAGAGCTGCACTGGCATTTCCCATCACTTTCATGCAAGACCCTGACTGAGAGATGAATGTTGAAGTGGGAGCATATAGTAAATGTATGCCTTTACAACGAAGGGTCTTTCAACAGTCTGTGTAGTCACAGTTGGATTAATTTACCTAAAAATTGGAAAACATTCTTGAAGAGTTATCTTCTTAGTAGCTAAGTGTTGTCAGGGGACAGTGAGGACATGGTGGTTTTGGGTGGGGTAGAGTTAATTTCCTTCACAGTGACTGGTATGGGGCTGTGTGTTGGTTTTGTGCTGAACAAAGGGTTAATAATATAGAAACAGTTTTTCTTATTGCTGAGCAGGGCTTGCACAGCGCCAAGGTGCCTTCTGCTTTCCATACTGCCATGCTGGCAAGGAAGTTGGGGGTGCAGGGCAAATTGTGAGGAAACACAGCCAGGACAGGTGACCCAAACCGACCAAAGGGATATTCCAGACTGTATGACATCATGCTCAGTGTGTAAAGTAGGGGGAGGAAGGAGAAAAGGGGAATGTTTGGAGTGACAGCATTTGTCTTCCCAAGTCACCACCATGTGTGATGGGCCCTGCTCTCCTGGAGATGTCTGGACAGCTGCCTGCCCATGGGAAACCCTGAATCAATTCCTTGCTTTGCTCTGTTTGTGTGTGCAGCTTTTGCTTTCTCTATTTAACTGTCTTTATCTCAACACATTAATTTTCTCACTTTTACCCTTCTGATTCTCTCCCCAGGCTGCTGGTGAGGGCGTGAGCAAGCAGCTCTGTGGGGCTTGGCTCCTGGTTGGTGTTAAACCATCACAGAGGGCCAGCTGCTCCCTTAGGGCTGGGAGCCTGGGAGGCAACAACAGTAACATGCCTGACAGAACAGTAGGTTTACCAGGCTAGGTTTACTTCCACCATACCTAAATGATGTAAGCAGAGTAGACCACGGTCAGCTGCATCCATGAGTCCGGATCATCAGGCAATCTTTTGATGATGAAGCAAGTGCAAGGTCAAGACAGGAAGTCAATCTCAATCCATGGGACAGAGTCCAGTGATTGTGGGGAAGGTCTGTAGTGACAAGTCCCTGAACAACACCCAAAATATGGGGTTCAAGATCAGGCACAGGCAAAACTGTGGCTTCTCTGGAGACCAGTAGCCCTACTACAAAGGTCAAGCAAGGGCTGTAGTTAGCTCAGGGCTGAACTCATAGGAACCTCCTGAGCCCATGGTCAGGGTTTATGGGAGAGTTCCAGATGGAAGGCTGGTCAGGGAAACTGAAGCTGGTTAGTGCAGTCAGGGCACTGACAGATTTAAACTGAAAATACTGTAGAAATAGTTAGAAATATGGCCCATTATTTAGATGAAGTTTTCCCTGAGTACAAAGTGCTCTGTAAGTATCTTTTCTATGTGCCTGAGTTCTGTGTGAACTATCATATATGAAAAAACATTTTCTATCTAAATTGATTATGGTCTAGAGTTAATGTGAGCTGTAGAGCTTGAAGGAGCTCACAGAGCAGCTTTAACTGCAAGATTCAATGCATTTCCAGAGAACATGGCTATTGTGTGTTCATTGAGTTTTTTTCTTAGTCCGTTAGTCTCATTTTGTGTGAAAGGGAGTCAAAGGCATGATCTCCTAATGGAAGACAGATGCATTGCTTTCAGTTTGGGGCAGTATTATACTACATTAGCAGAAATACTCAGCTGAGAACAGGGCTCCAAAAGAGACTTGTTCTGCAAAGAAGAGAATTGTATCTTCAACTTCTCCAAAAGACCTGTAGGCCAAGTGATTAACTGCATTGTGGGAAATTGCCTGAAGTCCCACAGTACTCGATCTACACTTGAAGTCCTTATCTCATGTGTTCCTAGTAAGAACTTAGTCCAAATATCTATTGAGTCTTTTCTGGAAATCCAGCAGTTCCTGTGGCAAATGCCACTTTTTATGATTATTAATTGAAGCAGGGACTTAAATCTTATTTTCACTAGCACTGGATAAGTGCCATATCTGCTAAATGTGCAGAACCAGTCACTTGTAGTCAATAGGAGTAAAGCTGATTTGCATTTTGGCTCACCAAATGTGTGACTGTTTATCTGAAGTGGAATCCTGTTAATAGGAGAAGTCAAAATGGAAAAAAGCTCATCTCAAGTTATTGGTCTTTACATAGGTAAAACTGAAATCCACAGTTCTGTTCAGGAAAATGTGTCTTCAGCAAAGAGGCCCACTATAAAATTGATACAGTTGCAACTCTTAGTGATTGCTATCTTTCCTAGCACTGGACTTCATGGTGCTGGAATCAATACTTCACAACTGCGTGGAAGGAAAGAATGCAAGCTAATAAGAATAGCATGTTTCTGTCTTGATAGGATGCTGAGCACTGTAAATCAATGTGGACTTCAGCCAAAAAGAGTTTTCAGCTCCTGCTGAGAGTGTCAGCAGCAGAGAGTTCCCCAAGTTTATATCCCTTTGCACAAAATTTGTGCAAATTTGAGCTCCTCCTCTCTGGTCCAATAAATTCTGAAACAGATCTTCATTCTCCATTCTTGAAACTTGTGATTTCAGTTTCTAGGGATTTGGTTTTTCTGTCTATTTTCCCCTTAAAATGTCTCTGGTTGAATGAAATAAAGTTGTTTTTTTCTACAGTGTATTGGCAGAAATAATAGAACATCAGTCATAAAATTCCAAAATATTTTCAGCCAGTGTCTAAACGCCTGTTCAGATATGTTGAGAATGGACAGTCAAACCCAAAGCTGACCTTGACCAGCTTAATCAGTTAGTAGCACATTGTATTCAGATTAATTGCATCATCTTAGCCTAAGATTAAATAGGGTATTTGGAGGGAAGTCTCTTTATGCTTTTGCTCTTGTTTTGATAGAGCATGCCCTTTGTGGTGAGCTCTTTGAGTGAAATTCCACAGTCCCCAGCTGGAATGTAAATACAAGTGGAAATCCTTAGGTGATGAAAAGTGTTGTATCTCTAGTTGGCCAAAAGTCAGGCGAATAAATACGATTTCCATAGCAAACATAATCCATAGCAAATGAACAGCATGGCTGGGTGGTATGTGGTCAATTTGTTTTTCTCTGTGTGTAGCTGAGCTCTCAAGTGGGATTCTGTATCTAGAAATAACTCATACTGGGATCCCACCTAGACTCCTCATAGTTAGGTTTCTTCTTTTTAGTTTCATGTCCTATTTCCCTGCCTCTCAGGGTGTAAATGGTGCATCCTGAAGAATTCTTGTTGAGCAGTCACACAATACATTCCTTAGGTAGCAGGAAATGCAGCTCAGATACACGATTTGAGAAGGAACTGGTTGGTTCTGTAACATCGCACAGTTAGTAGGGATGAGTTGTAGGGGTGAATTGTCTTACTATGAAATTCTGTGTGAGTCTGACACAGAGTGCCCCACCCTGCTGGAAGAAAGCAAGTTTTTTTTCTACCCTTTTGAAGTGAATGGAATGCTATACACTAGATGGACAAAGGAAGTAGATATTGCTGCTGCTGAAGCCTATCATCTGGGAAGCAGTGACTCTGAAAGTCCAGCTTGTGGCAAATGACTGAATATGACCTTTTGGTGCAGGGCTATGGCTGAGTGACCCCAGTGAGTGATGCTGGGTGATCACTGGGTATATAAACAGATAACACTGAATAAAGGGGTCAGATGTCCTCTGCAAATAGCGCTGGGGTCATATGTATCTGGCACAAGATCTGTGCCTTGTTCTGCTGTCCACACTGTAAAAAGGTGATGAAAAAATAATAAGAGCTTAGAAACTACTGCAGATATGACCCGCAAAGGGATTCTTAGCAAGGAGAAAGCAATTCAGCGGTGGACTGTAGGTAACCATACAGACAGAAGATTTTGATTGAACAGCTTGGGCAAAGGCAGAAGTCACCAGGAGTCTGCAAGTTTAGACATAGTGAGATAGAAAAAATCAAACAGAAAATGAAGTTTGGACACATGATGAGGCCAAAGAGTTGCTGGAAAAAAAACATCAGCGAATTCAGCGTACTCCTCTTTCCTTGAATTGGCTAAGTAAATTTACATTATGACTGGCAGTTTGCCTGTGAGATGTCCTCCAGCTCAGAGAAGTTTTATATAGGAATTCTGTGCCTTGTGGTTCACTGGAAGCGAAAATAATCTCCTATTTTTCTCCTTTAGCAGTAAAGTCTGTTTACCTTCTCACCTGCTTCCTTGACCTGTGGGATTGCTTAATTCTCCATTGTGGTGGGCTTTGAGCACAAGTCTGAAAGCTGAGATAGTTTATATTCCTAATCTACAGGAAGGGTGGATTAAATTCACTGGGATCATTTTTCAAATTCTCACAAAGAAGCTTGCCTATGCTTATTTCAGTTGTGTTATTGTATGAAAATGTCACGTTTAGCAAATAACTGGGATCTTGCTGCTGCTGCTGCTTGTGTCTTCACCTCACTCCTCATCTTCAGGCCAACTGCAGCTGTTGTGTTGGTGCTGAGTGGCTAGGAAAATAATGATCTGGAACTCAGCAGCATATTGTGTGTGAGCAATGAATTTACTGCCAAGAGTATGTGTAAAATAAATTACTGCCACAATCTTTTTAGAAATCCTCACTTTCTTTAGCTCTACAGGATCTCCTTGGACAGTGCCACTGGGCTAGAGCTCTGGCAGGGACTGTGTGTTACCTGGGCAGGAGGTTGTGATTTGGCACGTGGCAGTGGGAGGGTTGGGGAAGGAATTACAAGGAGCTGGTGGAAAGGCTGAGGCTAAGTTTTGCTCCTTTATGTTGTGGCACCAAGGTACTTTTTTCTGAGACAGGCAGCTGGATGAGAAGGGCAGGACCAAGGTGAGAAAATGCAGGACAGAGACACATAGCAGGATTGGTTAAAAGGTCCACATTGGGAGGAAAAAGAAGGGCCATCATTTATTTCCAGGCTCTGGATGGAAAACTGAGAATCATTAGTTTTTTGGGGTTTTTTTTATTCACTTACCTATGATTTATATTGTGAGGGAGCTTAATCTTTACATGTAGGATTAAAGAGGTTGACAATGGAATATTTCTCTTTGATAAAACAACATAGACCTGTGTTATTTGAAAAAAACCTGTGTCCTGTTGTCTACCATACATTGCCCCTTGAGTGCCATATTTTTGTGTTTCTGATTTTTCAGGAAGTCTTTAAAGAAAAAGTGTTATGTGGTTGTGTACTTAAGGCTGAACTGTGGTGTGCATCCACAGGAGAGCCTAAATAATATAGGCAGCATAAAAACCCAAGCATGTTAGATTATTTCAGATTTGCCATTATCTCTCATTACAATGGCTAGCAGTGTTTTCATAATTTCATTTTTCTGTTTGTTGAATTGTACAGTTCAACCCAGTAGGGAGCTCCCTAATCTAGTAGGCCCTGACTGCTTTTTGCAAGACTCATGCTCGTGTACAATAGTGTTACAACTCAGCCTCTGCTGAAATCCCTGGTCTGCCTTCATTTTCTAATACTCTTATTATTCCATTTCTATGGCTTCCCTGAGTCCCAGCTGTCCAAACCAGCACATACCAAATTCTGCTGCCCATCTGTTCATCTACACAGAGAAGCGTGACCATATCTCCACAGCCTCAACCAATTTCATTCACTTCCTGCTGTCTTTCCAGATAAAGCTTTTTTTTAAAAAAAAAAAACCTTCCCCTAATCTGTCCACTGACTGATGTTAGTGTGCACCCTTTCATTTGGAAGGAGGCTTTATTATAATGGTTGTATTGCTTTCCTAACAATGCCTGCCTAAACAGGTTTGTGAGTTGATACCATGGGAAGAGCAGGCATTTCTTTGTTTTTGTTCCCATTAGGCATTCAGCACTGGGTGGCTCCACATTTCAACTGTCACCTGGTTTCCCTTGGAAGCTCTTGTATCAAAAATTTGCATTTATCCATTGCTGTGTTAGGATTAGTGTCAAAATCCCCAGTCACTAATATGGCCCTGCCATATTAGTTTGGTGTTATATGAACACATGAAAATACTGCCTCTTCCCCCAGTTGCTTACAGTATGCTAGCACTGTGCAACACATACCCTTGCAGCAAGCACTTCTCACGTTCTTCCCTGGTATGGATGCCTGCAAAATGAAATCATCTGGAAGCAATGGATCATTTTACATAGGCCACCAAACATGTGTTTGTTGCTAATAACTTTGGTTCGCTATTCAAGCATGTCCAAGCAACAGAATGAATGGCCTGGTTTCAGAAGCCTTTGTATCCCACCTCCACTTTTCCCCACACATTATTCTATGGACATTTGCTTTATAGCCCTATGTAAAGTACCATGTGTTTTACAGAACAGAACAATAGTGACAGACACATTTTCAGTAAATGTGGTTTGGGATTTGGATGTCTTTCCTCTGTCTCTTCCCCTGCTTTGGGTCACTGTATTATTTTCAGAACTGGCATATCTCAGCAATCAGCAAATTACATATGACTGGGCTCTGCTTTACCTGCGGGCTTCTTGAGTCCTATGCCATGAATTTGTCCCAGATTTAAACATGCAGTTTCTAGAAAAGATAATCCCAGCAAAGTGGTAATATTTAGCTTCCTGTTTTGCAGCCAAGACATCCAAGCAATGAGTAAGCCCACCAGAATACCTGTCTGGCAGTGCACACGCCTGTTGTGCTGGTCTGTAAGCCAAAGCACTTCAAGTGATGACCAGTGAAAACAGGACACCATTGCCTGGGAAACCAAATAAATACAAGCACACAACCATCCATCACTGCCATCTGGAAAAGATTGGGCTGAACGTTTTCCTGTCAGGATCTGCTACAGTATTTATTTGTGTAGCTGAGCTTTGACCTTGGGGATTTCAGCAAAATATTCCTTTCAGTGACAACTCCAAGAGAAGATTTGGATCTAATGGTCAGGCTAGTGCTAATTCCTCTGTTCAATTTTGCAAAATTACAACTGTAACTAATAGCTCTGTTTCGTATTTCTTTTCACAGGTAGGGACTTCACATGTATGGAAACAACATGTAAGAGGTGATCTCATTTTGATATTGTGTACATGTGTTTCCAAAGCAGCATGAATGACCATGAGCTGGTGACAAGTACAGGTATAAATGATTCATGATGGATGAGTTTGCTCCTCAGTGCCTGATAAGAAGAACAAGGTTTTGCTTAACACACATAGTCTGGTGGGTTCTTCTTACACAGCTGAAAGATGGAGTTATTTTAAACATTAGAAATAGAAACATCTGAATTTACCTAGTGTACAAGGAGCTTCTGTGTCAGGTAAGTAGTTCAGAGGATAAGGCTGTACTAAGGAATGTATATTGCAATGCAGTAAAACAAATCTTGAAATGTTTTAAAACCATACTTAACACTGGAAGGACAGCATGAGGTGTACAAGCTACAGAAAACAGAAGAGGGTAAGGAGGAAATTGTACTGATTCATTTCTCTAAGTAAGAACACAAGAAAAGGAAATAAACAAATGTAAGTATTTTTTTTCTAACCACAAGACAGAAGGACAATATGAACAAAATCTTCTTAAACAAGAACATCTTAGAATCACAGAATCATAGAATCTTTAAGGTTGGAAAACACCTCCAAGATCACTGAGTCTAACTTTTGACCAATTACCACTTTTTCAGCTAAATCATAGCACTAAGTGCCATGCCCAATCTTTTCTGGAATACTTCCAGGGATGATGCGAAGTACAGGAGGACAATCTCTGCCCTGGTCCTGCTGGTCACACCATTGCTGATAGAGGCCAGGTGCCATTGGCCCTCTCAGCCACCTGGACACAGCTGGCTCATGTTCAGCTGCTGTCACCAGCACCCTGAGGTCCTTTTCCTCTGGGCAGCTTCCCAGCCACTCTGTCCCCAGCCTGTGATGCTGCCTGGGGTTGTTCTGACTGAAAAGCAGGACGTGGCACGTGGCCTTATTGAACCTCTCACAATTAGCCTCAGCCCATCAGTCTAGCCTGTCCAGATCCCTCTGCAGAGCCCTCCTGCCCTCCAGCAGATCAACACTCCCACCCAGCTTGGTGTCTCCTGCAAACTGACTGAGGGTCCCCTCAATCCCCTCATCTAGATCGTTGATGAAGTTTTTACACAGGGCTGGCCCCAGTACAGAGCCCTGGCACGCCCCACTGGTGACCATGGGGATGTAACTCTACCCGCCATCACTCTCTGAGCCCGGCCATCCAGCCAGTTTTTAACCCAGCAAACAGTGCACCTGTTCAGGCCGTGGGCTGCCAGCTTCTCCAGGAGAATGCTGTGGGAAATGGTATCAAAGGCTTTACTGGAGTTCAGGTAGACAACACGCACAGCTGTTCCCTCATGCAAAATTAGGTCACATGGTCATAAATGAAGGTCAGGTTGGACTAGCAGAATTCCACAAAACGTCAAGTTTAGGGAGGACTGTAAGCTTTATGTATGCTGATAACTGCCAGAAATTCTCTTTAGTCAAAAAGGAGAAAAATAATTTCCTAAACTGAATAGGAAAAATAATATTATTGTTCAGAAGAGAGGGAGTGTGGTCAAGGGAGGCATTATGTGATATCTGCTTAGCCATCTGAGAGGGCTGGAGAGCATATGAAAGGCACAGAATAGTTTGGCATCAGGACTCGGGGTTCTGCCGACAGATGACATGGACTGCATTACTGAATTCACAAATATACTGAAGGAGTAAAAGAAAAGGAAGAAGTTAATTAAAATAGAGAGGACAAAAGAAGAGAGAATTGCAGTGGGCTTATTCTGTGGGAAAACAGGAAGATGTTTAATTAACACATTCAGAGAAAGATCTAATAGTCAAGAGGAGTCTAATAGTCAAGGTTAATAGTCAAGAACAAAATGGAGGAGTCCAACACTGTTCTGAATAGCTGAAGTGAACATATCTGAGAATAAGAGCTACTATTAAGGGAGAGACTATGGCAAGGAAGATTTTGGTCTGGTCAAAACCAAGTGCTGCTGATTTGCAGGAAATTTATTCAGAATAGTTTTGGTCCAGAGAAACCAAACCTCAGAGCATGTGCAGACAAGGATCTTCCTTACCTTTCAGCTCTTCGCTTTAAGTGTTATTCTTCCCAGCTGAGAGAAATATGTTTTGCCATATAGTTTGCAAGAGCAGTAATACGTAAATGAAGAAATAAGCACTAAGCAAAGGTGAAATTATCTGCTTTCAGGGATCAAGCAATATAGTGTATAGTTTCTGTACTATTTTACAGGAAGTCTTAGGAAACTGTCAGACTTGAAAGCAATGGCCTGAGAGCAGAAGAGGAAAATTTCTCAGTTGCTGGCTTGCTTTCCAGTGAAGATGAGACTTTGGCATTCTGCAAATTAAATGTATAACTCCTGTGCTCAGTGAAGCTTAAATCAATACCACAACCACAAGTGACATCAACAAATAGGAGAGTGGAAAATGAGGAGAACAAATAAAATTAAAGATTCCCTTAGCTGCTGGACTGTGACTTTATGTTGTTGGAACAGTAACTCTGGGACTTCTATGTATCACGGTGATGTAAGTTCTACCAATGCTTAGATATTTAGATGGACAGATGTTGCAGAGATGCTACAATAATCACACCTGCTTTCTATGTCCAGCATCTAGATAACTTAGGACTCACTCTAGAGACGTCAAGTAGCATTGCGTCTGTGCTCCTTGCATCTCCTCCCTTGGAGGAGGCAGCAGTTTTATTTTCTGCCTCATTCTCTAGAGAAATCATGACGCTCATTTGTATGGGGATGGCTGCATTGTGAGCATGTCCCTGATGAGCTCAACTTGTTTCTCTTCCTCCACAGTGATGCCTTCTTGGCTGCCTTACTGGCATGTAGAAGTGAGCTCACAGTGTCCTGCCAACATGGAAAGCATGATCAAGTATTCTGAGAGCAGATGTCTTTTTATTTTTGATACCTTATATTCTGTAACAGAACTTGGAGAAAAGGGAGCATTGGTGTTTTCCTAAAATGGGAAAGAACTTCTGCTTGTGCCTTTTCACCTTGTTTCATGCTGCTAATTCACACTATTTACCTGTGTGTCCTGTGACAGGTAATATTTTGGCTTGTTTCTTTTGCTAAAGGGATTGTGTATCTCATCCTTTGTCCATAAAGATAGTGTATTTATATATTAAGAGGGCCAAATGTGAAGACTGAAAATATAGAAAGACATAAAAATAATAACAATGTATTATTTAAAAGTATATTTAATGAGTTTTAAGAGAGCCTAACAATCTTCTTGCATTTGAGTCATGGTTTCTGAACTCTCTGATGGGCAATGCTGTAGCCTGAAGCTAAAGGGGAATTTTTTTCTGTTGGCTTTCTTAGGTGCAAAACAATATCACCATGTGTTATTGCTAATAAACTCAATTTTATTTTGTTTATATAAGCTGCCTCCAAATATGCTGTATGCACTGGGCTGATGAGAGAGGGATTTATGCCATTTTAGAAAAGACACACAGGAAGTCTCAGGTGAAAAGAAAGGAAGAAAGAAAGAGAGAGAAAGAGAAACAAAGAGAAAAGGAAGGAAGGAAGGAAGGAAGGAAGGAAGGAAGGAAGGAAGGAAGGAAGGAAAAGAAAGAAAGAAAGAAAGAAAGAAAGAAAGAAAGAAAGAAAGAAAGAAAGAAAGAAAGAAAGAAAGAAAGAAAGAAAGAAAAATTGCTTACTTGAACAGAGGATAGATTTTGCTTTGATGAAGCCACAAAGAATGTGAGCACATATGAAGAACATCTTATGGAAGTTTTTAGAATCCAAATAAGTCATCCTTCACTTCTCAAAGCTTTGCCATAGAGCAATCCCTCATGTCCCATTTAGAA
Organism: Bombycilla garrulus; assembly: GCA_013400315.1. Taxonomy (NCBI): domain Eukaryota; kingdom Metazoa; phylum Chordata; class Aves; order Passeriformes; family Bombycillidae; genus Bombycilla; species Bombycilla garrulus. Next base: position 309,398 of record VXBU01009052.1, read on the forward strand.
CATCACCCACGGTGCATCAAGCATCTTCAGTTTATCATTCTGGCATCTGTCAAGTACCTTCTGTTCAATCCCCTCCTTCAATCTGGGCAGTTGTCTTTATTCTAGCACATCTTTAAATGGAGGAATACTAGAAAGGCAAAAGGAGTACAAAAACCACTGCGGCTTATATCATGCTACTGACATTTATTTTAAAGTGATGGAAAATGAAGGACAAAGCAGGAGTGAAAGCAAATGTAGAGCCCATCATCAAAAAAAGGAGCAAGATTGATGCTGGTGAATGCTGTGGCTGTCTCAGATGGCATGCAGGCTACCAGCTGGACTGTTAGCTGTGATATAAATACTTTGTTGAGGTTTTTTTAAAATATTCATGGTAACTTTTTGAAAACATTTTTCTCATTTCTGGAGTCACACTCTATGAACTGTAAAGTCACAGTAATGTGCTCATAGGCCAGGAATTGTTTAGAGTCAGGAGTAGAGCTGGTAGATATTTTTCACTTGAAAACAATTTTTTTATGAAAAATGGCCTCTTTTGCAAAACCTTCTGTATTTAATGAAAAACAGAAAGCATATGTGTTCTTTGACTCTAAGTTAAGAGTAAATATCATACCAAGGCACTGTGAGCTCCATATGAGGGGGGAAATCAAAGAGTGGGAAAGTGCACACACTCCCTAGAGCTTCTTTCACTCAGAACCTGTCATTTCCTCCATAGGGGTGCTTAATTGAAACTGGTGCAGGATACGAATGTTGAATACAGAGGAAAATAGCAGTTGCAGAAGGAGGACTACAGCTGCATGCCTTATCAGAGAACATCAGCTAATGTCTGTTATTGTTGTCCTCAGATTCAGAGTCCATGGTCTACCTGTTTGAAAGATTTACCCATGCCATGATACTTCCTGATCACTTTTCATCTCAGTGTTATTCATAGTCTTCCAGTGATTCTGGAGTACTTATGTGTAGTACTTATTCTGGAGTCTGATGTGGGTTCACAGAGGCTGAGGCATTTTTCACTCTAAACATAATTATCTTTCAGTTGTCTTCATTTCCTAATGTGCTTAGTCTCTGCATAGAGCTAGTAATAAGCTGGATTCATCTCCATCATGTAAATATTTAAGCAGTAAATAGTTTTGGAGTCATATGTCATTGAACATCTCTGTACTTAAACATATGTGAGCACTCAAGGACTAAATTTAATTCCCAGGCTCTTGCTTTGAAGGGAGTGTCAGCCTTGTGTGGTACAAGGGAGCTAATTTATTGATTAACTTGGTGCTTCATTCCTTAAACACATGGCACAAGACTGATGCTGTGACTGGGTGCATTTCACTAATGTACTTCACTTGTCAAGGTGAAGGGTTACAGACAGCCCCCAGAGGCAAATATTTTGAACAGGACCTCTGTGACTTGGACTTTTCTTATGGGAAGCTTATCCCAGATAAAGGTCCCTCTTTGGAGGAGCAATGAACAGAGGCCATGGATCACCTAGGAATTCAGCTGGCAGCTCTGACAGCTGTGAAATTGTCCTATCAGCAGTGTCATTGAAAGGAGTGCCACACAGATCTTGAAACAGAGCTAAATGACTAGGAATCGCCTATTAATTTCCTCATGGTGCTTCACATTGGAATAAACTTTACACTTTTTCCTTAAATCTGATCTGGTCAGAGAGCACTGAGAATCCTCTGTATGAAGAAGTGAACGTAGAGGGGATGTGGTCCCTTGGGGGCCACCTGTGCCCACTATAGAAGGTCCTCACTGTTCTGCAGGACTGTATCCCACTGAAAAGCAAGGAACCAGACACACTGTGTCTGGGAGGGGAAGTCTTCCTTGGTAAGCAGTATTCACAGCTCACAGACAAGCAAAAATCCTAGAAAAGAGGTAGCAACTTGCCATTGTCTTTATTTTTTTTCTTGATTCCTAGATTAGTAGCACTTTTGATGTCCCAAGTTGTTTCTTCTGCACCAAGGTGAATGTTAGATAGCCAGGGGAGGCACAGGGCCTTGTAACAAATGTGCTATTACACATCTGTGCTCATGCTCCATGATAATTTTAGTTCAACTTGGCTTGAGGGTCATGTTATTTATTTTTAATTTCCTTTTATTTATGCTGATATTTGAAAGAAATAAAAGCATTTTGCTTATTTCTAAAGGAGGAACAGTTACAAATAAATGACAAAGCATATCAGTTGAGTGGGAATAATTGCTGAAGCTGAACATGCACAAGTTTTTTTAGTTCAAAGGCTCTCTTTAATTTGTTCATGACCATCTGTAATATTCACCTATGAGACTCACATTTTTCAGTCTGACCACTGGTCACATTTTTTAAAAAGTGATTTAGTAATTCCTAACTATGAGGAAAAGTACAAACCCCATGCTTTTTGAGTAAAGAGGGATGGATGTTCTTATGATAATATAAAAATAATAATGCAAAAATGTTCTTACGATAATATAGCTGCAGACAAAAAAACTTCAAAATAGGCAAAAAAAGGTGTCTTCACTGAAGATAAAAGCTTGGATGTCTGTGAAAACTGATTTGCTTTTGCCTGAATAACAAGTGCTCAGGTATCCTACTCAGCCTAGGCTCAGTTCGTACTAAAGTGCTCTTATGGTACTCTTAACAACAAATGCCTGCTGGAGCCTTTACTATGCCCATTGCGTTTCCTATATATAAATTATTTTTGTGTACTGTTTTCTGGCAGATGCGGTAGTGGAGGGCACTGTGCATGTGTGTTTGAAGTACAGAAAATGGTAGGGCAGAAGTAGGCAGATTTCATTGGTGCTGTAGCATTATGATTGCTGCTTTAATAATTGCCCTGGCATCTTGAAGGATCAAAATGCTATGGAAATACAAGTTATAATGTAGTTATACAAAATTAGAGCTGCAGTAAAAATGAGAGTAGGCTAGAGCCAGGAGAGCATACATGAGAAAACAGTTCCTAAAATGAAACATGGATTAAAGGTTCATTTAAACAGGGTTGCTGTGCAGCTCTGGACTGACCACAAGCATGTTAAGGCATCATTCAGCTCCTCTGTAAAACATTTGCTGGTCCACAGGAAGAGTTTGTTTCATTAAGTAATTTATGGGGTGCTAAGAAGTTCCTTAAGCTATTATTAAAAACATACAAAATCTTCCCTGGTTAGGACTCTAGTAACTCAGACTTCTAACTAAGCAGAACTGATAGGGCAGGCCTTTTGATGTTTAATGAGTTCTGAAGCAGATGTGAGATGTGATAGACAGGGGAGCTGGGGTGATTTAGTGCTCATGGAACAAAATTATGAGATCCCCTCCTGAAAAAGAAAATGTAGCTAAAAAGGACAGGTTTTCTGGTTTTTTGTGTTATTTTTTTCTTCTTCCCCCCTTCTTCCTTCTTGGTGCATGTGTTTTTGATTTCCTCACCCCATGCCTCTCAGTGCTGGCTTGTTTCCATTCAAACACACGCAGAACACTGAAAACTAATTAGCCCTGGATGCAGCCACAGGAAGTTAGCCTGCCAAGTCCCCTTTCCCCCACAATTCCTCAACTTTCTCAGCTTGCCTCAGGCCAAGGGCCTTGCTCTGGGCCTCTCTGTGTAGGTTGCCAGGTCTAATTTTACAATTTCCCTTCACCTTATCAAGTGTGCCCCAGGCCCAACAAGGGGGAAAGGATCAGAGCCAATGTTGTGTTGTGGACCTTTCTCCCCCACACCCAGTCCCCACCCACCTCCCTTCTTTTCTGCATCAGTTTTGGGAGTCTTGGTTGTATCTAGTTTCAGTGTTGACTTGTTAATCTGACCTTTGCTAATGCTTTTTAAAGGAACTAAAGAGAACTTCACCATCTTGTAAAACTTGAAAGTCCCTCTCTCTTCAAGAACTTTTCTTGAAGGCTAACAAATTTTCCCAAGAGCCAGAGGAGTACAGGTGTCAACCATTTTCAGGCATCTCATTTCAAAGCAGAACCCACCACAATCCCAATGTGAGAAGCCAGAATCTGATTAGAGGAATGCAGCAGGCTGGATGCCAGCCTACAGTGGGCAGAGTCGTGACATGTGCTACTCAACTAGAAATTACCAGCATGGCTGCAAAGTTATCACGGGCTGGGTGCGTATGGGGGCTCTCTTCTTGATTCTTATGCTTGGCTGCTGTGGGACATTTAGTAAAAGTCACTTCACCACTTTTGACATTTCTTTTTAAGCTGGTTATACCAGGACTTAACCCCTACAGAGAATACTTTGAGCTTTGTGGATGAAAGGCACTGAAATATGACACCTATTACCATATCACAGTGGAAAGAGCTGGAGAAGGAAAGACATTGAGCAACTGAAGCCTCCCTTCCTTCTTCTGTGGTACAGATGAGTGGAAACTCCTGACCCTGTTAGACTGTTGCCCAGCCAGTCCAGTGTGCAGAACCCAGAAATCTTGAGAGGAAGATTTGAGGATCCTGTTATATGACAGCTGAGGAAAGAGAAGAGGATAATTTGACCTTGTGTCGCAGTGCCATTCAGATCTCCAGGAGTTAGGAAGTGGCAGAAGCCCTCAAGTACAGAGCGTTTGCTGTTGTTGCCTATGGCAGCTGTGGATGTTCTTGATCCTTTTTAATTGTTGTTAGTTTTGAGCTGTCCCCGCTTCTTGAAACAATAAGTTCCACAGTATAATAGTGTGTTGTGTAAACATCTCTTTCCATTGATGGGCTCGGTGAGTATCTGGAGAAACTCATGCAGCATCTGATGGTGCTGCACCTGCTCTGTAAGCAGAGAACTCCAGCAGGCATGGCTGAGAGAGGGGGGGTCTCTGGGAACCAGCTCTAAATCAACTCAGAGTTTGAAAACTATCTGTAGAAAAATATTAAGTACAGTGCTAGGAACAGCTGCTGTAGGAAAGGAAGAACATCCTATTCTTATTTCATTCTTCCTAAATGCAAGACTTGACAAGAGTTTTGTAGTTATGTTACATTTTAAACACATTTACCACCTTGCCTTTGATTTCCATGAATGTTCTTCCTGTAGAGTGGGTGGTGGCATCTGACATTGAACAATGTGTGAGGAACCATGCTTGCTGCCAGCCTCTTTTCACAGCCTGCAAAATGCCTGTTATGCTGTTTTATTTGACATTTCGTACATTTCATAAGTGTTAGAGCCAACCCAGTTGCGGGGCGGTGACTTCACTGCACAGGCACATTGTTCTGGAATGGAGATCAAGCAGAAGCACAAAAGTATGATGTTTTAGAGTCCAGTTTGGAGCATTCTTAAATATGTGGTGTGTAACATTGTGAGTGATCCATTAAAAGGAAAGGGACTACTCTGGTGACCGCTGTAAGGCTATGTTCAAATAGCTTACTGAGCTCAGGCAACCTAGATAATTTTTAGGGAAAAAAACAATTGTCTTCTTTGGGTATAGACAATCGTGTTCATCTGATATCAGAGTTACCAGCATAGCATAAGTTCTGTTGGGCGGTCTGCTTTTTCCTCTGCATCTGGACCTGGCACACAATACTCTGAGTGTGTTTGGCCTGTCCTTATTACAATATTGACAAATGTAAATTTGGCAGGGGAGTAGGACTAGCAGCTCACTAGCTGACCTATATGCTCTCCCTCTGGCTCCAAGTTTTAACACTTCTTGCAAGAAAACAGCCTTAGCTTTTTGATCTCTGCCTGAGTGCCAGGACTCCTTGCCAAGATTATCACATCACTATTGGTTGCTCTGAAGGAATCTCTTGACCCCAGTGAGAACTAAACAGCAGGACCACATGTGTCTTAAAAGAACAAAACAAAGACTAAAGCACTTTTTATGCAAACATCCGTATTTCTTTTAGCAGAAGCAGAGCAGTGCAGAAATTGAGCACTTGATAAAGATTATTTCTGATTCTTCCTTTGAAGTTTTCTGAGAGGTATTGCTAGTTATAATGACCTACAATCCTGGAACCACAGCACACCTGTCTTGTGTCTATTTTCTGAGATTGGATGCCTTTAGTTCAGCTCATTTTTTTGAATTCTTCACTTTTCCTGAAAAGCAAAAGGAGAAAAACAAAAGTCCAATGTGAGAAGATTTCTTCCTTTCATACCTGTGAATTCAAAGAAGAGTATGTATTTTACTAAAGTCCTAGCAAAATGAGCCCATGAGGCTGGTCCTAGAGCTATGACATTTAGCTGATTGCAAGTAGAACAAGCTAAAAAATTTCTATCCAAACTTAATTTTGTAAAACTAAAAATGAGCTTTTTACTGAAAATGAAAGATTACTCAAAATAATCCTTATTTCTTTAAGTTGTTCACTTATTCTTCTTAAAACCTAAACAAAAAAAAAATCAGAGGACCATTTTTGAGTTCTTTGTGGCTAGGATTTATAACCTTTTGTCAGCTGTTAAAAAATGTGTGCCTTGCCTTACCTTGTCTTGTCTTGCCTTCCCTCTCTAGTTTGTCCTTTTTCTCAGTGATAGACTTTTAAAAAATAAATGTTTAGTGTTCCCCTGTCAAGTTTCTCCTTCCGAAATCTTCACATTTCTAAAGGTATTATTGCAGAAGTTGTGGTCTGTCCACTTTTGATAATTCTGTGAAGGAGAAATGCAAGTCTAGCCATTGGTGATGCTTGAGCATGGTGAACAGCTTCAACTGAGTACACATGATTGGGTTTGAGGAGATGAAACTGCCAGATTTGAATGTCTTAACACAAGAATCAAATTTTAAAATGTGAGAGAAGCTGATCTCTCACCCCTGAATTTGTGATCAAAGATAGTCTCTCTCCAGTTAAATAGGCCTGAATATAAAAGATCTTAATTATCTCTCTGTGTGGTCTTGCAAATTAGTTCAGGTTATGTCAAGATTCTTCTTATCTAATACAGAAGATTATGATCTCTGAAGCCCTTTCTTTGGAAACTGCATTTCTGAATGTGTTTACAGACACTCACCAGAATGAAATTTCTGCTCCATTTTGCCATTAAAATCAGCATGTAGGAATGGTCTAGATCATGACTCCAAGCCTGATGAAAACCCTCACCTTCTGCTACTGTGCCTTGAAAAATAAAAGGAACAGAAAGAAAGACAGACAAGATTGATTGCTATCCCTCATGCTCTCCCCATCACCTTTGGTGATGTTTTCAGGCTGGGATACTCAGAGTTTAGTTTCTGGGTGTTGTTTAGGCATTAAAAACTAGCAGCCTTCTCAATTTCTCTACCTTTATCTTGTTCCTTTCCTCCCCTTCGTTTCTGTGCCGTCTTTCCTTCATGTGATCTCAGGCTTTGATCCCCATGTCCCTTATACACCCTGCTGTGTAACACAGGGAAGGACAAAATTCATATTCCCCAAATGAGCATAAACCACTTTCAAATTGCTGTAACTGGATGTATTTTCTTTTTTCTCACCCTCTCATTTTGGTTGAATACTAGAGCTGGTTGAGTGTTGAATTTTATTTTATTTGGGCACCTTCCCAAAGAACTTTGATTCTTTCAGTAAAAATTCAACATGTGCACAGAAAATCAGACTTGCAATGCAGAAGTACTGGTTTATGTAGTTTGCTTGATGTCTCTTTCCTCCCTAGTTTTCAGATTTTTGTCTCTTACAGCATCTGTCTCACCACCAGCCCTCTCCTGGTGCATGATTGTGCCAGATCTTCAAGAAAAAAAAGAGGTGCAGGGGCGCTAAAGAGGTGTAGGGGCCTGAGTGACCCAACACAGGTGAAAGCCAACATTGGTCAATAGAACTATTGTTAATGATGAATCTGATATCTAATATACTATGGGTATTTTACACATTATGTTTCTGGTACTTAATCAGTCAGAAAGAACAATTGCATGGTATACAAAGTGGCAGATAGGAAATAGTGAGAGAAAAATATTTAAGCTGGTATATGAAAAAAAATAAATACAGTATCTCTCAAGAAAGTGAAATAAAATTATTAACTACTACTACTACTATGTCAGTAGAAAATAAAGAGATCTCTCTGGTGCAACTGACATCCTTAGAAAGTCTTTGATGTCACTGTCATATTGGGTTCCCATTTCTGAGAAGCTATCTCTCTCGCTCTCAAATATATCCATGCATATAAACATGGCTTTTTTATTTTTGAATCACATTAAATAATTTAGTATAAACTAGGAAATAACTTCCAAATGCCCCTTTTTGCCTGCACTCCTCTGAGAACATGTGGGGAAGATAGTGCACACTTGTCTTAAAATGAAAATGAAAATGTCATTGTTTTCCCCAAATGAATTTGAGAAATTGATTTTGAAAAAATACGTCTTTGAGATCAACCCCTCCCATATCAATACATCAGAGGACTAACCAGTCACCTCTGCAGAAACATTTATTAGTTTCCATCATGTTGCATTGTTTAAAGATGAGACAGCACACTCTGCAAAAGGCAAAACTTCCTCTCTTCTTCTCTCCACTTTAATTGCAATTCTGTTCTCAGCATTACATAACTTTAAAGGCATGTTATAAATATTGTTCTGCATCACAGATCATGTCTATAATTTATAAAGCAGTTTCATGTAGACATAGTCTCCTAAAGAACAAGTTAAACATGGGACATTGAAATAAAAGAGGCCAGTGTGCTCATTTGAATGACATTTGGTGCTTTTTTTGTTCCCCAGAAGCTAAATTGATGTATTTTGCATGGCATGGTAGTTCTTCAAGGTCAGATTAGAAAGGTTTGATAATTTTGTTGGAGTCAGAAAAAGATTTTTAATGGAATTTTTCCCCCCCATGTTCATAATTTCATGTAATTATTTTTGTTGTATTATTTTAAATTAAAGTCAAAATCATGTCTGATTCCCAGTCACAGTGAGGTAATAACCAGATTAACAATACTGGGGAACACCACACTAAAAACAAGGCAGATGTGTGAGAATAACCAACTTTATTCCTCGAGTTTTACATAGTAGAGCAAGAAAGAGGGGTGTTACGTATACAGACATTTGCTCTTTTCACAATTTGCTCCAACAAGGTAAAAGTTAAACTCCTATGGCAAAGAATAGGGTCATAATCCAAAGGCATCTTACACCTTATTACAAATTCTGTCCATTGGAGACCTTGCAATCCAGCCTACATTTTCCCATTTGTTTACGAAATGATAGCTATGAAAAGTGTCACTTTCATGATTCGGTGTATGAATATACTACCATTTGTCTTCCAATTGAATCTTTTGAAGTCTACTGTGGATGAATCACCGTAATTTTGAACTTTAGTTCACAAATGGAAATATATATTTAAGTAACCATCTTTTTCCTAAAAATAGCCTTACCATTAACTAATCAAATGCTCAGACCATCCACTTTCCTGCAGAGTGGAGGATCTGAAAAGCTTTATCCAGGAAGTTAATTTTTTTGACATCTTAATTTCTAAAACACCTTTCAATATACCTGAATTATGTTTTCTTTGGGTTTTTGTTACTTGGCTGTTTGTTTGGTTTGCTTTTCCTTAACCATATTTCATTATTATTTCATAAGTTTGTGTACTGCATTACAAGCTATGTAGTTCAAGTTCCTGTTTTCTCTTAGAGGCTGAGTTCCCTTGCTAAACAACATCTTTCCATTAAGTGCTCAAAATCTAGATACCCAGCACAAACTTTCTCAGGAAAGGAGAAGAATGGGAGCTGCATATGGAGATGGGATGGATCTCATCTAATGGTTTCGGTAATGTACAAAGTGTAAGAAAGCAGTGATGGCTTTGTTGATGGCCAGGCCTGGGGACATCATGAATACAAGAAAGGTCATTTTTTGTCGCTGTCTGAGGGGTCTCTTAGGTTGAGACCACCGACAGACAGGACATTCCAGGTGGTAGTTCGAGTTTTTGTTCTTTTCCTTTTTCTCTTTCTTTCTGGTTTGAGCACCCAGGGAGACGCAGATGCCGTTTTCTGATGTTTTTAATGTTATTTATTCTTTCTTATCTGAGGAATTTTCTCTCTAAGTTACAGCAGTCTGTCTTACAAACTGGTCTGAGGCACACTGGTCTGCCCAGAGGGCAGGTCTTATCATTTATAGTACAATTTATGTAATTTAATGTTTACTGTTAATTTTCAATCCATGACCCTTACATTGCATTGTCCAGTTTTCTGACAAACCAATCCAGAAATGCCACCCTGGCTCAAAGATGGATGGCAAGAAGGAGGAGAAGAAATTACATACCACTTGTAAAAATCCTTCATCTAAGCTCTTAACTTCTTATCATAACAATGTCACAAACCCATATTTCTACCTTTTAACAATCTAATTTGTACTCTAACTATCTTTTGCGACTTGTAATTCTTCCTGCAATGCTAGTAATCTTTACCAGAGAAGCCAGGGGAAAACCCTGGACTCCAACAATATTTTACACAGGAAAAAGCAAATGGCCATGAAGACTGGTGCATGGAGAGGGGAGAGCAAGGTTGTTTAAGAACAGGATAAAAACTGAGGGTTGACATGATTGCAGGTTGGCTGTGAGTTGCCAGTAGGATATGAATGTGGAGAAAACATTTGTCATCCTACAGTGTACTGAAACATTTCTACCAGATTCTGACTTTTGATATCATGATACAAGAGTTCAGTGAGAACACAGTTCATGCCTGGCAAAGCTAAACTGGAAGTAAAATTGAAGAGGATGCCTTGCTGGCATGGCTGTGAGTAGAAATCCTGTCTTATGTGTGGACACCAAGATAATTTGTCTTTTTTAACTGAGTTTTCAGAAGACCAGGAAGAAAATACTAATATTCTCTGTGCATAATGCAGGGCTGAGCAGCCAGGGTACAGAAGAACCATATAGGCAGAGTGACCATCCTGGCACAAGAACAAATGGCTCTGAGCAAACACATGCTGTGAATTGGAAGAGTAAGGAAAAGCATCAGTAGGAATAATGGAAACTGGAAGCTGGGTAAACTCCAAGACGGAGCTGGTAGAATTTTTAAAAGGATTACATGATGTGAATGCCTGCTTTGGTGGCTGGGGAGGTTCATTATGGTTCTGCATTCTGCTTTTTTTCAGCCAATGTAGCCCTTTCCTGGACACCAGCCCTTGGAAACAAAGGATGAGAGAGAGTTCATGGGATAAGATGTCTGCCCACACATCAATATCATGTGGGCTGCCCCAGAGGTCCCTTTGCACATCTGAAAGGTTGGAGATCATCCTGTTGTGTCTCAGTGGACTGCTTCAGGCAGTCATGCAGTGTCTGCCAAAGGTTTGCCAGGAGCTGGGTAGAAACCTTCCATTTCTTGTTCTCCATATGGCTGCTGTCTAGCAGATGACATCACCTAAATGCCCATAGTCCTGGCTCTCCCCTCAAAAGGCAGACTGATTAGGGAAAAAATAAACCAAACCTCCTCTCTAATCCCCCTCATCCCTAAAAAAAGTGCAAAAGTCAAAAGCCTTAATGAATTTTGTCAACTGAGGAGCAGCAACCCATCCTCAGGACTCATAATTTGTTATGGGTACTTAATTGCCGGGTTTGTTTTCTGTGTTTTTGTTTGGGTGGGAAGCCTGCAATTCCTCTTAAGGCTCTGTAATGTACTTTGTGGCATGTGGTAAAACTGGGGAGAATAAAGACCACGAAACGTATGTGGCTAGACAGGCAGGGCCAGCCGTCCTCCTCCTGCCAAGGTAGGCTGCCTTCATATGTGTTTCTGGCAGGGAGCTGCATGACAACTTGGGTTCCCTCCCATGTCTTTCCAAGACTAATAGAGATTTTCTTCTTTGCAAAGGAAAAGTGAAATCATGACAAAAAGTAATAAAAGACATTGTCCCAAGGCACTCAAAGGAGTTTAAGACAAGAGTTGGTGGGTTTCTAGCACAGAATTTTTTCTTTGCAGATTATTACTGGTTACTGTATTTTATCATTTTGAATTTTATTTTGAAGTGTTTCATTTCTTTGAGGTGGTGACCTTCAGCATGCTGAAAGCATAAGTGGATGATCTTGTTCTGTTTTGTATGGTCCGGTCATCCTTATGCATATTTCAAAGACTATAGGCTGCTCCTAAGGTATTTTGAGACCATAGTTTACTAATTAAATTTTTGACTAATTAAATGTTGACTTTTCCTTTTAGCAGTGTTTGCCTGGGTGCACTCAGGGGAGCAGTAGCCGTTCCCTGCAGTGCAGAAGAAGCTGGCAGCAAGGTGGGTGGTGTACCAGTGCTTTCCTGCAGTACAAAGCCTGGGAAGAAGGGTGTCCCAAGCTCTCTAAAGTGATTAGCCCCAGTCACTTTTAAATATTTATGCGTGTATGATTCTGGCAATGCCATAAACTGTTTTTCCCTTCACTCTGTTTTGTGACGTACCTAGTTATTAAATCCTCCCTGAGAAAATTACTTTTATTTCTTTCTCTTTCCTCAGAAGGATCTTTACCTCCCCAGCCTCTCAACATCTCTTTGTTCTTTCTCTTCTGACCTTTACAATCCCCTATGGTCCTTAAAATCCTACTACACCACAGAGTCTCATAAGATGCCTGTCAGCCCTTCCTTGCACAGATCATGCACACAAGTTTTTGTAACTACTTCCTCTTTGCTCTCTGTGGTCTCCCCACACATCCCTATTTTCCTTATGTCTCATCCTCCTCCTACATGTTTTACGATCTCTTTGCCAGTGCAAAGTAGTCCCTAGTAACATATTTACTACTCTTTTAATAATTTCTAATGATTAAAGTGTCATGAGAGGCTGGATTTGCCTAAATAAGTGATAATTCAAAGATAAGACCCTAATTCTCTCTTTCAAAGTACAATCCAATTTGTCTTCCTCCCCAGCTTTGTCAAAACTACAAACCAGTATGTCTTACATTTCATTTATATGATCTCATGTCAGAGGAGAAGTTTTCTGGAAAATTTGAGACAAATTAGATGAGGCAGTTTTGGACTTATACAGAAACTGAAGCATTCCTTTAAACAGATTTTTTTTTTTTAACACAATTTTTTGGCATGTCATGACTCAAAAGCACATGGGCTGGAAAATTCCTGGTCTGCCAAAATCATGGGTTTTCTTCCCACAGTCTAGGTTTTCAGGCTGGGGCCCAGAGAGTAGAATCAATCAAAAGGACAGACCTTTTTGGTTGGTTGTCTTTCTCCCTTCCCTGACTGAGCTGTGGTGTGTACCAAGGGACAGCCTTCCGTGTGATTACCCATCACCTCTCAATACCTCCCTAAACAAAGGTTAAGGTGTCTCGGGTTGAAGACAGGTATCTGCTGGGGAAGGCAGGAGCCTCCCTTATAAACCCCCTCCCTCCGAATTACTAAAATTAAGCGGCCTTCAGGCAAGATATGGGGAGGAATAACAGTCCTTTACTAATTAATATAACAAGATACACATGAACAATAACTGCGGTATTAACAACAACAAAAAATCAGAGTCAAGGACCCCGCAGCAAAGACGGGAAGAGGGACGGGGGGAGACTTGCTTCACAAACCCTGTCGCACTGTCCGCCTGGCTGATTTCTCTGCCTGGCTGCTCTGGCAGATCTCCGAGGAGAGGGAAGAAAACAGCAAGGTGGGACGCAGAAGTCCTGGGGCAGGGATGGATGAGGTCGGTCACCAGCTCTGCAGCAGTGTCAACAGGGCAGTGCGTTGCGTGCCACAAGCGAGCAGAAGAAGCAGCCGCCACAGAGGAAACTCCATCCCAATTAAAAACGAGTCTCTGTCCCCCTCTGCCACCACAGCTCTGAGTGCCTTCCCCCCCACCAGAGCGTGAACCCACCTCCCATCTGCCCCTCCCCCTTCCCCCCCAGATGGCTGAGGTCCTTCTGTCTTGCAAAATAGCCTGAAGTGTCTGCCATCAGGTTCCCAGCAACAAATGGGAAAAAATTCTATAGGTAAAAAGACCCAAACCCAAAAGGACTCACACCCAACCCCTGATATAGGGAAAGACCTCGACCAAGATGAGCCAA
>VXBU01009052.1:323683-459194 GCA_013400315.1 Bombycilla garrulus
GTTTTTCCCTTCACTCTGTTTTGTGACGTACCTAGTTATTAAATCCTCCCTGAGAAAATTACTTTTATTTCTTTCTCTTTCCTCAGAAGGATCTTTACCTCCCCAGCCTCTCAACATCTCTTTGTTCTTTCTCTTCTGACCTTTACAATCCCCTATGGTCCTTAAAATCCTACTACACCACAGAGTCTCATAAGATGCCTGTCAGCCCTTCCTTGCACAGATCATGCACACAAGTTTTTGTAACTACTTCCTCTTTGCTCTCTGTGGTCTCCCCACACATCCCTATTTTCCTTATGTCTCATCCTCCTCCTACATGTTTTACGATCTCTTTGCCAGTGCAAAGTAGTCCCTAGTAACATATTTACTACTCTTTTAATAATTTCTAATGATTAAAGTGTCATGAGAGGCTGGATTTGCCTAAATAAGTGATAATTCAAAGATAAGACCCTAATTCTCTCTTTCAAAGTACAATCCAATTTGTCTTCCTCCCCAGCTTTGTCAAAACTACAAACCAGTATGTCTTACATTTCATTTATATGATCTCATGTCAGAGGAGAAGTTTTCTGGAAAATTTGAGACAAATTAGATGAGGCAGTTTTGGACTTATACAGAAACTGAAGCATTCCTTTAAACAGATTTTTTTTTTTTAACACAATTTTTTGGCATGTCATGACTCAAAAGCACATGGGCTGGAAAATTCCTGGTCTGCCAAAATCATGGGTTTTCTTCCCACAGTCTAGGTTTTCAGGCTGGGGCCCAGAGAGTAGAATCAATCAAAAGGACAGACCTTTTTGGTTGGTTGTCTTTCTCCCTTCCCTGACTGAGCTGTGGTGTGTACCAAGGGACAGCCTTCCGTGTGATTACCCATCACCTCTCAATACCTCCCTAAACAAAGGTTAAGGTGTCTCGGGTTGAAGACAGGTATCTGCTGGGGAAGGCAGGAGCCTCCCTTATAAACCCCCTCCCTCCGAATTACTAAAATTAAGCGGCCTTCAGGCAAGATATGGGGAGGAATAACAGTCCTTTACTAATTAATATAACAAGATACACATGAACAATAACTGCGGTATTAACAACAACAAAAAATCAGAGTCAAGGACCCCGCAGCAAAGACGGGAAGAGGGACGGGGGGAGACTTGCTTCAGAAACCCTGTCGCACTGTCCGCCTGGCTGATTTCTCTGCCTGGCTGCTCTGGCAGATCTCCGAGGAGAGGGAAGAAAACAGCAAGGTGGGACGCAGAAGTCCTGGGGCAGGGATGGATGAGGTCGGTCACCAGCTCTGCAGCAGTGTCAACAGGGCAGTGCGTTGCGTGCCACAAGCGAGCAGAAGAAGCAGCCGCCACAGAGGAAACTCCATCCCAATTAAAAACGAGTCTCTGTCCCCCTCTGCCACCACAGCTCTGAGTGCCTTCCCCCCCACCAGAGCGTGAACCCCCCTCCCATCTGCCCCTCCCCCTTCCCCCCCAGATGGCTGAGNAGCACTGGTTTGTTTTTTTTTTTACTAATATAAATTTATTTTTTGATCCCAGCAAAATAAAACATTTTTTCAAGATGCCTTTTCTTTTTTTCTTCAATACTAAAGCAGAGAATTCATTTACATTTTTCTGAATTGCTTTTTTGTCTTAAGACTATTACCTGTAGGCAAATTTCAAAACAAAATATTTTGTGGAAAAAATCAAAATGTCTATCAAGAAAATGTCAACAATTATTTTTTCCTGTCCCCCCNCTGTCGCACTGTCCGCCTGGCTGATTTCTCTGCCTGGCTGCTCTGGCAGATCTCCGAGGAGAGGGAAGAAAACAGCAAGGTGGGACGCAGAAGTCCTGGGGCAGGGATGGATGAGGTCGGTCACCAGCTCTGCAGCAGTGTCAACAGGGCAGTGCGTTGCGTGCCACAAGCGAGCAGAAGAAGCAGCCGCCACAGAGGAAACTCCATCCCAATTAAAAACGAGTCTCTGTCCCCCTCTGCCACCACAGCTCTGAGTGCCTTCCCCCCCACCAGAGCGTGAACCCACCTCCCATCTGCCCCTCCCCCTTCCCCCCCAGATGGCTGAGGTCCTTCTGTCTTGCAAAATAGCCTGAAGTGTCTGCCATCAGGTTCCCAGCAACAAATGGGAAAAAATTCTATAGGTAAAAAGACCCAAACCCAAAAGGACTCACACCCAACCCCTGATATAGGGAAAGACCTCGACCAAGATGAGCCAAGCCCACGGGTGTTCAATGTCAGCCTTTTTTATGGTTACTGGATGCTGGTTTTTGAATGGTTTATCAATAAGTGGTTTTTCAGCTTGAATTCTGAGTCAATAGCACTGGTTTGTTTTTTTTTTTNTTCTCACCACAAAATTTCTGTACACTTGCTAAATTTAGTGGGCTTATGAATAGTTTTGCTTAAACCCCAATTATATTTTTCTGGGCAAATACTTTAATTATTTGCACCAATGTATTTTGCAGCTCCATTTTACAACCTTTTTCTTTCATGATCTCATCACTGACTGTTGCCTATGACTAGTTTGGTTAAAGGTTGAAGTTGAAATAAACCTATGGATGTCTTTAGGAACTTTGCTTGCTGATTTTTATGAGCTTGAAGAAGCCCACCCCAGTCAGCTGTGACATATTTAAATTTCTTTGTAGCTTCCCTTTTTGGATACAGCATAGGTTGAATTCTCAGTGGATATGGGGGAATTTACCCAAGCAGTTTTAAACACAGAGAAGGTGACTGGGAGCTCTGTATTTTCTCCGTGATAGTGCCATCAGTCCAAAGATTCAGAGGGCTTTGCTTTCTGCAGTTGAGGATCTCAGGTGCTCTCTCCCCGTGCAAGCAGCAAGCTATAAGTATGGTTTTTATTCTTGCCAAAATAATTTCCTATCAGAAGTAGAGGAAATGTTGCATAGAATGCTAAAACTTAAAACATAAAATACTATAAAATGTGCATTGTTTTATCTTGGGAGTGATAACAGTGGAGAGGAATCTATCTATCTTTTTTCTTTCTCCCTTTTTCCTCCTCCTCTCTTGTATGAACCCTGGGATAACTCAGGAATGACGTGGGTATAGTCTGCCATGAGGACCATGGCTTTGTGAGGAGTAAAGCTGGAAGCAAGGCTTTCAACAATTTTTTATTACACACAAGTTGACATTGATGGGCAGTGTGGTGCAGTGCTGCAAGGAGAACAGTGGGAGTATCAGGGTAGAACATGATCACAGCTGCCAACACGGATTTCATGTCCTACCCTGGTATATAAATCAGGTCTTGCACTGGCCTTTCACATTAGATGAATTTAATTCTGCAAAGGAGTGACATTTCTTCCACAGAAAAATGAGCACTCCAACAGTGTAAACTAAATTAAAATTAAGAAAATACAATTCATGTCTGAAGGATGAAAAATAATGGTGAAAGACTAGCGTTTAAAGTAAGTAGGCTTAATGGAAATTCAGTGAGGTAACGTACAAATCTAAAACCTCAGCCAGTTCAAGGTCTCAACAATCTGTAGCCTGTTTTCCTCTTGTTGCATGTCTTCCATTTGCAGTAACGAAAACAACCCACACAGATCTGCAATCCCTGTGTACATTGACAAGATGAGCCATCAATGTTCACTGTGATTTAGGAACATCTTAAGCTCCCACCCAGGACATCTACACAAACAGAAACTCTCTTCCAACTCTTGTATCTATGGCAAAAATCTTGACTTTTACAGCTCACAAAAGGAACAAAGATTCCCAGATTCCCATTTAAATTCCCCCTTCCCTGTACTGAAAATATTAAAACAATTTAATCTCGTTACAATTCCCAGCAGTGCCCTTTAAATCAGCTTTTCATTGGGAATTGAATGCATACTTTCTGTAACATAAACTGAAATCTGGGAATTGTAAACTGCCAGCAAAATATGAAGGTATGCTACTTTTGCTCAGATACATAAGATATGACAGTATTTAATATGTATTAAATTTTACAGGTGCTAAGATCTCCTGCGTAGATACACAATAGTCAAAGGTGTACTCCAGAGAACTCTACATTCCCTACTGGTTCTGCTGTTCTGCATTTCTGTCCTTTCCAGCATATTCTTATCTCTAATCTTACCTCCCATTTCTTACAATCCAGATTCATTTTATTTAAGCAACATTATCCATATTTTTATTAAGTTCCTAAATTACAGGCAACATATGCAACCTTAGCTTTGGCTTCCCAGAGGTGTTAGTAGGGGTAATTGCAGACTGTTTAGCTAAGCCTTGAGAGAAACAGAACAAAACTCGGATGTCACATCTCTCACCCGATCAGAAAAGCTGTTTCTCTCACATGCTTACAATTTGAAACTTATGTAAATTATTAGGGAAAAAGTAGATGGGAAGAAAAGATATTTTTATTTTTTTGAAAGTTCCTTAGACAGTGAAGAGTCATCCATTGCTACCTCGACTAGATATGTAAAGCATGTCAATGTGCCCACATCCTAAAATTTACACAATCTAAAAATTACAGGTCTTTCTGGGAAGATGTGATTCTTGATTGCCAGTTCCATTGATTTCACTGATGCTGCAGGCTCTGTGTCCCAAACAGTGACCTTTGGGTTGTTTAATGTCTCACCCACTCCGACATTAATAGAGACGTCATCTATGCCCACACACACACAGTTGCATTCCATGTTTTCTGAACGTATGATACACACCCTCATTCACTCAGCACTCCCCACCTCCACCAGTCTTTCTGCAGCTCAAGTCACAGGGAGTTTTCCAGGCCAGTTTTCAGTGGGGGTCTGCCAGCTGGTGAGAAGCAGGTTCTCTGAAAGTTTGTTTTCCCTTTTCTGTCAAAGGAAGATGTTGAAACACCACTTAAGGGAAAGCTGTGTGAGATGACAATGTTATCATCTCAGTGAGCTAAAAAGAACCATATTCTACTCTTTGCCTGGTTCAGTACTTTTAAAAAGGAGCAACATTTTCCATTGATGATGCACTGTACACAGAAGGAAGGAGGCTGCTTAACACAAAGAGAGAGACACTTTTAGACATAAAGAAGCTGTATAGGTTAAAAGCTGAACATCAGCCTATTAAAAACAGAAGAGGTAAAATAAAAACTAAACCCCTGTAAACACTGATGATGTTCCCAGAGATCTTAAAGCAGGCTTTTCCATAAGATAGGACAAGGAATTGCATTTGGTGGTTCCATCAATAGAATGGCATTTTCTGCTTTATCTCTAAATTAGCTGTTAGAAACTGTCCTAGGTTACAATGTAACATATTCCAGAAGGTCTGTTTTCTGTCTCCATCTTCATGAACTGTTAAAATCAGGAGGAGCAGTGTTCTCCTTACCTCCTCCCCCAAACCATCTCCTGTTAATGGGCCATTAAGGACACACCCCATAACTCACAGAATAACATCATCCCATTGTAAGTACCCACCACATGACTCAGAGAATGACATTATCCCATTGTGAGATCTTCTGCCCAGGGGAAGGAGCCAAGCATTCCCACCTGGATATAATCTGGGCATTTGGACAGAACAGGCATCTACCTTCTACTGGATTCCCAGAGGAGCAGTCTTCTCTCCCACTGGATTCCCAGAGGAAGGACCAGGCTCTTNTTTTTTTTATTATTATTTTGTTTATACATATTAAAGAACTGTTATTCTTATCCTCATATTTTTGCCTGTGAGCCCCTTTAAATAATTTGGAGGGAGGGGGTTTGCATTTTTCTGTTCCGGGAGGGGCTCCTGCCTTCTTTGGTGGGCACCTGTCTTTCAAAACCAAGACAGAAACACACTCCATTTTTTATTTGAAAATAGCAGCTGATGAAGTGTTGCTTGAGTAAATGGCTTCAATGGCTATTTTCATGGACAAGAATATAATCTAACTTGTACTCTAAGATGATCTTCCTTCAGTTTCCAGTTGCTTGATTTCCTTTTGCTTTTATCTGTCTTTCACTGGGTATCTTTCCCCCATCAACATACTTCCAAGAACTGCATGACACTTAACTTCCACTTGTATAAATTAACCAGGATGATGTTTTCTTGCTTCAGAGAAGACCACATCACCAAAGTTGTATGAAATATGATGGAAATCGTTGAGTTTCCTTTCCAAACCTAACTTTCTACAATTCTGTGGTGAACAGTAGATCAGCTGAAATCTTTCTATCAAGATGCAGTCTCATTCTAAAACATTGAAGTGTCTTGGTAAGAGTTATCTTAAACACCAGACAAAAACTATTTTTAAGCCTACAAGCAAACAGGAATTAAGCACTTTTGGAATGTGTTAGGTCATGCTCCATGGTCAGAATAATACCTCAAAGAGAGTTACTCCCATCCCACGTAGTTGTCCAGCAGAGGCCCTGGGTATAGATATCATTAGATGCCTTGAGAGGAGAAAAATGTTGATCTGAGAATGCACATTATATAGGAGTGTGGAGGTGCATAAATTCTGTATGCTGGATGCATAAGTTGCATCCTTTGTGTGGGAATTAGGTACTTTTGTGGATTTCATTGGTTTTGTGGATAATGTGAACTGGTGGGTCTCTTTTACCGCTGCAACAGGCTGGTTTCAGGCCTCTGCAATCCTGCTGGGAAAGGTGTCACATATAGTAGCTGAAATAATCAGGCAAGGAGACCAGCTCCTTTCCCATGCCTTTATTGAAAAATCACCTTCATGTTGTGTAACTGTCCCTGATAAGTCTCGAGGGCTAAATCCAGCAAGCCCTTGGCTTAGGAGAGTCGTTACAAGGAAGGGGAACAAAAGGACGCTCAAAACTTTCTGCTGATTTCTGTTTAATCCAAGTTCATTCCTAGGCAGAGCGTGGGGGAAGGGAAGAGACCAGCTTGCTCGCCCAGCAGCAGAAAGAAAAGAGGGCAAGCCACGTGTCCTGGGGCTTTTGTCCCTGGGGAGCAGGGGGACACTGGGAAGAGACCACTGGCCAATGGGACAGAGGGAAGGGACTGCATTCCCCGGATACGGGGGAAGATGGGATCCACCACCACGGGTAGTGTGGGGAAAGAATACAGCTACTTTGTGCAACCATTATATAAATTCAGTGCAACTAAAGAACCCCATGTAAACATCGGATACAGTTCACCACAACAATGTTGGGGGCCCACAGGTTTGTGCAACTCACCGCCACTCCCAATGAACAAACCAGAGAACAAGGGGTGCAGCAGAGCTCTACTAGGCAGCAAAGCAGGGCCACTATCTCCTCACGAGTGTCCCCACAACACAGGATTTTCCAGCTCATCGTCTAGGATCCTGATACTGATTAAGTCCTCTTGCAGTTATGGTGACACAGTTTTGAAGGTTCAATGGGAGGATAGCTCTGCTCTTCAGAGGGACGTGTTGTTTGTTTTTCTAGATACCATGCAGGTTCTGTGCTTTTGGGGGTTTTCTCTCCCTAGATGCCACCCAGTGTTCCTTGCGTCCCTCATTTACATCTTCTCTCTTGGCCTCGCCCAGCGGCAGATTGCAAAATAGTTGTGTCTAGGGGCAGCTCCGCTGCCTCAGCATTTCCGGTCCCTTGGGCCCAGTTCCTGCTGCGCCTGCACATGCTGCCGCCTGCTGTGCCGCCTGCCCATGTTGGCATCTCGCCATGCTGATGGTCTCGCTGCGCCGGCACTGGTTCTGCTGTCCATGGCCCACTGGCGTGGGGGAAGAACGGGAGAGGACAGCGCACCAGCAGAGGGGGAAGTGGGGAAATGCACAAACGTGGACCCTCTGTGCCCACCGCTTTCCACCCGCAGCAGCTGCCTCCTCTGTGTCCCGCCATGCTGCTGCCGGCTTGGCCCTGTGCTACTGTTCCGGTCCCTGGCCTGGCCTGACACTGGCCCACCCTGCTACGCTGCGCACCAGGCAGCACCATGCGGCTGGCCACCGCCGCCACTTGGCATAGTTGGGTGGTTACCTGGAGGGTGCAGAATCTGCTCCAGCCCTTTGCGGGAGTACACTCTGTGTTGTCTCAGGGAGCAGCAGCATTATCTGACAGGAAGGGGAAAGAGGAAGGATGAGCTGGACAATTTAATCAATGAGAAACTGGCATAATATCAACAATCAATATAAAAAACACAGGGCAATTTTACAGTTTATTGGAACAACTCAGAAACTTATTCATAACATTAGCTACCAAAAAAGAAAAACTGAAAAAAGTTCATGATTCGTTAATGCTGGTTCCAGCCAAGATAATTTCAGAATCAGCAATAAAATTGTCAGACATCTATGGAATAGACACACCTCTGAAATCCAGAGGTGCACTGGTCCAATCACATTCCAAATTTATGAAGCTTACCTCTAGAAATATGAGTGTTCCATAAAAATTTCTGTTAGCATTTTGTAATAAGGCATCAACCTCCATATGTGATAAATTGCAGTACACTCTGAAATTTGGGTCGAATTGAAATTTATTAATTATAGCAAGCAAGGCATAAGCAAACCAGCGCTGGGCGACAGGGAGTCTAGCTCCACCAACTGCCACACTCACAGCCTGTTCCAGTCCCTCTTTTATACAGTCCCATTTCCTGCTGACGTGTCTTCTTAGTTGTACTCTGCGCATGTCTCCTACTGTTGCTAGGCGGTCGCATTCTGCCTCCTGGTGGTCTTTGGATGAAGGCTGGTAGTCTTCCTCGGGTGTCTTCTTTCCTTATTTGGTATTCCTGTTACGATTTCTGGAACTTAAAGCTTATTGAGCAAGTACTTATTGAGCAAGAGCATATTTACGTATGAGTTTTATCCTAATCTAAGGACTTTTGTTTCCTGCCATCTTACAAGGACTTTAGCTTTCTATCATTGTGGTTTGTCCTTAGTGAACAAAACATCCTTTAATTTATCACACATATATACAGCAGAGGTGCTAAACCTTCCAAGGAATTAGCTTAAGCTGAGCCACAGTAATACCATTTAGATTTTAAAAATCAATAGGGCATGTATTTTAAGAAATGTATGTTGTATGATAGTTTGCAACTCTAGCACGAGAGGCCCGGTGTTTGAAAGCCAAATCTGGTCCTGGTGAAATTGGGTATGAAGCATTGTGCATGGCTGTGGAGTCAATTAATTGCTGAAGCAACTTATTTAGGCACATGGTGGAATTTCCAGTAGTTGGAGACTTTAAATCAAGCCTTTGAGCACATGGAAAAGTTGAGTATCAGGACTACTGTAGAGAGAAATGTTTTAGATAATGTGTTTTGTCTCTACATTCTAATAAAACCTACAAGAGTGTTGGGTGTTGGGTATGGTTCCTTTTGTTCTTTCTTACCTATAGAATTTTTTAGTGCTTACGGGTGCTTGACAAGTGTCCTAGGTTACAATGTAACATATTCCAGAAGGTCTGTATTCTATCTCCATCTTCATGAACTGTTAAAATCAGGAGGGGCAGTGTTCTCCTTACCTCCTCCCCCAAACCTTCTCCTGTTAATGGGCCATTAACACCTTGCCCTATGAGTCATAGATAACTCCCTTCGGGAGCCATTTCCTGTTTAATGGGCCATTAAGAACCCACCACATGACTCATAGAATGACACCAGCCCATTGTGAGATGCTCCGCCCAGGGGGAGGAGCCAAGCATTCCCACCAGAATATAATCTGGGCATTTGGACAGAACAGGCATCTGCCTTCTACTGGATTCCCAGAGGAGCAGCCTTCTCTCCCACTGGATTCCCAGAGGAAGGACCAGGCTCTTCAACATCATCACCAGACCACTGGAGGAAAACTCCACCCTTCTACAGGATCTCTGCTTCAGCAGAACCATCTGTCACCCCAGGAGGACTTACTGGAGCCACCATTCAGACTGGACTGCTACCAACACCCTGACTGACAGGGTGTCAGGTTGTATTCTAACTATCAGGTTTTGGGTTTTTTTATTTAATACTGCATCTTGTTCTAATTTTCCTATTAGGTTGTAGATTGTTAGTTTTTTTGTTTTATTATATTTTGTTTATACATATTAAAGAACTGTTATTCTTATCCTCATATTTTTGCCTGTGAGCCCCTTTAAATAATTTGGAGGGAGGGGGTTTGCATTTTTCTGTTCCGGGAGGGGCTCCTGCCTTCTTTGGTGGGCACCTGTCTTTCAAAACCAAGACAACAAGACAAAGAGTTTGGCTGGGCCTGGGGGAAAGGGGGAGGGGGGCAGGTAAGGAAGGCTGGGGACAGCTGCAGGGTGGTCTCTCTTGCTCTTCGGCTGGGGAACATACTTGGAGCTGAGGTTGCTGGAAAAAAGAGGTTTATCTTAACCCGGACAGTGCTTCTTGTGCTGCTGCTGCTCCTTCTCCTTCCTCTGTGGGTCGCACCCCCTGCCCTGATGGGACATCCTGCTGAGACCACTATGGAGCTGCTGACCCACCTTGTCCATCCACTGCCCCAGGACTTCTGCATCCCAGCTAGGGATCTTTTCCTCGGAGTCCTGCCGGAGCACCCAGGATCGATAGCTCAGGGGGTTTGTGAGGCAAGCCTTTCCACCCCCCATCCTCTACCCGTCTCTGGCACATGGTCCCTGATTCTGTTTCTTTGTTGTTAATACCGCAGTTACAGTTGTTTTCCTACCTTGTTGTATGCACTAGTAAAGGACTGCTATTCCTATCCCCTTACCTTTGCCTGAGAGCTGCTTAATTTCAAAATTACAGTAATTCAGAAAGGGTTTCCAAGGGAGGCTCCTGCCTCCCCTAGCAGATACCTGTCTTTCAACTTAAGACAAAGAGAAAAGGATGATAGGAAATCAAGCTAGCCTCATTTGTTGGGAAAACAGAGTTCACACAGAATTAATAAACATCCTGTGGTTATGTAGTGGAAGAAGGAGAGTGAGGATAAAATGTGGAGCAAAATCTTGCTTTTTCTTTTATTCATTTGGTGGGGTATGCCTAGGCAGCATAGGGTGTCTACAGTATAAAACAAATAAAAAGAAAGAAAGCATGGTATAAAAGAGCTGTGCCCAGTGTGGTGGATATCCCTGCAATGTGGAGAAATGAGATTCATAGACTGTGATATAACTTGCTTCTGTCAGGTGGTTGCACTAGTTTTGGAGCTTGAGGAGATGTGTGGACACAGTACCCACAGCCCTGATGCCTGACAATTCCCTACAGGTTCTCACAGCTGAGAATGGGTATTTCCCAGCCCGTCACTCACACACTGCAGATGTGTGATGTGCCATGTGTGGGAACACAACAGAAGGTAATCATCTGTAACACCCTCAATGCTATTTTCTGTTGCAAATCATTGATAATCAAAAGAGCAAAACACAGATAATCACAGACTAAACCAGAAGGAATATATACCAGGTTAGCCCTGAAATCTGATTCTGTCATAGCATATTCAAGTTGTGATGCTGCCCTGTCAAATATCTTGTCTCTAAATTGTACACACATTTTTCCAAAGTGAATTTTTTATGCTGCAAATTATGCATCTTTCCATCCCAGAACTTGCTAGTTAATTGAAAAACAATTAGAATACCATGGAGCTACACAGAAAATGGTAGCAAAATTGAGTGAGAAGATACGATCATTGAAAAACAAATATGTATGGATTGAAAGCCTTCCTGTGACGCACAGTGAATATATTACTTGTCACCTTGAATGACATTTGGCACTTCAAGACCTACCAGTAATTGCCTGAACAACGAATGGAAATGCCGTATGCAGGGAACTCAAGAACATGGCCAGAGTGCTGGGGGAAGGACAGGATTATGCTAAAGTGAGTACTTCAGGCAAACCTTCCTAAGGCAGAAGAAAATGTTACAAGAGAGGCTTAATAATTAAGCAATTGGATGTCTCCAGAACAAGAGATGTAATGGAAATGAGTACAACACTTCTTAACTAAAAATAAATGAACAAATACTTCTACAAGAAAATCATAGGAGGAGAAAGGTTTGTGGTTGGTATTCTGTTACACCTATCAGAACCCACAGAAGGCATGGATGTAGGAAGTCACAATGTAAATCTAGAGACAAATTCCCTGCCTGAGGAGTGGGGGTATCCAGTTAAAAAACTTTACTGTGTTGCCATTAATTATGAAAGACTTGATGGCTGTTTTCTGGACTCACTTGCAAAAGGGATATTCAGAGGAAATGTTTGTTACTCATATTTTCTGTGTTCCCATTGTCTGCCTGACAACATATGTTAAAGTAGCAGTAAAAATTACAGAATCATCTTTGGTTGATCTTGAATATTACCTAGCGCAGAGACTGCCAACAACCTAAGATATTATTGGCAGAGCTACAAAAAACTGTAGGCCTCTACAGGATTTAAGATCAAAGTTGTAAACCTAAAGAGTTTAGAATTTTTTTTTTCAGTGACTTTAGTAGCCTGTGGTTGAGTTATAGCATATTCTTCGCAAATCTTTTCAATTTTGATGTAAGGCATTTTTGTAATGGAAAATCCCTTATGTCTCCCAGTAGGTGATTTCATTAGAAATTTAATTAGAATTCCTTTCCAATCCAAATTTGTAACTCTCATAATCTTTTCTTGCTAAACTAAAGAGCTCTCTCTTGTCAGATACCTCTTCCCCATGTACATATTTGTAGTTAAGGTTCAAATCTCATCTCAAAATATCTATTGGATAAGGTAGGTTTGCATTTCTTCCTTTTTCACTATATAGCAGATATTCTTGACTTCATATTAGTCATTAAATTATTTTCTGAATTTTTTTTGGAATCCATTCCAATTCTGACCATTCTGTCATGGGTGTGGACACCAGAACTCAGACCATTGCTCCAATCACAATACTTTAGCTGTGGGTATAAACTGTTTGTCTGCCCATTTCTGTACAGAAATTAGAAAAATGAGAGACACACAGCTGCATAGGCAGCCCCAGGAAGCAATGCAGAAGTGCCTAATCTCCAGTCCTCCAAGGTGCCTCTGAGAAAAGCCATCCTCTTGTCAAAGATGGTAGAGGAAGCCTAGAGAGACACTAAGTTTCCCTAAGCTGAGGTTAGCCTTAGTAAGAAGCCTCGGAGCTAAAAATTGCTTTGCCCATATTGTTACTACATGATTATCTAGCAGTGTGTAGACAAATTTTCTCAGGCAGCTGATTCAGACAGAACCAGATTTACTCTTTGGCCATGAACCAGGTTCCTGGTTCAAGAACTTTCCTGACAGTTTTCGATGCGGCATGTTATTCTGATTCATGTTTGGTCTGCAGCAATAATTCAGTCCCTCCATACAGTAATTTTATGCTTTTCTAGCTTATTTTTCTTGGAAGATCTCAAAAATGCTATAAATATTCTTCGATTTACATTCAGGATGATCCAAGGAAGAAAGTAAATATTACTGCTTTAATAAAATTCTTCTGAGCCTTGTTTTAATATTACAGGTGTGGACAGTTTCTGAGAGGGAAATAGAGCCAGTTTCTCATGCCAACGACTGAGTCCATTATATCTCTCTACTTGATATTAGAACTATTGTGCTCTTCACTGAAATTTATCTCCTCCTTTGTCTGTGTAAGTAGCCAACCCTATTGCTATAACACACAAATACTCAGCTACACGCTGGAAAGGTACCTCCATGTATGCATTGAATGTGGCTCCTTTTTTTCAATAGCAGGTTTTTTTCCCTCTCAGCATTCAAAAGGAGAATGAAATGTGGAGATAACTTCCCCAAAAGCATAATGGAATATTCCTGGTTCATACATTTCTCCTTTTGGACCATGCATCCTTGGCTTGCAGAGGAAAAACTTCAAAAGAAGAGGGTAGGGAGTTCTTTTCCAGTATGTTCATCTAAGCTGTGGTCCTTCGTGCTATGAGAAACCTCTCAAGCAGCTTCAGCAAGAATCTTCTTTCTGCTCCCTTCCACATCCTCCTTGTCCTCCTACGTCCTTCTCCTCCCCCTCCTCACTTTCTTTCATGTGGATCAAGGCCTGGAAAATGACAAGCCTCTTGATTAATAGATACAGAAAGTCTTCTTATGTAATTTATTTGCTTTCTGCACCTGACTAGAACCACTAGGTTTATCTGGAAAGGAAAATATATCGTCTTTCCTGACTCTGAGTGGCAGCAGAGAGAGCTGAGCATGTGATATCAAGCTGCGCATGGAAAGCAAACAAAACGCCATTTCTGTATTTTGTAAGCATCTCAGGTCATAAAAGTGTCAGCACGCTATATTTCTTGCTGGGATCCTCTCTGTTTTATTATCTCAGCCTTTTCCATTGTGTTGAATGTGCAAGGAGAGTCTCCAAAGCAGGCAACATCTGTTTCCCTGCCATGTTTTTGATTATCAGCTCCATATTCTTTGCAAGTCTCTCGCTCACATATTCCAATCAAACTCTATGGGGACTTCAACAGTGAGGACACTTCCTTATCTCCCTTCCCCCAGACGCTCCATCCATCATTCTCACATGCTGGCTCACTAAATGCTGATGCAAGAGGCCTGTTCTTACACTTTGGTAACATACTCATGACTTCTCCAATCTGTTTTGTTTGCTTAAGTCTAATTGCTGTAAGGATGCCTGCCTCTTGGTCCTTAATGGGGGAGAGATCAGAGGAAGGAGGCAGGTGAGACATCTGACTGATTTTTGCTTTGCTACCTGTGGAGAACTGTTTTCTAATGCATCATTTTAGATATGTTTCCTAGTTTTCTTCCCTCAAGAGGAAGTTTCTTTCCCCCTTTCTCAGTTTCCAATTGCTAAATAAATATTTCTGTCCTTTGCCAAGAGATCTGTTTTACCATTTATGCAGGAAATCTGTGAAAAATTTCAATCTGTGGATGGAGATTCTGCCAATAAGAATCAATTAAATCAATTGTCTTTTGCTTGTGGTATTGCACTTACAGGATATTTGTCACATGTCTTTTGCAGTGTCAGTGTCCCTGGAGCTCTGGGCTTTGCAGTTTTCTGAACCCTAACCCTAGGTGTAACCCTAAGTCTACGTGCATCATTCATTGACACCTTTTGTTGAAGTGCCAAACAGAAGGGTGATGCTGAGCAGAAAGGTGTGGAAGGAGCCATACTGGGGCAATGCCATTCCCCCTTTGGCATATCTTTTGTAGTTGCAGTGTCCCTGGACCTCTAGGGTTTTTGCATTTCTCAAGCATAACCCTATAAGCTTGTTTTCTCTCCATATCTATCTTAGTTATATAGAAGTTTAGTTTAGAAGTATACATCTCAGTATAGGTGTCTAGATTTTTGTTGCTTAGTGTATGACAGGTGAAGTTGCCACGAAGTTCCAAACATTTTCCATTTCATTTTTAAAGATACACTGGCCTTTGCAGCTAGTCAAGGCCATTTAATGCCATGTTCCTTGAAGTGAAATCCTGAAGATGAAAGTTCCCTGTCATTCTGTATAAGACTATCCAAGACCTGATTCAGAGCTCTGGAATTCAGTGAAAATCTTTCTGTTGACTTCAAAGTATTTTCAGCCATTCCTAGATAATAGCACAAATGTCACTTCTTTCTTTCTTTCCACTTGAGTTGTCTGAAACTGCACAGTGTATGATTGAATCCCTATGTCCCTTGCATAACTTGCATGCCAGCTCCCTTTAACACATTCTGTGAAGCCAGTGATATTAAATGATACACTCAGTTTCTGTAGGCATCTTCTTTCCAATCTGGACCGCAGCTGCTTGAGGTCTAGCAGATTGTTCTCAAAGAATAATGGGAAAGCAACATTTGATGTATCTACTCAGTTTAGCTAAACACCTCTAAACAGATGACTATGAAATTTGGAGAGTTAATCTAGTTTTAGGCATAGAAGCCTCAGCAACAGGCAAGTGAATACAAACTTACCTATTCATTAAGCTTGATAAAGGTAGATATTTTTCTTGATTCTGGTGATTATAATACAGAAGAGTCATAATGCTGAAATGCCTACAGAGAATTTAACCACTTAACTGTCAGAGACCCAGATGACCCACATCCCATACACAGATGAATGGGAACACATGACCAGTTCTGCAGGGAGGCTTTTACTCACAGAGAATGACAAAACTTCTAAAGTCTGCTCCCAAAAAAAACCCATGCCAAAGACAGATAAACTTTATATGGTGAAAAGTCTTTCAGCTTTTGTCATGTTTTTTTTTTTTTTTTTTTTTTTTTTTTTTTTTTTTTTTTTGCCACCAGATGATGCCAGAGGTCAATATAGGATTATTCATTTTTGTATGTGAGATGGGAAATAAAAATCCTGGAGCTACCTGTCTGCTATTCCTGAAGCTGTTCAGTCTCTCCACCACCTGACTGATGCCAACATTCTCCAAATAACATTTAGCTACAATTTATATCCTATTGTTAGTTCCGGAAACACTAAGTCCACTAGTTTCATTAACATTTGGTATCCTTATAACAAAAACTTGAAGGAAGTGGAATTATCTATCACAAATAAATTATGTAAGTGTTTTTTCAGGGGATTCTGTCCCATCCCTGAAGCTGGTCTAACCTGTGGATATTTATCCTAAATTCACAGACACTGTTTCTCTCTAACAGTGTGCAATCCATCTGTGCTGTCAGTCTCCTTGCTTGGACATTTCTATTGCATGTCACAATGCAAAAAGACATTACTAACTAATATTGATGTCTGATGAATGCAAAGAGCTGAAGTGAAAAAATACATAAAAGAGGAGGCAAGACTCTTTGCCCTTGTCATGCCAGCTGACTGGGAACTGGAAAAAGAACAAAGTTGAGCAAGGCAGATGAGAGGTCAGCGTATTCCCCATCATAGGGGCAAAATAGCAGCCTGCCATACTAATAAAACCTGCAAAGAAACAAATAAGAAAGCCTTCATAAGTAGAAACACACTCCAAATTCCTCAAGCACTGATGGAGAGGAAATGAGATGATGGGCAGGTGGAATGAGGGAGAGCACCTCTGGCAATAACTCTCCATATCACCCAGACACAGATTTCAGACTCCAGCCTGCAGTTTGGGGGCTCTTAGAAGCTTCTCTGGCCATGCCAGACAGGCCTGATTTTGTGCTTCCATTTCAGTCCCAGACACGTATAGGCAGGGGGAGTATTTACCCCGTCACAGTTTCACACCCTCTTTCTTGAATTAATCCACATCTCTTAGAGAAGAGCTTGGTCCCTGCTGTGCCATAATTTTCACTGTCTTTGTGAAACTGAGTGCCCAGTCTTCCAATGTGAAATCTTCTCTCAAAGGTAATAGGAATTATGAAATAGTTATAGACTATGATCTGTGGTGAGCCAGAGCACCTTCCACAACTGAGGGCTTGGAGGTGGACATCAGACAAAACCATATATAATCTTTTGCAGACGAAAGCAGAGGAGAAGAGAATAGGCAGCAGTGGAATGCACTTAAGAGAAATAGATACACACATGAAAGAAAAAGGGCTTGATATTTAAAATATTTATTGTCTTAAAAGGCATGAAAACTGATACTAGCCATTAACTAATAGAGGTTCTGCCTTTGTTATGCAGCTTACATCCCTAACTAAAACCACATCTCTCTCCTGACTTTGTCTGAAGCCAGGTGCACAGATGATTAGATTTTGGTCCAGCTGTAAGGAGAGTGTCTCCATCCTGTCCTCTCCTCTAAGCACATACCATCTGCATGATAGTTATTCATCTCCTTTTGCTGGGCTGACATACTGAGCCCATATTCTTCCTGCATCTGTTGTCCTTGTACTGCCAAGATGTGCAAATGGAAGGGACCTAAGCCTAAGGGAGTAACAGGCTCTGGAGGTAGGTTTCTGCTGCATTAAAGCAGTATTAACTGCTCTGCTTTAACCTTGATGTTGTTCATACGTGTTTTCACAAAAGAGACTATCCACTGTTGCCAGCATGACTTTTACATCTGTATTCACTATACTGAAATGCTGTGTTGCTGTGAATGTCCTCTGTGTCAATCAGAAAATTGAAGAGGTTGGCATTGTATCTCCAAGCATATGGATTCCTTGTAATGAGCAGAGGGTAGATTGCATAAAGCATTTTTATTTTATTTTCCAAACGTAATTTTTGAGCCCCTGTTCCTGTGTCATAGGCCTGCTTGTAGCAGGAAATGATAAACCCAGACCATGCCTCTTTGAGGAAAGGATAGGTGGAGAAAAGGACTTCAAATATATGTTTTTCATAAAAAGATAAGACAGCTACTTTAAGTGTGCTGAACATACCAGAGAATAGAAGCAGATTCCTTTTTTTTTTTTTTAACTTCTGTTCGGTTCTTCCTCTGGTCTAAGCCATGGAGCCTAAACAGATCAAATACATGCAATATGTCTGACCCACATGTAAGTGTTATTCAGACCTGGATCCAATTCTATCCCTCAGGTTTTCCACTCTAGCAGATGTTGAGCCACACAAGATGCATGCAAACTTCCATTTCAAGATGTTCCTCCAAAGCATGTCACTATTGACTGACCTTACCCTTTATTCTCTCTTCATTTCTTCTAAAATGCAAAAAGGCATTTTCTTCCTCATTTTTCACAAGGCATTAGGATCTTTTTTCTGTTGAGGATGGTGCCTTCTTGATGTGATTCTGCCCTGTACTTCCCAGGATTATTTCAGAGATGATGGACTTGGGCTGCACAGGGCACAGCCATAAGGACTGAGGCCCTGAATGCATAAACTTTGAGAAGAGCAGGTAGAGAGCAGAGAAAACACCTGATGGATTCCACAGATAAGGAAGCTGATAGTGGAGATTCAACACTGCTTGTTGAATATATCTTGTCAGGAAACAACATCATCCTTTACCCCACATCACCCACAACTGATGTCTCGCCAGTGTACCAGAACAATGCTCAAGAACTCAGAAGGACAAGGATAGATCTGTGCTCTCTCTGCTTTACCAGTAGATCACCCACCAGTACTGCATCAGTTTCCATCTTCAATCTGATTAGAATTTAGGGTGTGATAGGCCTAGGCCAGGCCAGACGGACATACCAAAATTTCTAGTCATAAGGAGAAAAAAATTGAAGTGTTGACAAGAAGGCAACTACTTGCCAATAGCATTCTGTCAAGTTCCCTACACCATTATTTGGATACCATAATAGCATATTCTGCAGAACATTGCCCCTCAAAAAAAATAGAAGCCCCAAATGAAAGAACATCCATAGAAGTGAATTGCTAAAGGTAAGATAGAGTATAGAAATTATGAGCTGGGCTTTGCATCCACTTCCTGGCCACAAAGTCCACAAAGCTTTCCTCAGCCAGCCAAGAAAGCTTGTAGGGAAAAATCTGTAGTTCAAGTACAATTACAAACATATATAAAATGTAATAAATTAATAAGTATTTATGGAGTAGTCCATTTGATTATTGGGTAAGCAGACAGATATAGGTGTAAAGGAAAAGTAGAACAGTAGATCATAGAAAGGTTTCTTCTAGAAGCACCAAACTACGTATCAAGATAGCTTTTAGTGAACTCTTACAGTAAATAGGGCAAGAAATATTTTGCATAATGAACAATTCACCTGCAAATGTAACAAAAATATTCAGTCGTGGTTCTTTTGTTTTCTTCAGTAACGGGCAATAAATTGTTTAACTTGGTATAAGCTTATTAATTGCTCACTTTGTCACATGTAAAATGCAATCCAAACATGGGACATTAGGAAGAACAATTAGATCCTGGTTTTATCTAAAATTTACCTGTAGGATCATTCTTTGAGTCCAACTTCAATTCTGCTCTGAGAAAGGCTGTATATCCTCTTCTTACCTGCATGGAGCTAGGTGAAAAATGTGAAACAACTGCAAATTAATTAATGATAATGAAGTGTAATAACTTAATGGTGACATTATTAGTGAGATGATTTACTATACTTGAGATTATAATGCTTTTACGAGGGAAAGAGTTGGCCTTGCTGAAGAAAAAGTATGTAGGAGAGCAATGGAGTAGCCAACAAGTGAGCAACATTTCCCACCAATATCCAAACTAACAGGGCAATAGCCAAACTTCAGGCTTCAAAAACAACACAGCCGGAAAATCCATTGAACATTTATAAAGCCCTTGGGACAGAGAAAAGGAGAGAAGATGAATGTACAGTACTGTCTGTGGGTTCTCTTTGTAAGCAGATGTGTTGTTTTGCTAGGTTAGAACCTGTTTACTCTGTAAATTTTTTTACTTTCAAGAAATAATCCTTTTCATCAGGACAGACTCTGGATTGGAGGTTAGGGCTTCACTTGCTTCTGAAAGGAGCAGAGCAGGAAGTGCTACAGGGAATCAAGGCAAAGAAGTTCTGGTGTCTTTCAGGCCAGCCTGAGGAACCCTTTTCACAGCACAGACACTCTGCCCCTCACACAAACATTGCCAAGTCTCTGGGCCTCCATGAAAAGGCATTGAAAAGGGCTGCTTTTAAAGCTTCTGCCATAGACCCTTCTGGCTAATAGGAGCCAGCAGAAAGGAAATGCATTAAATCTTTGTAAATGGTGAAAGAATTTGAAAAACAATGATTCAAATTTGTTGTAAGTATTCCATCTAAAGAAGACTTTTTTTCAGTAGGCTGGGAAGACTGATAAGAAAATGATTCCTAGAGCAACCATGTATACTATTTGCTGCATATATTTCTTTTTGTTACAGAAATTCAATACCAGAAAAAAGCAAGCAGAATACAAAGCTTATTCCCTCCACCATACCACAGTTAGCATAGTACTGCATCTTCTCCTGCTGCAGCAAAATAAAAGATAAGACCAGCACTAAAGAGCTGGAAATTTAATTCACTGACAAATTAGCTGCATTGCATTCAATATTCCCAGTGAGGAAATGAAGAGAAATTTAGTCCGTTCCTGCTCTCCAAAAATTCACCAGAAGGAATGATAACCCTTAATTAAAGAAGACTGATGGCTTATTTTTTTCCCAAGCTTTCATTTGCCCTGAAATAAAATGATGAGAAATAAATTATGCATATAAAAAAAAAAATGAAACCTCACTGTAAAGGCTGCAGCATTCAAATTTCTCATTGTAGTAGATACTACATTTTAAAGAGCTCTTTAATAATCTAGCAAGAGAGGAGCTCAAATTGGACAAATTCATGCCCAGTTTCAGTGGAGCAAATCCATTCAAGAAAACAAACAAAACACAAGGAATTCTTTCTTTTCCTTCAGGGCTCACAATTTTGTATAGTTTGCAAGTATACTGTTGGAGTCATCTCTGGCACAACACGACATGGGGTTCTCTGGCAGGCACAAACACTCCCTGGCGTCCTCACACGGGAGCACCCGATTTCGGAATCACCGCCCACCCACACAGAGGGCCCCAGATGTGGGAGTCTTTTCTGCCCACCATAGGGATCCCCTTTACTGGGAATCCCCTGAGAAAAGTCTGTGCCAGGGTCAGGAACCAGGAATGAGACAAGCAGGAGTTGCTGGCTTCGGTCTTCAGTTGTTTATTATTTCTTCATCTCAGTTCAGAGCCTTAGGTGACAACAGGCTCAGCACACTTCAAAGCCATGTGCCAGAAAGAGACAGAATGGACGATTCCAAGGATTTTTATACAGACCCTTATCCAATTGAGTTCCACAACGTACCTAACACGTACTATACTTTTATTTTTCTACCAATTCCTAATTAGTCTTCAGTCATGTTACATCTGCATTGTGACTTTGTCTAACCAATCACTGTGCTACCCAAACCTGCAGAAAATAGAGTAGATGAAGAAGGAAGAAGCTGCGTCAACACTCAAAAGTCCTCCATCTTGTCTTTCATCTACTTTCCATACTAAAACCCAAACCCTACTTTTTCACCCTGTGATATTCTACAATATCATCTACTATATACATTAACAGAAGTCCTCCCAAAGTCCTGGAAGCTTTTTCCATGGCCAAAGAAAGAGCTGTGCTCTCCTGAGAAACAAAACCTCTCAGGACAGGCACAGGAGATATTCCTGTGTCCTGGATTCCCACAGTATACAGCCATTATTTTTTTTTTTTTTCATGAAGACTATGTTTAAGTGTGAAGAAAACAGGAAGATCTGGATGAAGAAGGAGATGGATGGTAAAGTAGAAAGGAGCCTAGGACTAGAACTATATTGATGACACCTTGGCATGGTCAGACGAAACTGAATAGGAAATACAGGCTGAACAGCAGAACTGACCCTAAAGCAAGCTTGACGAAGAAGTGTGGTTGTGCCTAGAGAGCTGCAAACTGTTAAAATATTTAAGGAATGAGACATGAACTAAAAACTTTATTTGCAGCTCATGTTTATAATGAATGTTCATCTTTCCATTTATTTAAAAATGCAAAATAGAGGAGTTGGAAAGTCTAGTTAGAAAGAAGACATCTCAGTACCTTCTACTGCACACTTAGACCGGGAAGGAACTCTGAAGAGTCTGATGGCAAGGGAGCCTTTGATAATGGGTAGGTAAGGTAGAGGATGACTCTTGTGTGACTTGTTTCTCCTAGCTTGAATGTAGCTATGGTGCTACCTTAAAATGCTCACTCAAAGGGCTAATGACACCCTACTGACAGTCTTTCACGCATTTCCCACAGAATTCTATTGGAGGAACTGTTACAGATTTTTCCAACTGAAACAGTTCTAGGATTCTATGTAAGAAAGAGGTATATGGAAACCGTTCTCCTGTTTTGATCAAAGATACTTATAGCTCCAGCACAGATCCTTGTGCATCTTCTCCAGAGACATCTGTTCTGAAAAATATTTATCACTACTCTCCATTTCCTTTATTTAAATTAATTATTTTTCATGAACTTCCTTCTTATACACTGGCTATTTAGTGTACTTAACATGCTTTGGTGAGGGACATATCAAGGCAGATTCTGTCTACAGGGCTGTCTTTGACAATCTACTGATGATCCTTTCAGAGATGTCCAAGGAAAGCTCTAAGAGAAGACTTCTCTTTACGTAAACATTTTGACTCACTTGAAGTATATTTCTTCACATATGAAGAATGAATTCTCTACTGGATGCTAATGATTTGTCAATAGCATAATTTGCCCTCTGACACAAGCTCGCCCTGGTCTTCTGGAGCTCTGTTGTTCACATTTCTAGGCTTAAAAAGTACTATGAAGCATAAGAACTGTGTTTCCCTGGATGCCCCCCACAACCTGTTTTAAAGGTCAGCTTCATAAATGTCACCCTTCAGTCTTCAGGTCCCAACAACATTTCAAATGGAAGGCTGTACACAGTGAATAGTAATTCAGAGTTTTCATCCTTGATTTCTCTTAGGTATCATCTGATTCCAGAAACCTGTAATATTTCAGTTTGTCTACTTGAAACAATTACTTTGCCTTCAGACATATCTTCTGCATTTTCCCCCATATGAAAACTTTTCCCCTTTTTCTCCCAGCGAAAAGCATTGCAGAATGGTTGAATTGTCTCTGATTTCTACCTAATCACTAGTTGGCCGTGCAGAGCCCCTAGCAAGATTTTTCTCAAGACATTTTTGATGAAGTACTAGTTTTGATTTCTTTAGCTAGTTCTCCTCAAACTCTTTTAGGATTTTTGCTTTTAATCTGCCTGACAACACTATTCTTTTCATTTTATTGGTTTGGATACAATAGACATCTTTTTGGAAATTGCCTTTTTACAGCTAATAAACTTGCTTACTTGGCTGTTCATGTGTGCTGGCCTCCTTTAATCCATTCTCCGGCCTTTCTCAATAGGTCACACGCAGTGGTGTAGTGCTTCCAGTCTGGTGTTCTTCAGAAGTTTCCATGCTGTTTGCTAGGATTTCTCTTTGCTGACCTTTCTAGATGCTTTTTAACAAGCTCCCTCATTCCTGCATAGCTTTCCTTGAAGTGGGGGACAATGGAGCTGGCGTATTTGGCCTGCAGTGCTCCTCTAGAGCTGGTGAAGCTGAGCCCTCTGTGGTCACTGTCACAGAGTGGAGCTCCCATTAGAAGGGCTACAACCACAAATCTGAGCACTGCCTTTTCTCCTGTGGGCTCAGACCAGATACTCCATGGAATAATTGTTGACAGAGCCCAAAAATGTCATCTCTCTTTCATCTGCTGGTATGACATTTGTCAATCTACAGGAGGGCTTTTGATGCCTCCCATTGCTACTGGTTTTCCTGCTTCTCTGATTTCTTACAGTGTATGGAATTCAAGGCATTTTGCTGTCCTGGATCAGAACATTATCTATCATAACAATAATCTTCCATTTTAGGCCTCAAATTTCAACCAGTACAGACTTCATGTAACTTGAGATAGTGAACTTGTAAATTTATTTTGATCATGAGCCTTCAATGGAGTGGAGCAATAATCTTCCTCCTGCACAGTTTATCTCTGTATTTTATATCCTGCCTTTAGTGTCCCTTTCATAGTCTCCTTTGCTCCAGGTTTCCAGTATGTATGGTTGATCAGTGTCTGCATTTTGGATCAAACATCCTGCTTCCCTAGATCCTTTCTGAGGTTTCAAATGTTATGTAGAAGTGAGTGTACCACTACTTTGGCTCTTTCATTGGCACCTTGTATAGAATTCATCATGTTTCTTTTCCTTTGCCGGCTGGATTACTGGCGTCTTCTGGATTGTGATTTACTTGAGGATTCAGAACTTTCCCATTTTTTATCTCATAAGGATACTCACGCTGAGCCTGGCCTTTTCCACACCTATCAGCTTGCCCCAGCTACCTGGGTTTTCCAGACTGCTGGGGAATATTTTAATTTCAAAATTTGTGTCCGGGGCCTTCATTTTGCGAAGAATGTATGAGAATGTTTTCAATTTGCTGCAAGACCAAGCAATATCATGAAAGAGATATGTTGGATGTTTTCAAATCAGCTGGACTTGATGAAATTCCTGCTAGGATACTGGGAAGATTGTCTGAAGCAATGCCAGCACTATTAGCTGCTGTCTTTGAGGAAATGTGAGGTACAGGGATAAATGTGTTGCCTCTTTTTTTTCTTTTTTCAATAATGAGGGGGCAGGGGCAGCAACAGTTGAGCCTCCAGAAGTCAACTACAAGGTGAGTAGCAATCAGGGTGGATTTATTAAGAACAAATTATACCAAACTGATCTAATATGTTCCTGTGATGGGACCTATGGCTAGGGAAGAACAGCAGGAAGATTATTTTAACTTTAGTGAGGCTTGGAACATTGTCTCATATGAACTTCTAAGAAGCAAGCTGAGGAGATATTGTCTGTGTACAATTTTCAGCAGCTGAAAGCAATATTGATTGAAAAATAGAATTGGAGAGTAGTCCTTGATATTCAGAATTAACTTGGTGATTGAGATCTCTATTGCTAACTTTTAAATTAATCAAATAACAGAAAACATATAACACAGAATATATTTGAAGGTTTTGAAATTACTTTAAATGACATTGACTACCTGGAGAAATAATCTGGAAAGGCTAGCATGAAGTTTTGTGAGGAAAACAACATCTTCTGCCTTTAGCTTTCAATCACCAGCTGTTCATGAGCTGGACAGCAGCATTGCAGGGAGGAATTGGGAGGATGCAGTGTGTCCCTAGCTGAAAGCTTCATGCGAAGCTGCTGCAAAACAGAGAACCCCCTCAATGGAAAGTTGCCACAGACCAGTGGGCAAAGAGGGTCACACTGCCTCAACGCCACTTCCCCACTCAGAGTCAGTGTCAGCCAGAAGAATGCATCTGTAGTGGGCTGCTGAGGACTGGGGCAGCCTCTGATGCCATATTGTGGCCTCTTGAGAGCAAATTCTTTACTTTCAAGAAAGACTGAAGTGCTTCTGGGAGTCTAGACATTAGCAATAGTAGATAAGCCAAGCCAACTTCCAGTACATCAGCGGAGGTTTGCCTTCCTGAAGCCGTCAGTTCTGGTGCTCCAGAGCTCAGCAGCTGAGATCAGCTTAAGCACTAATTCAGGCTCAAGGGTAAAAGCAGCCTCTCATTTGTACTTTTGAGTCCACAGTCTCATTAACACTGAGATTCATGAGGATCTCCTTTGTTTTCTGCCCTTCCACCACCACAAAATCTCAAGGCTCAGGTGGATCTTTCACAATAGAGATTGTTCTTGATGCTGTTGCTCAAAGGCCTCCTTTATACCTTACCAATTTTCTCTGTCTCTTTTTCTCTGAGGTGACTTCCTAGATGTATTAGGGTGTCTCTGTCATGTATTTGGGATGGAGTCTTTTAATGTCATCTGCCGCCTCTCAACATTTTTAGCAGAGAGTTCTTTGCTACGTAGTTTGTCTCTGAGATTTGAGACTTCTCTTACCCTTAGCCTGACTCTTATCTGAGTTGAAGAAGAGATGAGACTACTTCTTTGTTTGGAAGAGAAGAGCAAAAGTGTCTCCTTTCTTCATCTCAGGATGGAATGGCACATCTGAAGAAATAAGTAGGGAACGTACTGCTGAGTAATGAGCACAAAAATACTATCTATCATCACAGCTGAATAAACAGTAGTATTGGCAAAATCTGTCTCCTTTGTTCCATATGAGGGCCAGGAGAGGACTCAGCTGGAAGACCATGAGCAGTTCCTGGTGTTTTAATTAAGGGAGAGGATGTTGAACAGCTGGAGAGTCCAAGGACAGAACTTGGGATGACCAGAAGTCTAGGAAACATGGCTCATAATGAAAAGCCAAAGGAATTTGCATAACTTGCTTTAGAAAAGAGACAATAGAGGGAGTGGCCCATTGATAAACTTGAAATATTTTAAAAATAGACATAAAGAGAA
Organism: Bombycilla garrulus; assembly: GCA_013400315.1. Taxonomy (NCBI): domain Eukaryota; kingdom Metazoa; phylum Chordata; class Aves; order Passeriformes; family Bombycillidae; genus Bombycilla; species Bombycilla garrulus. The sequence goes on from VXBU01009052.1 coordinate 350,100, forward strand.
AGGGAATGAATCCTTTTTGTGCCCATTATGGGTGGAAAATAACTGAAATTACAGGAAGGGAGATCCAGATGAAACATCTGTAAATTTTCCTTGCATAGTCAATCGATGAAACTGGTTTTCTTTGGAGTGTCTTGGTTTTGAAAGACAGGTGCCTGCCAAGGAAGGCAGGAGCTTCTCTTGGAATAGAAAATGTAAACCCCCTCCCTCCAAATTATTACAAGAGGCTCTCAGGCAAAGATATGAGGATAGGAATAACAGTTCTCTAATATGTATAAACAAAATAAAGTAAAACAAAAACCCAACAAACTACAACCTGATAGGAAAACTAGAACAAGATGCAGTATTAAATAAAAAAACCCAAAACCTGACAGTTAGAATACAACCTGACACCCTGTCAGTCAGGGTGTTGGTAGCAGTCCAGTCTGAATGGTGGCTCCAGTAGTCCTCCTGGAGTGACAGATGGTTCTGCTGAAGCAGAGATCCTGTAGAAGGGCAGAGTTTTCTTCCAGTGGTCCAGTGGTGATGTTGAAAGGTCTGGTCCTTCCTCTGGGAATCCAGTGGGAGAGAAGGCTGCTCCTCTGGGAATCCAGTAGAAGGCAGATGCCTGTTCTGTCCAAATGCCCAGGTTATATCCAGGTGGGAATGCTTGGCTCCTCCCCCCTGGGCGGAGCATCTCACAATGGGCTGGTGTCATTCTCTGAGTCATGGGGTGGGTTCTTAATGGCCCATTAAACAGGAAATGGCTCCCGGAGGGAGTTATCTATGACTCACGGGGCAAGGTGTTAATGGCCCATTAACAGGAGATGGTTTGGAGGAGGAGGTAAGGAGAACACTGCCCCTCCTGGTTTCAACAGTTCTTGAAGACAGAGATAGAATACATACCTTCTGGCATATTTTTACATTGTAACCTAGGACAGGAGGAAGTCGTATCTCCATGAGTGGAGACAGGCATGGGTATAGCTAATTCTGAATTCAGGAACAGGAGTGGACTCCTCTCCAGCCTACTTTTCTATTCTTCTGTGAATGTTATCCAATGATGAAGACATAGTCCTCACTGAATCCCAAATGGTGCTGCTCGCAGCAGGATCACTCCCACTGCAAGTAGAAGCTACCAGGACTTTTTCCAGCTGATAAAATGGAAGGGGGACATCAAGAGCAGAGCACTCCAACTCAGAGGGGTAGGTCCCAGAAACTCTTGTTTCTGTTTTTAGTGTCCTCTGTGGATTTGAGTGAGCTAGTACTTTCGCTTCCAACACCACTGTTTAAAAACAAGTTTAAAACACTATAAGAACAAGGCAAAGAAGGAAGGCCACAGCTTCAGTAGCCTAGCTGGCCCAGCAGGCCAGGTAAGGCTATGGACAGATTAATCCCTAGCTAAACCTACATAAGGATACATCACTATTAATGTCATATCCAGCTGCCTCTGACTCCCTGGCCTCAAGAGAGACAGCTGTCCATGGAAATCAAAGGGAAAATCCCAAGCTGTGATATGTCTGAGCTGTGATATGTCTGCTGCTCCACCCTGTGTGAGCTCAATGTCTTCAGAGATGGGTTTGGCAGCAGCTGGTGAAAACCAAAGACTGTTCTTGGAAACAGCTCCTGTAGACCTTCCTCCCCAACTCCGTTCTTGCTCACATCACACTTTACCCCATTTTTCATAAATGCTGTAAGTTTTACTTATTTGTGGAGTTCTTTGCCTGACAGTAGTCATAGGTATAGTCTGAGGGGTGCTGTATGTTTTCATACTGAGGATATAGTCATTGTCCTCCCTCCTTCAGCATTTCCCAACAATAGTTCAATGACTCTGCATCTGCTCTCTGAAATCCATTTTTTTAGTGTTTTGCTATGGTCTGCTCAGCCTGTGACTCAGCTTGCACCCACCCTCCCTGCTACCTGCAAATCACCACTCTTCATATGACTCAACTGGTCTTCTACATCAAACACTGCTGTGATCTTTCCTCCTAGCCTTATTCTATTTGACTTACCCAAGCACTGTTGGTGTCAGAGTTTACAGCTCCATGTCTTTCATGAAGAGAGGTAACCAGGGCAAAAGATCATCATCTCTCTTCAATGCCACAAAGCACCTCCAGATCTTCCTCATCTGAAGAAATACAGCGGAACAGACTTCCACAGTAGGACACAGAAGCATGCCCTGAATTCTGCTAAATTTTTGTGGGGGAGGGAAAGAAGGAATGAAAAAAGAAATTTTAAAGATGAGAGGAAAGAAAGGTGAAAAATTCAGATGAATACTGAGCAGAAATCAAGTTCTCTTCTGGTTTTTGGAGGCAGAGGTTTTTGCAGAAAGAACAGCCAAAAGCTTGGTAGTCTCCTAGAACACTAGAAAAGTGTGTCACAGACTGCCCCCCTCTGCCTCTTTTCCAAATTTATCCCCTTCTCTTGATCCTTCTACTCCTGAAACTCTGTCATCCCAGGATATCCCTGCCTGTTTTGCTTCCACCTGCTCTGTCTCTGACCTTGTTGCCTCCCTGCGTGTCCCTGGATGCTGTCCTGTAGGTCCATTTTTGAACCATTATTTTTCTCCTCCTCCTCCCCTACAGTACTTTTTAAGGCTGTGTCAAACTCTGGGTGGCACAGGGTGAGGGAGAGTGGGGCACAGACAGCTTGCTGTCCTCTGCTCATGTTTGGAGCTGAGCTCCTATTGCAGGAGCATGCTCTGCACCAGGCAAGTCTTCAGCAAAGATAACATCTGGATTTCAGACAAGCTCTACAGACCATGTGCAAGTGGAAAGGAGTGATTTACAGCTAGGTCAGATCTGACAGGATTTTCATATGGCCACCAAGTGCAGGCTGATGTCTCCAGGGATCAACCCCCACTAATTTCAAGTCTGCATGAAGCACTGAACTGCAGTGAAACCACTGTAAGGTATTTTCAGCATGGGCCAACCATATTTTTCACTAACCTCATTCTTGGAAGTTGCTGACCAACTTTCAGTGAAATGTTCCCAAAATAAAATTCAGCCCAACACAGGAAGGATGGAAAATTTCAGCCTAGAGTGATTAAAATATGAAAAAATTGAAAGTAATTGAGAACCAGATCTTATAATCAAAACTGTTGGGCAAAGTTAAATATAAGATTTGTTGCCCTCTCCACCTGTAACAGAGCGATGGCTATGTAAGTATTCAATTTGGGAAAAACTTTCTTGCATGACTGACACACAAGGAGAAAGCATTTTCCTTCTGAACATGAGGCATATGCCCAAGAAAGACATCTGATAAGGAGAAACAGTGGTGACTGTATGCAAACTGTTACATGATTTGAATTATTTACATTGCTTGAGTTCTTCAGCAAAGATTCTTCACCACAGTGTTTAAAGTCCCAGACTGAACTGAGCACCAGTGAACGCATCAGGGAGAGAGATGTCAGCTTGACCCACAGTGATTTGCCATCTGTGAAAAGCAAACAAATACAACCAACTGGAGGAAGGAGCATTGTGACGGAGATAGGGACTGGAGCACAGATCTTTGTGTTTGGACTCACGAGCCTTTGACTATGTTAGCATTGAAAAGTAAGCAGCTGCAAAAGCCCAGCTACACAGATATGTGCTAAAATCAAGCTTTGGCTGTTGACTGCTTGACATTGTACCTGCAAGGGTGGACCAGATATGTAACTATTTCCTATGCTATTTTCTTTAGTTTTCAAAAGAAGAGAGCTAGGTTTCCAGCAAAGTTTCTTGAGTATCTTTTTTAAGGTTTTTACTACACTCCAATAAACAGGCTCCAGGATTTTAAAACTTGCCCACTTTTTCAAGCATATACGGGGGTTATAATAAAAGATATCTCTGTGGCAAATTTCTATTTCCTCAGATTACAGCTTCACAGCTAAATTAGGAGTATTACTGGTATCAGAGAAAATACCACTTTTAGAACAAGAAGTCACTGCTACTTTGAATTGATTCCACTGCTGAAAGAAGAAAATATATCTAGATGCAAAGTACAGCCTCTTAAAAGCCACAGCATAAACACAGAGATTTTTCCCCTTTCCTGATCCAAAATACAGTAGTCACAGACTATTTTTAATTCATGTAAAATTATGATAATAATGGAAGCATAAACTTTATGGTTTTCTGAATCGGCTGCAATCTGCATCCCTAAAGTAGGGAAGTACTGAGATCAGCATAATGAGAAAGATGACAGAGGACCCTGCAGAAAACTTGTAGGCTGAAACAAAGATCAGGCCAGACCAGATATAGCTACATTTATTGCTGTGCTGTGCACCAGAAAATGTTAAAAATAGGGCACAGGGAGTGAAGATTTCCAAACCTATTAGCAATACTCAGGTGATGCGATCGTAGCGGTTTTAAGAACATAGTGCCATGAAGGCCAGGAAGTACTGGGTTCTTTTTATTGCATTTACTAGCATAGATTGATATATATGACCCAAACCTGACATCTAGTGGAGGGAGAACGAGGGCAGAATTTTCCTTGCCTTCCCAGGGATGCACTGGGCTGTGAGCACACAGAGAGTATTTTGCTCTTCAGAAGCAACCTGAAGACTGTCTGCCACGCGGCTTGTCCTGGGCAAGGAAGCAAACTAAGGAGCTTGTGGGCTCTCCAGCTAATTGTGCACACCTTGCCTAGTCCATGACACCTGTATCCACAGCTGTCCATGCCACAAGACAGTTCCACAGTGCTGTCAGCAGATAATGAACTCTGAAGGCTGAATTTAAAGAAGTTTCAAAAGACAGTAGTAGAGATGACCATGTCCAGTTGAATTTGGGCAGGGTATTGTGAATACATCTAACAGAAAGAATAAGTGTTCACTACAGCTGCCGAGATGGTGTCAGTGACGTACAATTTCTGCTGTCACAAATGTCAGGTCTGCACTCCTGGACCAGACCACACAGTTCAATCCTAGGTCTTGAGGCTGCAGCTCTGTTTAGCTTCCAGCTTTTTCCCAGACCAGTAGTTAACTCTCTGCCCCATCTGGACTTCTTGAGCTGGAAGGCCAACAATACTTTGGGAAAGTTTTAACAGGTTTCTTCCCCATCCTCTGCACCTGCCACCATAATATCTCATTTCTCAGTTAGCAAAAATCAAAACTTCAGGCCCTCATACTTGCATGGGAATGTTGAAGGCATGACCCCTAAAGTCTAAAAAAAGCCAAAAGCCGAATAAAAACTGTTCATGATTATTTTTCATATCTTTGCAAATTTAAATCAGTATCATAAATTTGTTGATACCTGTGTCCTGATGAGAGCACTTACAGGCCATTGAAAATGGCAGAAGACAAAGGGTATTTTAGCTGTTTATACACTGCAGGAAGCAAAAAACATCTCCCACGTGCTAGTAAAGAGTCCAGGCTTCGTAGCTGGGAGTTGTCATTACTCACATTGTTTGTGAATCATCATTTTGGGAGGATGAAGCAGCAAGTTACCAACAGTTTAGGGATTCATTAACACCCCTGAAATACTGTTGCTTGCCTGAGTGAATGCACAGCCATCAGCCACTGCCAAAGGGCTCAGCTACAGGGCTCTGTCCCAAGCAATTGCAACGCTCATGCAGTGATGAATGTTTTAGGAGGAATTTTTAATCTCTTGACAGCAAAACAAAGTTAGTGTTATACAAACAGTACAAAGTTTACCACAGGATTAAGCTTTAATCTCTGGTGGTTGCTTATTGACTGCAGAAGAAACAGGAGCTACTCAGTGAAAAGGCTTCCTCAAAATCCTGCAGGCAAAATTGAAGGAGAGGCTCTCACCCCCTGTAGGTTTCTCTGAAACACAAAGTAAGTCTGAACTGAGGTCTGAATTGGAAGACAGGACTGGGCCTGGGTTGTTTAAAATTCCTGTTTACTCTGGCATGGGATGACTTGGTTTACCTTATTGTGCTTGATGATTTTGACCTTTCTAAAAGTTAGAAAGTTGTATCACAGAAGTTGTGATAGATGGTTTAAAGAATGTCATAGTGTATATATGAAGACTTGTGCTGTCAGCACAATTCTTGAAGTCAGAGAAAGAAGGCTTGGGATATTTGCACCCCCTGCTACCTAACGTCTGTCAGAGCAGACAGAACAATACTTCTTCTTCTTCTTCTTCTTCTTCTTCTTCTTCTTCTTCTTCTTCTTCTTCTTCTTCTTCTTCTTCTTCTTCTTCTTCTTCTTCTTCTTCTTCTTCTTCCTCTTCTTCTTCTTCTTCTTCTTCTTCTTCTTCTTCTTCTTCTTCTTCTTCTTCTTCTTCTTCTTCTTCATTTTTAATCTTGGGCTCTTTACTAGCAGAGAATTGCAAGTCCTAATTTTCAAATGCAAACACAGGTACTTCAGTCAGTGAGAAGCAGGGTGCTTGCAGTTTGACAGGTGGTTTCTGTATATATAACCTGTGTGTTTATCTGTGCCAAAAGTGAACAACACATGGGGCTGATTTTTGTGAAGCTTGCAACTCTTGCTAGTCTGCGGTGGGAAGTTAGTCCTGAAAATTAGGATATTTACCTCTTCCTGTACATTTTTTATAGAAGTCAGACCAAGTCACAGCTGTTTTAAAATTTCATGTTTCCACATACCTTGCTAAATACCTATTTTAATCAGGACTGCAGAAGTAATTGCAACAAACAATTTTAAAAATTGACTTTGTCTGTGTTTTGTACATGTTTCTGCACAGACAGGCATGGTTTGCTAAAACATTAATTTGCATAGCTTTCAGTTCTTGCTACTTCAAAAGCATGTAAGTGCAGGCATTTTCTGGGCAGCATTTATGTTGATTTGATTAGACATCTAGGTCACACAACTTCACTTCCATTCCTTGAAAGGCTGAGGTTAGTTCTCAGAAACATGTTTCATATTGTGGAATTTGTTTTTCACCAGTGTTTTCTCATGGTTTGTCCAAATTCTGTATGTTCCTTTTATGTTAATTATTAGTGCTCCAGCATGTAATGCAAACACCCAGATGATATTTGTTACAGAAGGCAAAGGAAGATCTGCAGAAAATGCTTTGTTTTTAACACAGCACTGGCCTTGACAGTGACTTGCTCTCAGGGTCTGGACATAGTTTTACAGTGTGTTCATGCTGGAGCAGGTTAGATGTAGACTCTATGTTTACCTGTTTCCAGATTTCATGATCTTGAATTCTATCACTGTGCTCTATAACTAATTGTTCAGTCATGGACTCGTCCTTAGGGGTAATCGAACAAATTATGTTCTGGGACAACCTTTGAGCACAATTAGTGGAACAAATAATGCAGCTTGTTTTAAGATGGGACCTATGGCAGAATTACACATTTGAAATAGAAGAGGACCTAAAATGTCCTCTTCAGACTGCTGTTTAAAACAGAATGAAGAGAAGCACAGAGATGCAAGCTTCTTCCTACTCTCATAGCTGCATCTGCAAGTTTCCGTCGTACTGGGGTAGAGGATTCATAGACTGATGTGCAAGATAGATGAGACAATTCTCAACACCTCTTCTATAAAATAGATGTCTCCAAGTTTTGCATTTACTGACATTAGAGCCCCTGGAGGAGAGAATGACAGTTCAGGAATCTAACTTCTGCTCCGTGTTATTCTTTTTTTCAAGGTTCCCTACACCTCTCTCAGCAATGGCTATGGTGTGTCTTTCTGACTTCGAAGCTTATGCCAAGAAGTATTTACCCAAGATGGCTTGGGATTATTTTGCAGCTGGAGCAGACGACTGTACCACACGAGATGAAAATATCCTGGCATATCAAAGGTAACATGAGAAGGAAATTAATGGGGTTGTACTGGGACCTTTTAAACTGTTTTTGTGCAAGTGCTTGGACTTGACAAGCAAAGACACCTAAAGCCTTGTCCTTTCCAGGGGGTCCCAAAGGTAAATGGAAAACCTGCACTGTATGCTCTGATGCCAGACTGAGTATGACACGGTTGTATGAGGCTTTAGGGATGCTGGGGGTACAGGGAGGTGCTAGGGCAGGGTAGGATCTAGTGTGCTATGGTGTGTATGGCATTACAGGAAAGGGCATGAGCAGCTCCAATAGAATGAGATGCAACAGGGAGCTCTTGGTGCACAGCAGGAAGCCTATGTGCAAGTAGGGTGGGATTTAGGGAGCATGCTGCAAAGCCACACTGTGCAGTGAGGACAGACACATGAATCGTGAAGTGGAAGGACCCAGCCTGACTGCAAGTAGAAGGAACCTGGGGGACGACAGTGGGAGAACAAAACAGTGATTTGAGGCAGGAGATGCAGGAGTTATGTACTGAGGCTGGTAAAGCAGGACTAATGAAAAGTGGAAGTGACTGAACTGCTGGCTGAATTGACCTCTGAAAGCAAACAGAAAAGACAAAGATCCTTTGTTATATTTTCTTTCATTATAATTTTATTATTTGCTGTTTTCTTCATTGGCTCAGATTCCTGCTTTGCAATTGGTGAATGAAGACCTGGTTTCCATGAAACTTCAGAAAACTCACTGAATATCTACTATTCTGAAGGGGTTTTTTGCCTTACAGAATTCGTTTCCGTCCACGTATGCTGCGGGATGTATCCATGATGGACATTAGGACTAAAATCCTGGGTTCTGAAATCAGCTTTCCTGTGGGAATTGCCCCTACAGGCTTCCACCAGCTAGCATGGCCTGATGGAGAGAAAAGCACAGCCAGAGGTACTCTTCTGCTCTGGTGCCATGTAGCAAAAAGGGGGTTGTAGAGTAGCCTCAAGAAGCTGTTAGGATGACTTGAAGTGTCACTGAAAAAAATTTTCAGGCTTGAGGGAGGCAAACTCCATTCTCATTTTCTGAGACCCTGCATAGGAAGCTGTATAGACATTGCTCTTCTCCACCTACCACCATACAAAATCAGCCCCATGGAGTCTGCTGCAAACTGAAGACAAGGGCAATGCACACATTTCTGACTCACACCAAAAACCACATAAGGTTTTCAGTCCTGGGGGGCTCTAGATGGGCTGTAAAAATGGTGGATGGGACTCAGACTGTGAATTCCTGGTTACCGGTTAAGAAATTACTCCCTTGGAGAGAAAGATATCCCCTTTTCACTAATCCCATGGTGAATTTGGAGACATGACTCCCAGAAATGTTTTTTCTTCTGTGTACACTGAGTAGATTTAACAGAACACTCCTGAGAGGACTCAGTCATAAAGATATAATCCATGCTCTTTCTAAAAAATGTAGCTGCAAAATGAAAGCACGGCTTGGTTAATTACCTCTCCCTTTTCTGCTTTCTTGACCATGGAGTACCATGTAAATACAGTCATTATTAATCCCACGGCAGTGCTGCCCTGTGCTTTGCAGGATATACATGAAATCAGGAGTTGGGGTGGTTTCTGTAAACAGTGCATGGTTTCGTATCTGATGTCTGGCAAGACCCTTCAAATGCCTTTGTTTCTGATTCCTTTCCAATGCCTCCCAAGCGGCCAGAGCAATGAGCACCTGCTACATTGCCAGCACCTACTCCACCTGCACTCTGGAAGAGATCTGCGTGGCTGCACCCGGCGGGCTCCGCTGGTTCCAGCTCTACATCCACCGCAACAGGGCAGCTTCCCAGCAGCTGGTCCAGCGGGCGGAGGCCTTGGGCTTCCAGGGCCTCGTTCTCACTGCAGATCTGCCCTACACAGGCAAGAGACGCAACGATATCCGCAATGGTTTCTGTCTTCCTCCCCACATGAAAGTGAAGAACTTGGAAGGAGCCTTTGAGGTCTGTAAAATGAACCCATCCTTTCATTCACTGCGCTGGCGTGTACCACATGAGACAAAAACCACTGGGTAACTGCTGCCTTGGTGTTTACTGTACCGGGCAGTATCTTCTCCCCTGCTGGTTATGCAGCATCCTGGCTTGGCTTCCTGCTAGACTGGGTTCTGCCTTCAAAATCCTCATCTAGCTGCCTTAGAGACATTGATCTCCACCCCCATTGTAATTATTCTTCCCAAGAGACATGTGACATTTCTGGAACTGATGAACATGTCTGTTGGCAAGTTTGATGAATCTGCTCTAGGGCAAGGAAAGACACCGAGGGACCTGTGTATTGTTGCAGCTTGGTTGAGTTCTCCTTCTGCCGTTTCATTTTGGCTGTAGGGAGATGACAAGTCTGAGTACGGACTGCCATCCAACAGCTTGGATCCTTCGGTCACCTGGAATGACATCTACTGGCTGCGGAGCCTGACACGCCTGCCCATCATCATCAAAGGCATCTTGACAAGAGAAGATGCAGAGCTGGCAGTGGGACATGGGGTTCAGGGAATTATTGTGTCCAATCATGGTGGAAGGCAACTGGATGAAGGACTTGCCACTGTAAGTGAGAAAATGGATGTCCCACATTTTCCCTGTTTACGGCCTGCACGTTTGCATTAACCTGGGTATTTCTATGCCTAGGTTTGTGTGCACATTTCTTGAGTTTGTCCAGTGGCCATGGATGTGTGCAGATATACTTTAGCTTTAAACTGGTGAGATCCATGCCTTGGAATGGGGGCTACCCACTGAAGTATTTCCTCATCTTCTTGGGTAGGTTCTATAGGTACCACAGAACCTATTTAAATGCAGATAAACTTCTGGCCTGAGTCAGGAAGAGTTTCCGCTCCCTTAGCTGGTGCAGCACACTCAAACTCTTTGTGCACTGCAGCAAAAAGAAAACAAAGCTCTGGAACCAAAACTGTACAAATGAGAGCATAATGTGTTCTCATTGTTTACATCTGTCAAAACATGCAAAACAATGCAGCTAGATTTAGTGAGAGGTCTGCTTGCGTATTTACAGGCTCAAGTCTAAATTTATTGACTTACATGAGCCAAAAAAAGGATAACGTATCTGGAGAAAAATTCCCCTGCTTTTAAATTTGTACAAAGAAATCATGCATTGTTTGGACATGTGTGTATTTCACTGGCTTAATTTGGCTTCTGTCAGTTTTTCCAATTGCTCTTATTTTATAGTTCTGCATTGCACAGTATTTTATGAACTTTCTTTTCTAGGTTTTCTTTTGTTAAATAAAAATAGGTACCAGGGAATTCTCTTCTATTCTACACCAAGGCTGACAATAATGAATACAAATAAATTATTAAACTCAGTGATAAAGGCATAATAACAGAAATGGCATCCACATTAAACTGTTTGTCCACCTTAAAAGTTGTTTTACATACACAGACAAGGCAACAGATACCTAGTTGGGCTCTGCTGTACTTCTGGTGCCAAGGCTGGCTCTTGCTGAAAATTTCTAGTCCTAGAAAATTTAATCCTGAAGGTTTTCAGTTTGAAATTCAGAAGAAAAAAAAAAAAAACTAAAAGAAAGCAAAAAGGTATAAGACACTGCAGAAAAGACCCTTTTGGGTTTGCTCTGAAGGACAGTTAATTATGTCCAGTGCAATGTCCTGCCCATGGTTGTACTGCTTTTGGGGCCAGAGCCAGCATCTCTGTGTGGTGCTGCTCTGCAATAACATCCAAGGCTCTACTCTATGCTGAATTCTACAGAAAGGGCTTTAGGGAACCAGGAGACCTAACCTGGAGGAAACTATTGACTGAACTACATAGCAAATGAAACCCTTCACAGAGGCTTTAGAGGAAGGCACTCAACAAGTGGTCACCAGGATGAAGTTGAAATGTAAGGTTAGGTGGTTTGAGCAGTAGAAGGTTGACATCAGCCTTTTCTGCCAACAGCTGTATTATTCACCATTATCTCAAATGAAAGTAAAATATTGATGACAGTTATTCCCATTGAAATTTTTATCTAAAATCTTTCATAAAGCTAGTGAAAATGTTACTTTTCCGCTAATCAAAATTGGTAGCAAAGGATATCAGTGTATGTAAAAGGAAATAAGGAGAAATGGCATTAAGTATCTATCTGGAAAACAGAATAGGGAGCTGCAGGTTATTCTGCAGCTCCTGCTGCTGAGCTATTTGTGATGCATTGTCACATTTCATTTCAAGAGGGTATCCTACTAAAGTACTGCATCCTCCTTCTCATGGAATCAAAAGCTGCCCTCAAGGTGAGACTGGCATCTTCTTTGCAGATTGATGCTCTGGTTGAGGTTGTGGAAGCAGTACGAGGCAGAGTCGAAGTTTATATAGATGGCGGAATACGAAAAGGAAGTGATGTGTTAAAAGCGCTGGCACTAGGAGCAAAATGCGTCTTTATTGGAAGACCAGCTTTATGGGGCCTGGCTTACAAGGTGAGTAAGGAGCTTTGAGTTCATGTGCCTGCTTGTCACACTCTCCAGCAGTCCTGCAGCTGAAGTCACAGAGTTTTCATTGGTGGAGAATATATTTTTAAATTTTATTTTGCTGAATTTGAAGTAGTATCGCCACAAATTGATTGAAACTCTGTCATTCCTCTGATTTAAAAATACCATTGAATTTCACAATTTCCTGGGATTTTGAACAATGGGATTTTGAAGATGATAGCATTGCTTTGTGGGACCTGATTTCTTGTTGTTAGAATTGGATGCTAAAATACTTTAGGACTCAGGACCATCAGTGCTTTTGAAAACTGGAGCTGGGCTTATTTGCCAGAAAGATGAGTCTGACAATTTTATTTGCTTTCAGCAAATAAAACAACACATTGTTTTGGTAGAACAGTTTCACAGCAGTGCTGTGAATTCTTCAGAAATACATATAGAAATCCCTCCTACGGATGGCTTTCTGAAACATTTTGGACAAGGCTGAGCAAAACTGTGTCCTGGAGGTGTCTGAGCTTTCCGCTGCTATTTCACTTCCAGCTTTGCTGCTTCTCAACTCCAGGCATATTTCTATGATCCAGAGTCATGAATTAGGCCTCCGATGCAGGAGGTAAACACAATATGATTAAAATCAAAATATTATTATACCATTAAGGGGTTTTTTTGCTAATTTTTGCTTTTTTATACTCTGAATAGAATTTTTCAAAACTTTTCTCAAGAAGAAAAAATACTTTTTTTAAGGTCTAGACACATTTCCTTTCTCTTAAATGGCACTCTTATCCAGTGGTGCAGTTGCTGTGGATTCCAGTAGCAAGGCTTTGAGCAAGAAGTCACCTGAATCTCCTGAAAAAAACTGTAAGATTTGGCAGTACTGTTTCTTTTGCCAGTAAACATCAAAAAAGGGCCTGAGATGAAAAAGGTGTTCCTGTGGGTTGCCTGCACTTTTTTCACAATGGAAACAGAAAGGAGATGGGATTTTGGGGGGCTCAATTGTACTTTGGTATTATATTCCATAGAGTATTCCTAAAGATGTATCTCAGTGGCATTACCAAAACATGCAATAGAAGAAGGGCATAAACAAGTGCTAACATTTTCTGCATCCAAAGCCTTCACTATAGCAAGACATAAAAAGAAAATTTAAGAGAAAAAACAAATTCTCCAGTATTATATAGGAAGATCTAAATCTTTACGCATTTTATAGGCTTTTGAGCTTCTTTGTGTCACTTACACAGAGAAAAACACATAGTCTATTATTTCTAAAGGTTCAGTCCAGTATTTGAGTAAACAACAGTTTCTGGTGTGGTAACATATATAAAACTCTCATTACTTTGTTAAAACCTGTCAGCATTGTAAGCCTTGACATTTTAAATAGCAAGCCCATTGGTGGGGGAAAACTGAAGGCTAATAAAAAGAACTGGCTACAAAATGTCAGAAGTGAAAAACAGCTTTGTTTTCTTTCCCTGTTCAGATGTATCCCAAAAGGAAAAGCATCTAAATTAATCTTGATGAACTGAGTACATCCATCATATAATTTTAATCATTCATCTGCATGAGAGACTGGAATTGGCACAGACTTAAGGGACTATCCCAGCTCTCAGGGTGCAGGCATCCTTCAGCACTGCTCTGTGCCAGTGCTCTTTTACCCTGACTGCTTCCTCTGTTGGTGCAGGGTGAAGAAGGTCTTCAGGATGTCTTGAGAATTCTGCAGGATGAGTTTCGCTTGTCTATGGCCTTAGCTGGTAAGTATTTTGTTTGTAATGAGTGTTACAGATTTTTTCTACATGGAAGCCCTGTAAAATCAGGATGGATCACAAAAAAAATAGGAATCCACAGGAACTGTGATAGTTCTAGTTGCTATACTTGAGGTTCTCTGCTTCCTGTGAAACCACTTGGCATTCCAGGTGTTGCAGCAATGAAGTTTGCATGGAGGGAATAGGTTAGAGCAGCTTTGTGGCCGAAGTAAAGAGATGCAAAACTGCTAAATACAGCCAAGCAAAACTCAGCATTTCTGTTCTTCTGGGAATGGCAGCGTATGTTTTTCAGTATTTAATTAGTGTTTATCAGAGTAAAATGCAACTGATTTTTTTGCTACATTGAAGAGTTCATTAAAGATGGATGCTGAATTTTTCTCTCTGTGTTCAAGAATACAGCCTGTAGGTGATTACACATGTTTTAAAAGTCTTTATATCTCCTCTGAGCTTTTACTCTCACTCTCCATTTCTCACTCCTGCTCCCAGCTGTAGCTGCCCTGTTTGACCCCCTCACCAAACAGGAAATTGCAGAGCCCAGTGCAAGCTCCAGTTCTATTCTCGAACAAGAGGGTTATGTGCGCTAGAGCAGGGTCTCCAGGGCAGTGGTCAAAGCACCAAGCCTGACAGAGTTCCAGAAGCATTTGTACAATACTCTCAGGCACATGGTGTGATTCTTGGAGTATCCTGTGCAGGGCCGGGAGTTGGATTGATGATCCTTGTGGGTTCCTTCCAATGCAAGATATTCTATATATTATGACATGTAGAACTCAAGTGGATAGCAACACTGACTGGGAGACTGGAGCTGAAATCCTGCTGGCCACAGTGTAGTTTTATGGGTTACTTTTTCAACCAGTAAAGATTCCTGGGTTTTTTTCCCCAGCAGACTTTTACAGTTTTTTATGTGTAAAAGGGCACAAGATTCAGCAGAAGTAGCAGGTTGGGATCCTTTTGCTGAGGCTGTCAAATTAATGGAATCATACAATCTTTTAGGCTGGAAAAGACCTTTAAGATCATCAGTCCAGCTGTTAACGCAGCACTGTCAATTCCATGAAACCATAGCCCTTAATGCCATTATCTACCTGTCTTACACATTCAGAGCTGGTGACTCAACCACTTCCTTGGCAGCCTATTCCAGTGCTTAATAACAATTTTTATGAAGAAATTTTTCCTAATATCCAATCTAAACTTCGCCTAAATAGAGGATTCAAGGTGCAGCCTCACCAGTGGCCAGTACAGGGGGAAAATCACTGGCCTGGTCCTGCTGCCCACACCATTGTTGACACAGGCCAGGATGCCTGTATCACACCTGGGTACACAGCTGGCTCATGTTCAGCCAACTGTCAACCAGTAACCTTTTTCCACCCATATTTGTCCAAATGAAATGGCAATGCAAGTCTTCACCTCTGGCCACTTGGCACACAGCAACTCCTGCCTTTTCTCTGTGTTTTTCTGCTGTCTTGACTGGATCAGATTGCACTTTGCTCAGCTTGTTATAAAATTAATTTTTTTCATGCTTTCTAATGCTTCTTGTGGAGGGGAGACTCTGGTGCTGAACCTTGAGGCTAAAGATACCACTGAGGAGTGGAGATATTGAAGTACCAACCTATCCCAACCTGGCTCATACAAGACTGTGATTCAGAGCAGGAGGACTTCCAAGCTTCCTTCACAGACCTTTCTCTCTCACCAATGTTTCATTTACTGCAGGCTGTGCCAGCGTCTCAGAGATTGGCCAACACCTGGTTCAGTTCTCAAAGCTGTGATCAGCCTTCTGCCATGCCCACCAAACAGAGGCAGGTGAAGCTAGCGTCCCAGCCAGACTGAAGATGAAAAAGGAGGTGCAAGAAGTATCTCATAAGGCCTTCTGGAAACTACTGAAGATATTAGGAAAGGCTCTGTGTTAGCAAAGGCTGCGCCCTGCTTTTAATGACACCAATAAATTCCTTAAGAGCTTGGGTAATTGCTACTTGCCTAAATACATTTGCTTTAAACTGGCTGTTCCACTGCATTACTTAGGTTGGGTCTTCCTCCAAAGTTCTGCTACATTGGATAGCCAGACATGGAAAACACCGTGCCTTGCTTTTTCCACTTGTCCTGCCAAGTCCCGCTGCAACCCAATACACGCACCTCTCCTGCTCTGAGATAATAAGTGTTGTGGCTGCTATCTTCCATAGATTTGGCTTTTCCTGGATATATTCATAACAGATAGAGAAACAAGATGAATCACCTGTCAGGCACCCCAGCTACCCTTTGAAGGTGGGGGCAGTTCTTGCCCACTGCTTCCAGAGGCTAAGCAGTGAAGGAGTGGAGCAGAGTACCTCTTGTGTGGCAAAGAGCCAGCTCTCAGTGGTGAAAACCCCCTGCCTCAGCCTGCTTTGGAGCCAGCAGATACCCTGATACCCATTTCCCTGGCATGTGCATGGGGAGACAGTCTACCAAATGGTGACCTTTTGCAAAAAGCCTACTTTAAATCGGCTCAAAGGAGGCAGAAGGAAGAAACTAAGCCTGTTAGCTCATTCTGTTTAGACTTTAATTTCTCTCAGAGATAACAGTGTCTGCAGTGATCTTCCAGAGGCCTTCACACGGAGGCCTTCCTCTCTGTTCCAGGAGCAATAAACCTTGTCAGCAGATTGGCAGCCCAGCAGATAAGACTTGGGAATTACACCACAGTAGAGATCTTGATGAATTTCAAGGATGTACAAGAAAATAATGAGACAACTAGGACTGCTCAGTCCCTCGAAGGCTAAAGGCAAGGGGAGGGGGGATCACATAATTGCCTTTTACTACTCACTTGGAGGAGATCCAGGTGAACTTCTTGGATGTGTGCAGTAAAAGGGTGAAAAGCAATGGGCACAAGTTGTGATGAGGAAAATTCCAAGTAGAAAGCAGTGGAGGAAAATATCACCATGATGGCAGTCAGACACAGCAACACAGGGTTTGTGAAACCTCCATTGTTAGAGATTTTCTGAGCTTGCCTGGGCAAGGTCCAGAGCAACCTCTCTGACACTGCTGTGAGAAGGGGTTGGCACAGAGATCTCCAGAGGCTGCCTTCAATCTGAGTTGTAGGAGGATATCACAGAATCATCGAATAAGAGCTGCACAGATCTGTACCCTGCCATACCACTGTCCTGCCATGACCAACTGCATGGAGCTGCAGAGGCAGCACGTGTATTTCTGTGAAAGGCTGCAAGAAAGCATTTTCTGAGTGAAAACCAAAGATATTTGGTGAGTGAACTTAAAGCGAGAGGTCACAGGGTTCAATCAGGAATCTTTTTAACAAGCCCCGTTCTTCCAAAACATTGGAAGTTTTCTATGATCTGGATTAGGCCTAAGCCAATGCATACCAAAACTTCAAGCCCTATTGTCTGCACCCAGTTTCGCTTTATGTAACTTGCTTGTTGTATCTCTGATACACACTCAAGCAAGGTTAAATCTTACAAAAAAACTGCCCTCAAAGAGTGTAAATATGTAGGTTAAGGACTAATCAAACCCTACTGCTTCCCAGTATCCCTGGAGGATGGGACAGAGAATCAACCTGCTTACAAGGGTAGTTTATCTACAAAATAGATACAAACATAAACATTTTTCTTTGGCTTATGATAGAAATTTCTCCAGCCTTTAAATATATGCATCACCCATCAATTTCAGCTCAGGAAATAGAGTTCTTCCTAAAACTAAAGGGAAAGGGAGATGAAATGTTTTTTTTCTAGTTAATTGCCCAGATCATGTGCTGCTTAATATAGCAAAGACTACTACAAGAAGGCCTTTTTGATCTTGGAGATAATGTCAGAAATGTTTACAATCACCTTCTCCATTCTACTGGAAGAATTTTGGTATTACTGAAAGAGGAGGTATTTTCTTTGTCAGGTTTGAAGACAGAAACACTAAGGCCTCCTAAGGTGGTTTTAGTCAGTCTTGATTGAAGTGATTAAACTGTCTTACAACTCTTCTCCACCATGAGAAGTTGTATTTATTCAGAGTCTGATACAGGACAGTTGTCCAGAAGTTAATTATTTAAATATTTTTGTCTCTTGTCAATGTGTAACTAGAAGAGAGGGAGGTGTTTCCAGGAGGAAACAGTGCCTCCCACCCTAAAGGACAGAAGTTTTCCTCGAGTAAATCTACATCTCAAAGTCCAGCCTCTCTCCCAGAGCTGCCAGCATGTAGGCATTTTGAGCTTACAAGCATACAGTGGCAAGAAACACATTAATTTTTTCCATGAGAAGAAACATGGAATTTTGTGTGTGCGTGTGTGTGTTTTTTTGATCACAATTATTCTATATTTAGAAATCAAAAAGTCCAGCCAAATAATGACTATGCTTTTGCTTTTCCCCGCTTCAGTTCTCATGGGTCTGGGCAACAGGCCAGATTTCAGAAACCCCTTTCCTGAATAAAAATTCTTTCTGGACAAATAGATTTGTTTATCCTTTCTTAATTCTGGATACCCTGACTGATAGCAAAATCTGTTTACCTGATTCCATAATTAAACAGAATTGCTGCACTGTGAAAGTACATTTTATCCCATAAAACTTTCATGTCCTGCAATGTTATTGCATATAATCATTCCAGTATCACGATACAGTTTTTTCCTAATGCTGCTGGGAATTTTCCCTTCACTATTTCTCTTTCTGTCCTCTCATCTCCACTACACTCCCTCCCAATCCATTTTTCTCCTTGTGACAAGGCTAAGAAAATACATTCCCTGGCACCTGCCAGTGATTGCCCCAAAGTATCTGTCACAGTAAGCACCAGTAAAACCAGAGGAGCCTGGGCCAGCAAATCAGGTGCATGGCTGGAATGGGACATGGTGCATTGCATATAAACTAAGCTATCCAGTTAGTCCATTATAGCATTTCTCCAACTCATCAAAATGTACAAGCTCTGATTTTCTAAAATTGTGTTCTTAATCATGAGTCCATTCTACAGCAAAATGTCAGATTGTGCTGGCTTCATTTTACAGTGAAATAAAAAAAAAGGAAGAGATCAACATAGTTAAAAAAATCTATGCCTTGACACAGAATGCACAGTTGGTAAACTTTTCAAATGCTTCTCAATTATGTTTTAGTCTGCCTACCTGTGCAATAACTGAATTTCGTCAAGTTCTTCCTGGTGGTCGGGGGTCTGGTGGACTTTGTCCTTGTTGCTTGTTAGCGCCATGCAGGGGTGTACACCCCCATTCCAGCATCTGCCTCCATTCCTTTGGGGAACACCAGAGCTGGCCTTGTCTGCACAGGAGGAGCTGCCATGCCACTCAGCAACCCTAGCAGCAATGTCAACAAGAAATAAGAGGTGAAAATGTTGTCTCTAGGTGAGACTGCAGGAAGCACAGGTAGGTCTGAGCTGGAATAAAGCAAATTGCTGCTGTCTGACCACTGACATTCACACACAGCAGTCCAGATGGAGACTGCTATGCAGTGATGTATAAAATTCCCTCAAACTAAGCCAAACTTTTGTCCAAGTAGTACCTAAGAGGACAAAACACAGCAGCAGTAAATCTCCATGCAGTCTCCTATGAGGCATTCATATTCTTGTAAAAGCACTACCCCTGCTAAGCTTGGTCATTCTGATAGGCAAGCTTGATGTGCAAGAGTGTTTTCTATCCTAAGAGGCTGTGTGTTGTTGTCTGGATCTATAATGCCTCTTTAAAGCATTTTATTTCCATTTTGAAAGCATAAAGGAAACCCTGTTATGGAGAATGCCTCTTGGAGCAGCAGGATTTTGCCATTTATTTTTCCTTGCAAAGTGCACAAAATTAATTTGCAGCAGCTTCTGATAAGAATGTATAATGTCAAGGTCCTGACTGTGAAAACCCAAGGAAAGAAGCACTGATAACAATTTTTTTAAAGCTTTGTTGGGGTAAGGAACAGATTTTCAAGGACGCTGGGATTGAAACAGTTGCCAAAACTTCGTCATCTGTGTCAGCTAGAAATCTTTCTCCAACAGAAATGGTTTTACTTTCCTCCTGCCAATTGCAAGCGCAGTTTTGCTCTAAAAAACGTTAACAGTGTAGGGATGCTTCTTCTATAGGTCTACAGCTTTTCTCTAGGCCTCTCTTTAATGAGTGAACAAAACCCATGATAGAATAAAAAAAGAAGCTTAGCAGTTAGTGGCATGAGTGGAAATAAAGCATTTTTAGAGATCCATTCCAGCTATGCCCCAAATCAGGGATCCCTTTTCCAGTGATTTCAGCCTGATTAATTGTGTTGCTGGACTTATTTGTAACTTCCTTGTTGCTCAAGGCAACTCTCTTTTTATCATCCTGCTTCAGCAGGGATGTCAGCCTGTCCCTGTGAGAGAGAGAGAGAAAATACAGCTGCAGCCAGCGTGTCCTGACAGACCCAGGAGGGCAGTGGCATCAGGAGGTTCAGGCTAATGCCCTGACCTGGTCTTGCACTATAAAACAGTTTTGCTAGAACTGGAGTGAAACCCCAGGGAGAAACATGCAGGCATTTTCCCTGCGTGATGGAGATGCAAAGCAGTAGTGACACAGATCACTGCAGAGGCACAAACAGCCTTACTTTAAATAGGTACTCTTGCACAAGACATTTCCAGAGGTGAATCTTTCCCTCCTGCAGCTTGAATTTAACTTTGATGGTACATTAAACAATTTCATCTGTTCAAATGCCTGTAGTAGTATACTGAACAAATACAAAATCCCCAAGATCTTGCACAGAGAGACTGAGAAACCCACTGGGGGAGCCCGGTATCCAGAAAATACACAGCAGCAGAGTCCACTCCTCAAACCAGTCTAAATAACTTGTTCTGCTATTTACATTTAATTTAAATGCTCCCTACCTTCAATATTTTCACAATATTGGCACTTTATTACACAAGCAAGTGCAGCTAGAGAGGATTATGAATTATTCTTTGGGGATTTAGGTATGCAGGACCACATCTAGGCTCATACCTCACTGCATCCAGAGCCTTCCTCTTTGGTGGGAGTGGAAACATCACATTCTTTTGCAGCACAGGAGGCACTCAAGAGGGAGGAGAGCAAAATGACTGAGGTGGTGCCCTGCAGGATATAAATACAGGCAAACCGCCCCCACAGTCCTCCGAGTGCTAGAGAAGTGGAACTGAGTCTCAAGGCAGGGTTTTGCGGGGCTTGTTTGTCATCGAAGTTGATTTTGAGCATTTTCAGGTTTGGTGATTGAATTGGTTTGTAATGATTTGTAAGAATATTTTCTTTGCATGGAAAAACAAAGTAGACTACTTCTGAATAGGAATAGCTAGCAAAAGTAAGACATGCTTTAAAAATTGTTTGATGTAGGGATTAAATTTTGTTCTTCAGTAGTCTCTCCTTCTGGTAACACTCTGATTTGAAAAGTCTCCAGAGGTTGATGTCATATGTTCATTCCCTCAGGCAGGAGGAGAACCAAGCTCAAGAGACAGTGACTTCACTACCAAGCAGTGACCAACTCCGAGCAATGTCCCTGACTGGGGTAAGCTGCCTGGTGACAGGAGCAGGAGGATTTCTTGGCCAGAGGATTGTGTGCTTGCTCCTGGAAGAGGAGGAGGCTCTGGCTGAGATCCGGCTGCTGGACAAAGCCTTCAGTGATGAAGCTCTCAGGAGATTTGAAAGTAAGTGCCATTTCATGGGGGCTGTGTGCAGCTGCCACAGGTGTTGCTGTCCCACATGGGTAGCTTGGAAGCCTTTACCCAAATCAGCTTTGCAGACAGAGGTTTTACCTCAAGGAAACTTTGCTTTATCCGTCCCTCTCCCTTCAGCAGAGAAATCAGATGTAAAAGGTGAAAACATGAGGGGTTTTTTTGTCAGGCCCTGAAGCTTCTGTATACTGTTCATTCAGTAAACAGGCTATCTTCAACCTGACCTCTCTTACAGCAAAACCCACAGAGCAAAACTAGTGCAAATATCACACTTGTTCTTGGGGGGAAACGAAAATTCAAGCCTTGCTATCTTGGGTGGGAGAGCAGAGATATCCAGAGCATGCTGTGCTGGGCTCTGGTGTGCCAGACAGTGAAGACAGTGACAAAATTGTGGGTGCAAATTCTAATGGTTTTCTTCAACCTGTGATTAATTTGATTAAGAATGATCTGGTGGCTGAGAGCTGTGGTGAGGTATTTTTAAAAACTGCTTTTGTTAATAACTTTATTGCAGTTTCCTGTTTAAGCAAATGCTAAACAGAAGAGACAGAACCCATTTGCAAAGTGCAAGGCAGAACTCTGGCTTCTTGAATGGATTGGAACAGCACAAGTGAGTGATGTGTCCAGTGTCAGAAACAGTCTGTGGCAGGGAAAGCAGCTCAAAGTGTTTATTTTAAATTTCCTGTTTATTGAGATACTGTGTACATCTATGAAAAGGCAAATAAGGGACCTAAATTCAGTCAGGTTTGTATGTCCTTACATTGTATTTACTTAACAATAACTTCCTCCATCACATCTTTAGTGCAAGACTCCTCTTCCTCTATGCAGGAAACTATATGGGAACCCTTAAGGAATATCTCTGTATGATTTGCTGAAGAGCCTCGCTCACTCTATAGAGCATTAAAGTGTCATCAAGGAACAGCAACAGTGCATAATAACCCTGGTACAAATTGCACAAGCCTTTATCATGGTTTTACACAACTCAAACTTCTTCTCCATTAAATCTGACTCAGCATTTCACTGAGGATTTCTAAATGTCCCGGAGCCTTGCAGAAGCCCTTCCTGCTCTGTTTTCCAGAGAGTTTCCACAGAAAGAAACCCAAAACCTGCATCTACAGTAGAGACTGAAGCAGGAGGAGTGTGTGTGGTTTAGCACTGATGCAGCAGTGCAGAGGCATCTACATTGCTTTGGGCCAGGAGAGCTGTGTGGGGATAATAGAGTATCCTAGGGAGTGAAAGTAACTGTTTGTGTGGGCACAATCTTGGCTGAGCTGCAGCAAGCGTTTTGATGTTTTATTTTTTTGTTAATAGGCAATCTCTATGCCCTCCTTCCTTATCCTCCCTTCTTCCTCCACAGAGCACTGCTCACACACCTGCTCTCCTATTCTTTTACATTCCTTCTGCCTACCTGAGCAGCACAGGAGGTAGGAAAAAATCAGTTACCAAAGCCTTTTTTTCCTCATAAACAGGTAGTAGGGACCATAGGCTGACATTCCAGGTGTGTTTAAACAGATTTGAAGCCCTCCACTTTGACTGGCAACTCCCTTGTCTTTATCAACCCTTGTGGCTACATCTCTTCTAGTGTCCTGCTAGTCCCTGTGCTCAGGACTATCCGAAATATTTTCCTGCTGTTCTTTTTCAAGCCCTTCTCTATCACAGACTCCTATTCCAAGTGCAGGGCTGCTACAAAACCTGTGGGTGGGGCTGGAGTTTTCTCAGCTGCGATATCTTTACTATGGTCAATGTCAAGTGCTGTGAGTTGGAGTCTACCCATCATTGTGTGATTGAGAATGGATGTCACGAACATGGTACTTTGGTGCCCTGGGTTTCTTACCTCTCATCTCCCATGTCAGATTTATCTTTCTGTGTTTCCTGTGCTTCCGCTTACACAATTCTTTTTTTGTTGTTTGCTACTGAATTGGTGCGTTTGGAGAAATCAAAACTCCCTCAAGTTTAGGGCAAATAGTCTGACTGTACTGCCGAGTCAAAAACTGCTCACACTGAATTTTATTGACAAATCATCACATTTTCAAGCAAAAACTGCCCCGCAGCAAGCAAGGAGTTTACTTTCAACTCAGAGGACACAGAAACCACTGGTGAAGAAGAACAAGCTTTCCCAGTGAGTAGGTACTTTGTCATAATCACTTTATGCAAAAATGGAGAGCTGACTTGAATTTATTCTATTTCTCTCCCTCTGACCTACCCACATGTGTTCTTTTGATGCCTGGGCAATGGTTTGTGTAGACGGAAATCAAGTTTCTCTCTGCTGGCCATCTCAGATTGAAACCACTCTCTGTCAGTCATTTCTTTCCTCTGTCTTCCAAGCTCACCTGTAGTTTTCTCTTCACCCAGAGCAAAACAAGATCAATCTGCTGATTCCTGACATGCAGCTGATGCTGCTAAAGTGATCAGGGCCCATATTGTACTTACCATGACAACTTCTGCTGGCTAAAATGGAATAGAGGAGCAGATTTCCTGACTCATATCACACACACAAACTGCAAGCCCAAACAAGGCAGATTTCTTGTGATCAACTTTAAAAGGGACAGGCTTTTTCTGTACTTTTCCCAGAAGCTTTGATTTGCATGTGTAAAACTCCCAATTTCCTAACCCCTTCCTAGGCACTGGGATAACTTTGTAGGGGTCACATGTCAGAATTTCTATTGTGGAAAATATTTCTGTCTGTTTTCTTAGGATTATTACAAGACATCCCACAAAGCCTGGAGGACATCAACCTAAGGGCAGTACAAAGACTAATACTTATTAGACCAAACCTAACTACCAGGTGCTTAACAAAAAACCCAGTCCTAGTCTGACACTTTTGCATCCACACAAGTAGAGGTCAGAGTGAAGCTTCTGGAGATGGAGTCCTAGGAAATGAATGCAGTCTGTAAAATAAAGAAGCAGGAGAGAGCATGTGGCAATGACTGTGCTGGGAGGACAGCAACTCTAGATTTAGTAAAAGTTTTGCAAATGTTTCACAAATCTTAAATCTCAGACACTGTCTGTGGTGGAAAAAACCAAACTCTTAAGCCTGTTGCATCAGAATAATTGTTAAATTGATACAGGGTTACAGTCTTTGTATGCTATAGAGAAAATGAGATAAAACCATTTTAAAATATATTCCCACTCAGTTCCAGATCCAACAGCTGTCTCTTTCAGTGTTTCATATTAAAGACATGGGATGAAATACTTCCTGCTTTGAAGCTGGTGACAAAATAATAGGATATATGAGATTTCAGCCATGGCTGAAGATAAAAGCTTTACAAATTAGTCAGGTTCTTCTCTTGTCTAAAAGGGGCATTTGATTATGCTGGAACAGGGGCTCTGCCTGTGCTGCAGAGTCCCTGCCCAGTAGCTGTGCCTGGGGAGCCATCTAGTGCAGCCATTAGATGCAAGTCCCAGATGACTTGCTGTGATGACACCACCTCCTTACGAGTTGTGGGTCATGCTGATAAAGTCCCCTCCTCTCCTATGGCATTGCTGCAGCCAGGCCAGCTGATTTCCCTGGAGAGCAGCACTGCCTTGGACTGTACATTGATTGTCCAGTGCTGGCTCATGTTTGTGTAGCTCTGGGCTGCAGAATGAATCCTTCTGCCCAGCAGAGCTTATGGAAGGATGGTTCTGAGACCTAGAGCTTCTCTGGGGTCACACACTGCAGCTGCTATGGGGGGGAGAGGGCTTAAAAAGCAGGGTTTAATCAAGCTGGGCTGAGGTAGCTCAGGAAAACAATTTTGAGAGTTCGGATATGAACCAAAAAGATGTGCACACTAAAAATGAACCCAAACCACAGACACTGAAGTGGAGCCGGAGCTGGAGTTGGAAGAGACACTCTAAGTCCTGGCCAAGGTACAAGAAAAAGATGCCAGAATTCTGTGTGATTGATTAGAAGAGCTGCAATACAGGCAAGGTGAAGGGGCAGAAAGTAGGTATGAACACATCCCTGTGCTCACATGCTCTGGGTGGAGAGAGATCATTCATCACCTTGAAGACAGGAACATGCAGTACCTGTTCAGTACGCTTGGGTTAACACATCTATAGCCAGCCAGGCACCAGAGCATGCACAGTTAAAACTACTACTCCTGTGACTTTAACACAGTCACAACTCAAGGACGCTTGCTAGCAGTGGAAAAGATTTCTCTTAAAAAATAAAATAGAAAGAAACATGTTGAGTATTGGCTCCAGACTTATAGTAGGTAATGCAAAATAAACCTGTATAGCACTGTAGCTAGCATTTGACAATAGAGTCCCGAGGAAATGCCTGCTGTTTCACAGCCTTAAAATATCCCTGCTGGATAAAATATTCCTGGATTGTCAGCACCTGCCAGGCAGGGTCAGCCCTTCACCACTCTTTCCACTGCTCCTCTAAGGTCTCATGCTCTGTTTTCTGCTGCCCTCGCAGAGTTCAAGGGTAAGACTGAGGTGAAAATCCTGCAAGGGGACATCAGAGATGTGACATTCCTGCACCGTGCCTGCCAGGGGGTCTCCCTCGTCATCCACACGGCTTCCCTCATTGACACCCTGGGCCTCATCGAGAAGAAGCTGCTCTGGGAAGTCAATGTAACAGGTGAGCCAGTGAAGCACCTTTCTCAAACCCACATCTGTGCCTGATCCCCATCTGCTCAGGAAAGGGAGCACCTGACTCATGTTTGTTTTCAGCCAGGTAAACTGGGCTGTTCTACATCTTGCACCGACATACCCAGTGGTGCAAGTCCCATGTCTGTGCAGCCCCAAGAAATTCTCCACACTCTCTCCACACCCAGTCTTCCACTTCAGGGCAGTGCAGGATCCCTCAATGTATGCCCATGCTGAGATCTGCACAGGCTCTGCCTTCAGTGGTGATAGTCATAAACCCATGCTCAGTGAAACTTCCTGAAAGCAATTCCCCTCTGAAATCCCAATGCTCACCTTAGAAATTGATTCTTATTCTCCCACCCCACATGGCATCTCTGCCTGTGTACATTTTTCAAATTTTACAAATACTGCAGACTTTGGCTGCAGTTACAGAAATGTTGCATTGATAAAATCCCGGAGCCTGTGGCTCTCTCCTTGCTATTTTTTCTTCCTCTTTTTCTCCTTTTCCTTCCTTAGCCATTAAGTCTGTGTGTGCAAGAAGGCAGTTGAGAGGAGCAAGTGCTCTCCCACCTTGAGCTTATAATTTAAAATTCCCCAATAAACTCAGAGCTATGGGAGGGAGGGGTTTCAATGACTCAGTGATGAGATTTCCCCTTCCACTGAGGAACCCCCATTCTTCATGAAAGATCAGATGAAGGGAGAAGGCTTAGACTTAGGCACGGCTCATGTAGCATCATCTACCAGGAAGTTTGAATGTATTTCCTAAAAGAACAACTTCACCCCCTGTCTGTGACGTGAAAACCCTCAGTGCCATTCAGAGAGCTGATACTGCCTAACCTGCATGCACACTGAGCTCCCTGTCTGTGTTGCTTCAACAGCGTAGGGGAGATTTGGGGAAGATGCTCTTATTTACATGAACAGCTTTCCCAGTTCTTTGTCTCTGCCGCAGACACAGGGCTTCTTCACAGAAAAATAAGGAACATACATGTACAGGCATCACTTTCACAAATATTGGCTGCTCACCAGTGTTCAGAGGAAAAGAGAATTCTTGGCAGTTAAGCTGTTTCTTACATGTGCCTTAAAAACAGTGGGATGGCATTTTAGTTGTTTTAGCATGGCTCATTACCTGTACCTTCGACTTCCAGACCCTTTCATTTCTGCTCAATCAAAGCCCCAAAGTGATGAAGACATAGAGCCCAGTGGGTAGCCTCTTAGGCCCCTGTCAGGAGGGAAGAGCAGAAAGGCAAGTTCCTGGACACGTGTGCATTGGGTAATATGAAAATATCCATGGTAGTTCAGAAAGAGGATTTGTAAAACGCTGTCTTTATGACCATACTCCTGCTACAATCTGGTTTGTCACAGCAGAATGTACTGCTTAAACACATTTTTCCATGGGGAAAAATGAAAAAACAACAATTAAAAGAAATCAAAATCAAATTACTATTAAAATGTCCCAAACCCAGAAAGCTCTTCAGCTCTGACTTGCCAGTACTCACTCCCCTGCCAACAGTGTTTCCCTATGGGTGAAAAAAGCCCACTGGGCCTATGAGAATTAGCTGATAACATTTGCTAGAATGAAATACCATCCACAGTCCTGCTCCCAGAGCCAACTGGCCACAAGTGAACGCTGCTGTCCTCTCTCCCCTGTTTCCCTCAATTTCCATTCTCATGCTCTTCTGGTTTTCTGACTAGCCAGGGCACTGCTATGTACTTCATAGGCTTGCAGGATGAAAAGTTTCTCCAAGAAAACAGAACTTGTGTAATAGTGTTTCAAGAATCAGACGCAGATGTTCACAAACCACAACAGAAGTGAACAAGTTAAACTTTTCTTGATACAGGGCCTTCCTCCGTTGCCACACAATATCTCAGAGCAAAAATATCTCTATAGAAAGGAAGAGAAGCAAATTTTTAAAAGTAAGAGAATTGAGAAAATAATTAATTATAATCAAAACAAAAATACCTTTCATGAGCCAGATCCTCAGCCAGAAGGGCAAGCAAATGGTGGGGACCCACTCACTGAATAAAGCATGTAATATAGTAATAATTTACTTTATTACATGCTATATGAAAGATACTCAGCTTCCCATTACATAGGAATCTTTAAACTTTTACATACAGTTCCGATTTGCAAATAAACCACATTTTATTTGGGTGAAATTCATCTTGAACAGATACCAACTGTCAAGATAATTTTATGTTTGCTTTTTTCTAAAACTTGCTATCTCATTTGATTTCATCAAGACATTCTGCATTTGATTACTTTCTCTCAATTTCTAAACAGTATTGACAGCATGAATTAAACAATTATTTTAAAAATAATATATTAAATTAATTTTTTCCAGATGGCCCTGGCTTGTATGTCATCTAAACAAGGGTGACTTGTGTGAACTAATTTTTCACATTAATCTATTCCTGTCTATGTAACTTTTTTTCAGTGCACTTCCTTAATGTTTCTGAAAGCCTCATCCAGATTTATTTTCCATTTGTTTCAATTTCTTTCTTTTTCTTGTTCAAGCTTGAAAAGAGGAATTTTGGTTCCCTAACAATATTCAGTTCAATAATTCTTCCTATTTTTCACTCATTAGCAAGTCCATATTTTGCTGACAATATTCCTGGCTCTTCTGAAACTCTTTAATTCATTATATTCATTTCAGTCACAGCAGTCTGGTCTGCTTGTGCTGCCTTCAGTTATTGTTGTGACAGACTGAGCAGACTTGGAAGATCTTTTATGTGCCTCACTGCTGGTGGTTGATTTTATCCCCTGGATTTTAGGTTACACTCTTCTGATATTGTATCAGCCATTTTAGTTTAATGTTCCTTTGCCAAAGATGTTTCCAAATGTCTTTGAGCTGTGTCTTCTCTTCCAAAGTCAATGGCTTTTTTACACCTAATTTCTCTCATTACACCATGCACAACAAATAAGGCCATTTATGCCTCAAAGTCAGGTAGAAAAAGAAGATTTTAATTGCAGCTATAGCAACACAGCTTATTAAAGTATTTATTTCTGCCTTCAGTGTGCTTTCCTCATTTAACCTTGGCTATTTGAAAGACTATGAACAGGTGACCTCTGCTGCCCCCTATGAAAGCATTAAAGGATTTCAAATGTAAGAAATCCTGTACTACTGCAAGGAAAAGCCAGAACGTGCCAGAAAATGAGGCATACATACACAAGCCTTCCTTTTCTCATTGCACTTTATGATCTTTGATTACATGTTATCGTGTCTTGCTTCACCTTGTTCCTCTTCAATCAAATACTGGATAGATTTGCATTGGGTATGAGTGCACTGATTTTGGGGCAAACCTTCAGGTCCCATACTAATTCTGTCCCTTCTTAGCAAACCACCCAAGAGCATCCTCAAGCCTGAAAAACATGGGCTTCACCACAGAGCATATGGATGATACCTAAGGAGATGGGCAGCTTCTGAAGATTCTCTGCCTTGTGCCAACTCAATCCAACCAAGAGGCACAAGTCCCTGAATCTGTGGTCAGTACCCATGCTAAGTAAGGAAGGCCAAAAATTTGATTCTTGGCATAAAAAAGCCCCCACAACATGCAACTAGGACCAAATATTCACCCTTGTTTAACTCTGGAAGGTGCACTGGTATTACTTAAATATAGATTCAGAGCAGGTTCAGTGTCATTAAATATACTGCCCTGTTCAGGACAGGATTCTTCCAGCTGCAGGGAGGGAAATCTGGCTAACATCATCTGGCCAGAGAAGCTGTTTCTGATCTGAAACCCCCACTTTTTCCTGGTTAGGGGGCCCTACACTGCCTTTCATGTTTGTTTTCTGAAGGTACTCAGCTGCTGCTGGAGGCGTGTGTCCGCTGTAACGTCCAGCACTTCATATACACCAGCACCATAGAAGTGACAGGCCCAAACTGCAAAGGTGACCCTATTTTCAACGGTGATGAAGATACAGCTTATGAGAGCACATCCAAATTTCCTTATGCCCAAAGCAAGAGACTGGCAGAGGATTCTGTGCTGAAAGCAGATGGCCAGGTGCTGAAGGATGGTGGCACGCTGATGACCTGTGCCCTGAGATCCATGTACATTTTTGGGGAAGGCTGCCCATTTCTGCAGGGCCATCTGGATAAGTGCCTGCTGAACAAGAACGTGTACCTGCGCTTCTCCAGGAAGGAGGCTCTGGTGAACCCTGTGTACGTGGGGAACATCGCCTGGGCACATGTGCAGGCAGCCAAAGCCCTTCGAGCCCCGCAGAAAGCCAAGCACATCAGGGGCAAGTTCTACTACATCTCAGATGACACTCCTCACATGAGCTATGCTGATCTGAATTATGAGCTGACCAAGGACCTGGGGTTTGGGATTGAGCCCCAGCTTCCCATGCCTCTGACAGTGCTCTACTACTTCTCGCTGCTGCTGGAGATCGTGAGCTTCTTGCTGCGGCCCTTTGTCAGATACATCCCCTCCACCAACCGCCACATGGTCATACTGCTCAACACCCCCTTCACCTTCTCCTACAGAAAAGCACAGCAGGATTTTGGCTACATGCCCCGCTACACATGGGAAGAGGCCAAGCAGGGCACCGGTGAGTGGATTGCCTCTGTGATCCCCCAGAGAAGGCTGTACTTGCAAAGCAGCACAGCCTAAGCCTGAAGACGAGCTGAAATCCAGCTAAGCAAGTAGGGCTTTGAGCCAGAAGAGAGCTGGGTGAGCAGCAGCAACAGCAGCAGAAGCAAACGACAAAGCATTTAAATGAATACTTTGTGTAAGAGCCCACTGAAACCTCTCACTCCCAACCTCTGAATAAATAAAAGTGAAATGTTAATTTGTTTGTTGAGTACAGACTGGTGAGGGTAACCGTACTGCATAGTGCACACCCACTTCTACATCTCTGCAGCACAGAGATTTATTTTAGTAAGACTCCACACAATCCATGGTGTGAACACTTCAGCCCTTTTTCACTCCATGCCACCTCCAAGTAATTTGTAAAACACAACTTGTCCTAGAGGTATGATTACACTTTACAGATGTGCACCAGTCAGCTGCACTCTATTCACTCACTTGTTTGCCAATCTCACCAAACAGGCGGCAGGCAGAAGCCACCTGATGGCAAAAGCTGTAACAAATCTTACTCGCTTTTACAAGGGTGTTGTGCATTTCATGTTCACCTGACAAACTTTGAGCATTGCAAGTATTGTGAAATCAAAAGGACAATATAAGTGCAATACAGTTTTACTTAGGACAGCGTGTGGGGGGAGAGAAGGGACAGATTTGGTCAGGTGAATACTTCTTTATACACCCTAATTTTGCAATAAATCTGGTGTGTGTCCAGCAGAACAACTTCAAGAAAATGAAAGGGAGAAAAATATTGCAGGACACCCTTGGTCACTGAGGGGTTCCCACTGTAGAGTCAATGTATTTGTGAACATTGAGGAAAAATAAAGAGTGCTGAAAAAAATCTTACTCTTACCATATCTCACTGGGAACAAAGGCTAATTTTAGCTGATAGGTACACATGTGCTGCCCCTCTGCTCCTCTGATGGCCGCATGAACTTCTGCGGAATGTGTAACTTGACTTGTGGGCAAAAATATAGATCTTGTCTGAATAAACAAATGTGATCCAGAGTTTGTTTGTTCTCTGTTCTGTTTTGGATGGTGTGAACAGAAACATTTTACCTGACTCAGTACTAATGTAAATGAATCACTTATCCTGGGGTGCTGACAGCTTGAAGTCTGTGCTGAGTTTAATTATTCACTGCCCTAGACATTAGATAGCTTTCTTCTTCTCCATCCCCTTCCATGGACACTGTTCCTTTTCCCTCCCCTGCATGCACACTCTTATTTTATTTATTCCACTCTCTGCACACCCTTGGAAAAGCAAAAATGTGTTTAACAAAGTAACACCCAAAGTTTTTACAGGGTAATATTTCATCCTAATGCTCAGTGAGTGTTAAGCAATGGATGCAGCCATGGCTGCTCTGTCACTGAAGCAGGAGTAGGAAGGGCAATCCAGGAACAGGGAATTAGAGCAGGAAAGGAAGAGGGAGAACAGCAGCAAGACCACTATTTAAATAGGGGGAGACACTTCACACATCAAAGGGCTGGGGTATTAAAACACGTACCAGAAAACTGGGACATCTTTCCACAGGTTTAACAGAGGTCCTAAAATATCCACAGATGCTGCCAGAGAGAATAAAGGACAATTTTTCCTCCACAGACTTGTTTCCCAAATGCAAGATCCCATTGCTGGAGCTTTCTTTACCATTTTTGCCTTCACAGGAAGACAGTGGGATCTTTTCATCTCTCCAAGAGCCTTGCTCCCAACACTCAGATTTCTAAGCCAGATTCCTCCTTTGTTGAACTTCTTCCCTGTGTCTTGCTACCACATCCCTTCCTTCAATCCCTATGACAAGCCATTCCTGCTTACAGGAAGCTTATTCCCCACTTCTGTCCCTCCCTGAGCACCCCTGGGTTGGCATCTGTGGTGTCTTTTGCATCAGGTGGCTGCCCAAAATAGTGGAGTGCCTGCAATAAAACATCCTGGAAGCCCAAGGGACTGGCTACCTGAAACATTTAGCCTGCTACTCAGAAGCACTGGAGCTGTTGTGTGCTGTTACCCAGTAACAAACACAAGCGAATAAAAATATTCCAAGGATACCAAGAGGGAGAACCGGCAGACTTACTGCGGAGGGATGATTCTCTGCAAGTTTGCACCCCAGTCTGCTTTGCAGTAGCTTGTTTCTGTACTCTTACTCTTTGCAGGTTAGTAAAATGGCTACAAAATGTACTTGATCAGAAAGAGCCTTACTGGTTTTACATCAGTTGACCAGAACCATTCTTCTGATTTAATTAGTCAGTCTGGCATTCAATAAAGCAAACTACTGGTTATCAATGAAGCTCCTCTGTCAACAGTACCACAGTCAGTAAAAAGAACTTCACTTCTGTATAAACAAAGGAGAAGAAAAAAACCCCAAAATATTAAGGGTGTTTTGCTGCAAAGGTGTTTATTTACCCTTCAGACATGCGGAAAAGGAAGAGATAGCAAATATCTATCAGTGATACTTACATGCTACAGGCAAATTCTGATTCCAGCAGGTACAAAACCCTATGTTTATAAAGACCACAATTTGCTGCTAAATATTTTGTCAATGGAGAGGAGCAGAGTTTTGCTTGCTAAAAGGGACCTGGAACTATAATAACACACATTTTGAACAGATTTAGGAATAAGGAAGAAGCTTCAGAGGAACAGAAGCAGAAGTGTCTATCAATACCAGAAATCCATGCTTGGAATTGGTATCATTAATATAGGATACAGTCAATGGAGGACAGATGGATAGTAAATGCCAATGAGAATGTTTTTGTGACAAATCCATTTTATCAGACAAGCATGACACTGGTATTCTGAGTGCGTTGCAGACTTCAAATAAAGATTATTTTTTTACATTATGAAGTTAAATGAATTAATACAAACTAAATGGTAAAAATCACAAAATTAATGTTAGTGTTCTCAATTATGATCTTTAAAGTTGCATTTTTTAAAGTTTTGGCTCAATTCATAAGCTTTGTGCAGAATAACAGTGTGACAAGGTATGTACAGCCCCTGTTATGTAGGAAACCAAAAGTAACAATTTTTTCTTGACCTGAAAAATCTGTCACCTATACATGTAGATATAATAGATTATAGTGGCTGTAAAGCTAATTTAGGAGGTGGGAGTAGAGTTGGGCACATTCCCAAAGAACAGTTTCATCACTCCTTGTCGTGAACCCTGTAGTCCCGCATAATACTCTTCTCCCTCCTGAAAACTCTCCATCTGCATCTCCATCTCAGTTCAAAAACCTCTGCATAACTGGAATTCACATGTAGCTGCACAATGGATTTCTTACTCAGACCAGTGATTGCTATTTCTAGACACTCCTCATTCACATAACTAAACTTGTCTCATTT
Organism: Bombycilla garrulus; assembly: GCA_013400315.1. Classification (NCBI taxonomy): domain Eukaryota; kingdom Metazoa; phylum Chordata; class Aves; order Passeriformes; family Bombycillidae; genus Bombycilla; species Bombycilla garrulus. The sequence continues at coordinate 384,034 of VXBU01009052.1, forward strand.
CTTTAATAAGATGTGTCTCTCCAGTGCTGACAGCAAGCACTGAATATTAAGTAGTATAAGGACTAATCTGCGAAAGGGAAAAGAACATTAATCAAAAATAAAGATTTATTAAATCTCTAGCCTGATCCTATAACAGTTGCCACTTAAAATGCTTAACACGCATTGTGGAAGGCCATTGAGACAGAGAAAGACCGGGATTTTTTGCTGCTTAAAATGTGGAAAGACAGCCTAAAAAGTTAAAAGGAAACTAAATACACGTGAGTAAAAATTGTTTTGAAGGTACTGATATACTCGGTCTCAGCCTTCTTTTTTTAAAAAAAAGAAAATAAATCACAGGAATTAAGAACCTTCAGCTTCTCTATTTTCTTTCTCAAATATTCTTGCATCTCAAAATTTTCAATGTGGTGATTTCATCAGAAGCTAGATATCTATTTTTCTGATAATCCCACATCAATTCTAATTATACATTTAGGTTTAATTTGTCTAGACCAAAAGCACCCTGTTTTTTTTACATGCACTTGGGCTTTCTACATGCTTATTTTGCAAGTGCTGATGACATAAGGAATGCTGCACACTCACCACTGAGTCCAAGGAAGTTCATTTTCTGGGAGGTTTCTTTAGGTCCATCTTGCAATTGATGTCTCTTCTCTACAGGGCTCTTGAAATAACCTCTGACACACAGGTATTGCTGCAACAATGATCCCTCTGGCCAGCCACAAGGAATAATCAGGAGATGAAAACTGTTTGATCCCAATCATGGCACAGTGGGTTTTGCCTGTACAAAGTGGTTGAGGTGGCTGCTCTGCAGTGCTCAGTTTCTCCTGCTTCTCTGGGAATTTTCCCTCAGCTCCTTAAATGTACCGGTTATATATTTCCAGAGAGGAAGTAGTTATTTTTACAATTGTCTCATTTGACTTGAATTCGCTGTTTTGGCATTGCTATAAATGAGGGAAAGGAACCAGAACAACTTCCCAGCAGGAGCTGGGTCACCTCTTGCAACAAGCTCTGTGATTAACTACAAAGTGACCAAGTCCTCCTGCAGGATTCAGATCTCAGCTGGAATCTCTGGCCCGTCAGTGCCTCTGCGCCTCGTCCTGGCCTGTGGGAGCAGCCGGGAGCTCTGGAAACCAAGCTGGCCCGCAGGGTGCTGCTGGTAGAGGGCAAAGCTCCTGATTACTGGAGAGGCGGGTGGGAAGTCGCCACGGACACATCTGGGAGAGGTCCCAGGGCAAGGACCAGATCTTCACTCAGATCTCGCCATTCCTTCACAGGGAAAGGTGTTTTGGGCAAGGGATGTCCTGGAGCAGCCTCTGGGTGCAGTGAGTGCAGTGCGAACCTGGGACTTTTCCTGTGAGTCCCTTCCCACAGCTCCTGAGCGAGGACACAGCGGGCAGAGCGGGATCGGAGCTCAGGATCAGGACTTGCTCCTCGGTGGCAATCTTTCCTTGGAAAGGGAGGAGAGTGTGCTCAGCTGTTCGGTAGGACTGATGCTTTGCTTCACACAGCTTAGATCTGCCGGCTCTGTTGGTCTGTGCCTCTTACTGCCACAAGATGGTATCTTCAGCGATGGTTTCACTTGCTCTGCAAAGCCCAACTTAATATTCCGACTGCGGAGTTTCTGTCTTCACAAAGTCTGCACTTTTATCACAAAAAAAAACACAGTGCAAGGCTGCTGGTGCAGGCTGCCTGCTGCTGGGTACAGGGGATCCAGACAAACAGAGACAAATGATCAATCCTGGTACATCACAGAAATAAAGTATTCACCCCTCCTCCTCTCCTGCTAACATTCTTGGGTGCTTTGTAACCCAAGACAACTCCTCTTACAGGTCAAAATTTCACAATGACACTTTAGGGAATGACTTGATACATGTATTTCAAGAAAAGCTCTCAGGTTCATCCTCTGAACACTGTTCCAGTGGGAGTGATGCCACACTTAGCTGCGACAACACAAGAACTACAGCACAGCTGAGATAGTGTCTGGAAGAAGCTTCCAAAACTGGAGTGTCACTGTCTAGCTTTTTGTTCCTATCTGAGAACAAATTGGTTAATACACTGGAAGTCTGCTGGATCCCTCTGTACAAGCAGATAAATAGCACAGGATTAAAAAATCCCTTGAGTTTCTCCCTTGCTTCCTCCCTCCAGCACTCCTGAAGCAAGTGACAGAAGAACCAGAGGTGATAGAATCAAGATCAAGTGTATGAATCCCATTCATTATTCATTTTGGTGTGGAAAAATTATTCCGTCGCTGTAAAGATCAGTGCGAGAATCCAAAAGTAATCGAGGGGCTCACATTTATATCATGGGGACATTTTACTTGGATGTTCTGTTTTTCAGTGTTATGTTTTGTACTCAGTTACTGTGAGCCATCTCACTAAAACCAGGATGTTGCCAACTGTTTGAACCAGAGCAGTCAACAGGATAAATTGCTTGGTATATCTACAGAACAAACATGTCTGCTTCACATTTAAGCTGTAAAAAAAAAAAAAAAGAAAAAAAAGTGTGTTCTGAAAAGCAAGTTGCCCTTAAGTATTTGTAGCAATCCTCAAGGTAAGCTTAATGCAGCAGTGCCCACTCCTGATTATTTCATGATGCTGGAACTTCTACCAGATTGGAAGATAAGCCAAGTTTTATCTTTCCTTTATTTTTAAGGATGGTTGTCACCCTTCAAGAAAAAAAAAAAAAAAAAAAAAAAAAAAAAAAAAAAGGCCAGGGCCTGGAAATATTAAACTATGAGTGACACAAAAACTCAAGATTAGAAAAACCCCACAACTGCAGACATGGAAAAAGATCCTCAAACTCATTATTTAGAAGCATCTCATAATTCTTGCAGTCTGACTCATCAGATTTTGAAAAATCAGTCAGTTGTCAAGCAGCTGAAATACAGCCTTTTCTCAACAAGAGCCAGTAAAAATCTCATGGTGTCCACAGAGGTTACAGACTGTCCACATCAGGTGATTTCTTCCCCTCCAGGAAGAAGGCTCCTCACAGTCACAGTTCATGTCCCACATCACAACTGCATTTTCATCCTTTGTATTGATTTTCTGATCTGTTCAGGGCAGACTGCTGTGCTCCCTGTGCCTGGCTGGCACTGTTCAGCCCCACTGACTCCTCATACCAGTAACTTTGCACATCCTGGTGAGTTACACACACAGAGGTGGGCAAAGGTTGTTCAGCATTTGTGAGACACTGCGAGTGTTTGACATTTGAACCTTAACGTCCAAATGTCACCATTCTGGAATTCAGTCTGATACTATTATTGAAAATAAATCGTGACCTCCAGATTCTGGGCTGACCAGCACCAGAGCACACCCAGCCACATCCTTGCCCTTTCCCAACAGCTCGAGCTGGCAAGAAGTTTCTACTGCAGAGGTAAAACAAGGATGTGGGCAGCTAACCAGTGTCTGGCACTGGAACCTTTTCGGAGGCAACATGTCCAGGGCTACACACTGTGTTCTGTGCAGGGGTGGATGTGCTTTAACTGTAGGTTTCTATTCAGAAATAGCATAAGCAGGATCTGGAGGAAATTTGAGGCAGTATATTGAAAGGTTTTCTTAGGGGACACCCTTGCAAAAACAGCATTCGTGTACTATTTAAGCTAATAAAAATGAATGTAATAATGCCACCTGGATGTGGCAGTGAATTTTTCACTGTTGTCACTGAACTCATCAAAGCCTGCTTCACAGTGAAACAATTAAGTCCACAAGTTCATGGCTGCTGTGTATTCAAAGATTTGGAGGATTCTTTTCCTGTGGAAAATTTCCACTTCAGTTGTAAAATAACTAATGAGAACCTGAAAAACTAACCTTGCTGTGATACAAGTAGAAGAACAGTGTGAGAGCCTGGCATAAGGTTTAGCGGTCTCACATAAATGGTTGCTCAAGTTACACTGGTTTTAAGATCCGAGCACACTAACAGCAAGAATCTATGGATTCTTTGAAATTATGTGACTGGCTAAAGTGTATAAAATGCATGACCAACTATCAGTGCAGAGCTAAGACAACACTTGCAAGAATGCCAGAAAACTGTCAGGGAAATCCCTTGATGTGAACATTTAATTAGCGTAGAAATAGCCCACAGGCATAAAGCACCTAAAGTAATAACAGGATGTGTATCCAAACAAAGGACAAGATGAATCATCTAGAACTAAGGGCAAAAAGAATTTAAATGTATGCGACAGAGTTATCTTCAGAGATTGTCTCTGGAGGGTACTGATGATCTTCACTTATTTTGCTCTTTTAGAATCACTGTACAAAGGACTCTATTTGCAGACTGTACCACTCCTTTGTTTTAATATCATATTCTTAGTTACTTGGGTTTTGTTCAGTAACAATCTTTAGATCAAAAGAGATTGGTGTCCCTATGTTGTTAACATTGTGCTCCAACACGCTGCAATCTATTCCTGATTTCTCCACAGCAAATCCAGTGGTGAAGGGTCATTGGATAACCGTGCTACAAAACTTTACAGGAAGCATTTTGGTGGATTTCTATTAATCTTTACTCAAACAGCATAGCAAATGTGAATGAATAACTCCCTCCATGAAGTTACGAAAGGCTTTTTACTTTCTGATTCAATGGCATTTTACACTTGTCCTGCCCTAGAAACAGATAACAGAGCAAGGGAAAGGGCTTTTGTGAATTCAGTCCTAGACTTAGAGACCCCACAGGAGCTCTGGAATGTGGGACAAGAAAGGACCTCCTACATCCTTGATTTAGGTACATGAAACTGCAGGCAAGCACAAAATATCATGCTTTTATTCAGCAGATAAACATGTTTTCTACTCCTAGGATCTCACTGTCAGATATTATTCAGGCATTGCAGGTATCAGATTGTGTGGGGCTTTTGTGCAAGGTTTGTCCTCCAGGAAAAAGAGCTTTTTTCTCTCCCAGGCTGACCAGCCACTTGATGTGCTGTAGACAGCAGGTATCCCCTCTGTCAACCTTCCATTTTGCCAAGCTGAACTCCTCTCACCTCTTCTGAGACCAACTCTCCATTCCCTGGTAAGCCTCAATACTCTTGCCTCCACTGAGAAAAGCCCTCCTGAACACAGGTGACCAGAACCACAGACCACATCTCAGAGGTGTTCATCCATCTCTGCATGGCACTGACAGGATTTTTGTTTCATCAGAAACACCTTCTCAGTGCATGGATGCTTTGCCAGCACCATGAGGCTCACGGGCAGAGTTTGTTCTGCTCCCTGACAGGTGCTATTGATTCAGTAAGTGACTGGACTATTTCCAAAGAACAGCCCTCCTTCATGGATGTCAAGGCCTATTAAATACCAAGAAAACCACCTATGGCTCAGGAAACTGCAGATCACTTCAGGGTACATTTGTGAAGTATCAAAATTCACTTTCCTGCTCTTCTGTTGGAATTCACTATTGATCAGAATCGAGTCAAGATATAAGATCAGACAGACCTTAGTTTTGACTCAGCACAACCATTTTTATTTTCACTTGCTTACTTCACCCTGTATTGGTGATCTGTGTATTATGACTGACAGGATGTTCCATTTTTTGTTACTGATTTCAGATTGACAACAGCCCAGATTACAGTGAAAGGTTTTGCTCCTCATCCCAGGAGGAACAACTTTGCATTTGGACCATTTAAATTTCATCTTCTGCTGTTCCAGGCCTCAGCATTATCTGATCCTTCATTCTCGATATTGACAATTCTTTATAGATTTTTCTACTAACAAATTCTTCTTACCATTACAGACAGACAACAAACCTGTCATCTGTGACTACTCATACAATGGAAACCATCTATGAAAGCAAACAGTGACACTGTTGGTACACATGAACACACAGTGCTTTTTCCTTCCTCCCCAAATTCTTCCCTGAATTTTTACCTATAAGCAAGTTTGGTTATGTTATAAGTGCATATTATGTTGTTGGCTTTACGCAAATATCAAAATTAATTATATATATATGTGTGTGTGTAATGTTAGATAGAATAATACTGTAGGGGACAAAAAGATTTTTTTCTGCTGAAAATATCAAAATTAATTTTATATATATATATGTGTGTGTGTGTGTGTGTGTGTGTGTGTGTGTAATGTTAGATAGAATAATACTGTAGGGGACAAAAAAGATTATTTTCTGCTCATGGAACTGGGATTGGTGAAAACTAAGCAGAGGAATTCCTCGCTTTCCTGGAAGAGAAGCATCTGAGCNTTTATGAATATACAACATGTCTATGCATTTAAAGAAGTGTTTTCTGAAATAGAGTGTGCTGCTTGGTAGGAACCCAAGGCACCCGGCCGTATATAACTCTTTTGCTTTATGTTTATCTCCTATTATCTTTTTATTAAACCTTTCTAATTTTTACCAAGACAGTGAACTCTGTTTTTCACAGCTATATGAGTGACTGCTCTTTCTCAAACCATTTCTCATGGGAGTTGGCTCAGCCTGAAATATTGTCAAAAAGACTCTTGCTCTTCATATTAAAAAAAAAAAAGCACATCATCACCAGCCTTCACACATCCCACACGTGAACCAGCACAGATAGAGTAATGCTTCCTTTCCAAAGCCCACAGAAAGCCTATGACTTTGCACTGAGAGAAGCCAGCTCCCAGAGCTATAAGACAAAGGCTAAAAATAACCCATTAAAGGACTGATTTGGGGATTTTTAAATACAGCTAATTAATATGCATAGGAAAGGCACATGGTCTTCAGGAAGGAGTATGACAATCACAGAGTCTGCAAGGGAAGGGGGAGGCGGGTGACACGCAGGCTGAGTGCCAACGGAGAGATAAAAGAGGATATTCCCTATATATATCCCTTGGGCAGAGAACATGCCAAAGAACAGCTGTTTCAGAGGAGGTGGAAGCAGAGGGGTGAAGTATTTCATTGTTGAAAAGGCAGAGACAATGCTGTGCAACCACAAAGGACAAGACACACCTTGCTACACCAAGTGAATTCCAGCTAGGTGGCTCAAGGGCTGAGGACACCACAGGGAGACCAACGGATGCAAAAGCTGCTGCAGTGACGCTGCAGTTGGAAGCTGGGTGCCCGTGCAAAAAGCTACAGAGCAACAGATGGATGAAAAACTAGATCTCAAGGTGGACAGCATGGCAGTACAGCAGAGGCCATGGGTTGCACTCAATTATGGCACTTTTGAGGCAATTCCCTCTTATGACCATTACATCCTGAGGTTGAAGTACCCTGGGAAGGTGAGGCATTGAATATAAAGCAGGACACAAGGGCTTGCAGTCATGGCACATCACGAACATCACCATGTTGCTCACGTATGAGCAACATGGATGATGTTCGACAGAAAGGATTATCTACAGTAAATGTGAATCAAAAAGCAAATCTGGTTATTCAGAGTCTGTACTGCAAAAAAACAGCAATAGCAGGAATTCCAGGGAATTTCAAGGTGTAGGGGGACAACAAGCTCAGTTGAAGCCATTTCCTTAAACCAGTTTCCCTGTGAATAACAACAATTGGAAACTTCTTCCATTTCCCAGACAGCAGAGGAATGGACAGACAGACATTATTGCCTAACTCACTGGCTACTTAAGTCTCAAGAAAAGCTGGGGTGCCTTAATTATTTAGTACCACTGCTTGTCTGCCTGGCCCCTTCCCCTTATCTAAAAGGATCTTTGAACCTTTTAGCCACTTTCACACAATTCGACAAATGGGGAGAAATTTCAGACTTTTGTGAGGTTTGGTGGCTTTCACAATGGCGCCCAGGAACAGCCTCAAAGTGCTGTGCATGAAGCTGCATTCTGAGAGCCATCTGAGCATCTGGGGTCAGTAGCTGGGAAAACCTGGACCATCTGAGTGCTCAGATCAACCTCCATTTGCTTTTACAGGGACCTGTTCAAAGCAAGTACGGGGTACAGGATGTGGGTGGTTGGGGTGTTGTCCCTTTTGTTCTCTTTACCTATAGAATTTTTTCCCATTTGTTGTGGCAGGGAGGGGGAGGGAGGGGAGGGGGGNTCTTAACCGGGGACGGAGCTTCTGCTGGTGCGGCTGCTTCTCCTGCTGCTCGCCCTACTGTGACACCCTGCTGAGACTGCAGGAAGAACGGTGATCCATCTAATCCATCCCTGCACCAGAACTCCTGCGTTCCATCTCAGAGTTCTTCCCTTCTCCTCAGAGGGCCTGTTGGAGCCATCTACGACAGACTGCCTATGGGGGTTTGTGAAGCAAGGCCTTCCCCATCCCTCTCCCCGGGTTTGCCTCGGGGGTCCCTGACTTTTTCTTTGTAGTTGTTGTTGTTGTTAATACCGTAGTTATTGTTCCTTTGTATCTTGTTATACTCATTAGTGAAGGACTGTCACTCCTTCCCATATCATGCCTGAAGGCTGCTTAATTTTAGTAATTTGGAGGGAGGGATTTTCTAAGGGAGACTCCTGCCTTCCCCAGCAGATACCTGTCTTCAACCCAAGACACAGGGGTTTAATTTTGCAACAAGAGGTCTTGATACATACTTAAGTTGACAAAGTCCTTAGTAGAACTGCAGGGGAAAGAAAAATTGCAGCACCACCAAGCCTTTGGACTAGGGTCAGCTTCACATTCCAGTGCTACAGGATGCTGCTTTCAGAGGCAAAGGACGAAAACCACACTCTTTTCACTTAAAGACATTCTTTATTCAATCTTTTTTATATACAATATTATTTTTTAATCTGTAAAAAGTACATATGCAGGATTCCAGGTCAGAGGCAGAAGATTTCCACATCAGAAGATAGACTTTTGCCCTTTTATTATTTTGGAGGAAAAAAATAATCTGTCAGTTTGAGACAAAGCAAGAATAAAGGCAGAGTGCAAATCACTTCCACCAAGTGATTAGGATTAAAGGCAACAATTCACTGTAACAGGTCAGGCTGTCTCCTCCGACTTTGGTGGTTCCCAACTTTCCTGGACAATTACAGAGCAGTTTATTAGAAGGTGCTGACAGCTGGAGCAGCTCGTGCTTATCATTGCTACAGGTGTACGCACACAACTTGCAAAAGAGCCTGGGTTTCCTCTTTGTATAGCAACTCAAACTCTTGAGTCAGAAGACTTTTCTCAAAATTCAAGGAGTGAAAGAGGGATGTCTTACTCGGGTGAACCCATCTCCCAACTACAGTATGGCAAGAGCTTGCTTTCATTTTTCTGTGGTATCAAGAAGCCTGTTTCTTATTTGTCCCCTTATAAACATAAGCTTGGCTTAGTAATGTAAATACCAACAAGGCTTTGCTTAGGGGGTGCACCTCTAACCTTAAAAGCTGGCATTACAGGGAGTGTGCAATTATTGTCACCTTTCAGAACCCAGGCAATATTCAAATCTTGTAAAATACAGTGGTGGGGATATGCCAGTGTTTGGGAGCTAGAATATGGTGATCCACAAATTTGGAGCAGGGAGCTGAAGGAAACAGCAAATGTGTGACTGGCACATGGAACTACTTGCTCTTCCTTCCACTCCAGGGCACTTGCTGTTTTCTACGCTTTCCTTGAACATTCCACTTGAAGGACTATACTGTGCAGCAAAATTAACACTAAGAATATAATTCAAAGTTTTTGCTCTTATTTAGAGGACAAAGCTAAGAAGTTGACTTCTTGACTGCAGGACATGCACAGCTCCAGGGCTGTTAATGGAAGCTTCAGAAATCTGGCCTCTTTGAAGAGTCAACCTCTAACTGTTAAGAGAAAAAATCTACTGCTGGCAGATCCTGACCAACAGGCAAGTTTGAGGTTTGGATTAGGAAAAGAACCCTACATCCTTGTTTCGAGAGCATGCAAACAGGCCCTTGCTCAAATCCAGTGTGCCAAAAATGTACATGATTTTCTGTTTATCATTTCATTCTATAAGGGGTGAGAGTATTGTAGAAATTTTAAAATGGGACAGCTACCTAGAGAAAATGAGGATTGTTTTGTTAGAGAGTACAGAAACAGCTAGGACTAAAAAGTCATTTTTGTGCTTAAATTTACACTCTTATCTTTAAGAAAGTAAGACAGCAGCAACAGAATGAAAATGGCAGCATTCTACTGTACTTTATGTACCCAGAAGGAAAACAGTCTGAACTTTGGGTTGCACATAATGCCATATTGCAGATCAGAACCTACTTTTCTGTGAAGAACTCAGAACGAGGGCACACCACTTCAGTCAGAAGTTTCAGTGTCTGTGGTGCTTGGTAATTAAGCATGTACCTTGGCCAGAACCCATTACCTCCAAACTCTGCTTGATCTAGGAATTCTCAGGATGAAATTTATGGAAGACACAGCAATTAGTCCTTAAAATGCATTATTTTTGATAGACTCTGCACATTATTAGCTTCTGGAGGAAAAGGACAGTTGGTATTTAAAGAGTGATGGAGAATAAACTGACTTGTTGGGCTAACTGGAAAATTAGAAACAAATGTCCTTTATTTGGTTCTTGCTGCTTTTCTACACAAAGAAGAAATAGCAGTACTGTACATCTCCTTTGAGAAGAACACCATCCCATAACATGAAATGGCTTAGTCCTCAATTCAGGCATTCTTGTGGCTGTAAGTTAACCCACTGGGATTCATGGAGAAGTTAAATTTGAAGGATCCCTCTTTAATTCACAAGAGGGGGATGGAGGAGGAGAAGCAATAAAGTTTGCTGTTCCTGGGACTCCAGAATTCTGTCCTTGACCTTTCTCTGAAGAGACTGGCAGCCACTCTACACCTGCATTTATCAGGAGGAGTACAGGCATGTGTCTATGGGGCAGAAAGTGCTTTTATTATCTTTTCTTCTTTCTTTCCTTTTTTTTTTTAATAGAAGGGTCTGCTTTTCCTCTTTCTCCTGTACACCCAGTGACATATAGGAGAACAAGGCAATCAAGTGCAGTTTTAAAGTAAGAACAGTTCTCATAGGATCAGAAAACCAATTTGAAAACACAGCATATTGGAACCTGGGAAAGTGAAAAATTACTAGTTCTTCAGTAAGTCACTGAATAATAATTAGAAAAATAAATTAATGTGCGGCCAGTAAGAAGAATTCATTTATTAAGCTACTTCTGATTTTAAATAAACAATTATTGACATCTGTATTATTTACTATATTAATTACTTCATAAGTTCTCAAATTATTTTTAGGATACTGCTGCAAATTACAGTAACAAAGTAACTGGTGTTAAGGTACAAACATTAAGACTGAAACCTTTCCCAAGCTCCATGTTTTATTCCTCTTAAATTAAAGTAACTGTCTGGAAAAAAGCATCTGATAGCATTTTTACTTAGATCATATGATGATTTCTGTGTCTAAGTGCGACTCAGACAAACGAAGAATAATTTTGGGAGACAACTCTGCAATCAGATGTATTATAATATGATAAGGAGAAAAGTTTTTTATATAAAGCTTTATATAAAATAATTTTTGAGAAGGAAAATAGCATTCACTCCCTTTAAATCTCATGCTGTACCTCTGTACAGCTCACGGAAGAGTTCGTCCACTAGGTTCAGTACAAAAACAGCATCAAGATTTATTAAAGACTCAACCTGTGCACTAATTAGAAGGGAAAACAGCACCTAAAGGCTGTTTTTCAGCAAAGGGGCCAGTCACCATGGCAAAAAGATTTGAGGTGTATATACGGGAATAAAATTTGAGCTGTAGGGGTTCTGAACAACAGTAAAAAGAGATTAAGAAAGATGAAACTGAAATGACAAAATATCTGGAAAGATGTAACTTTTTTTAGCAAATAAATGAAGACTGAAAATTACTCCATTTAAGTGATACTATCCAGCCCAGACATGAAGTACTTGAAAGACCCCTATGTAGGTAGCAGCTTCATAAGTTAATGAAAGAAGAGACTCTTCAGTTTCTTTTTCCAGTCACATGTGAGAGATGTTAGGCTGTTTCCAAAGAGCCTGTTAGATTTGTACTGGAGCACCCAGAAGAAAAGCAAATTTTGTAAAGTAAATCAAAGGCAGTTTTAGGCGTCTGTCAGACACATATATACCTGCAAAGAGGGTTGTGTGAATAGAATCCAAATAATGAAATGTAACAGATTGTGTACAAAAATACAGAACAGCAAACTCTCACTGCTTAGCTCAAGGGGAACTTCTTTTAGTTCCATATACTGTATCCTCCTACATAAATCATTAAACAGTTATGCTCATGTTGTCATCTCTGTTTCTTTAGCTAAAAGAACCAGGACTAAGAAGAGAAAGTTTTTTTTTCATGTGACATAATTTGTGAGGAAGGGAAACTTAGGCTCCTTCCTATTTCTGTGATATGCTCCAGACTCTGACTGAGCTTGCCAAATGAATTAAGCCCACTCTGCTGACAGTGAACTACAAACTAAATGCTTACTAACTGTTTTTTCATTTTGGATATAAGCATTATTTTGAAAAGGGAAAATGAGGAGGCAATACCTTCTGTACTTTAGAGTTTAGCTCTAACAGATAAGAGGCTCTGAGAATGGCTGCCAGTCTGGACAAACAGATGCTCCTTAGAAAATTCAGACAGGAACAGAAAGGAATTCAAATCCTGATGCTGCTGGTGGAGTGGTGTTGTTTTTTTGTTGTTGCTTTGTTCGTGCCATCATGAAAGCAAGAGGACAGGGGAGGGGAGGACAGGGAGAGGGACAGGGACAGGGACAGGGAGAGGGAGAGGACCTAGTTATTTGGAACCCACCCAATCTGAAGAGGTGACTGTGTGTTGTTCCTTGCAACAGCAAGGAGCAAGTTCCTCCCCCTGGATGGGAAAGCCTCTTCTTCCTTGTGCTGCTGCATTAATATTAACTGTAGATTCCATGTTTTGCCAGGGTTCAAAGCATGTGAAGTCTCCATCCTGCAAAAATCACACTCACATGTTTTGGTCATGTATAAAACAGAACTTTTAACTTATTTATATGTTGAAGAGCTTCATTTCCCATGCCAATACTTGCTTGACTCGGGGGTCTAGGTTTACCAAGTCTCCGTCTGTCTGTCTCCCTCCCGCTAAAGTCTCAAGCGGTCCATGTAAACAAACAGAGCTGAAAACAGTCTTTCTTCCTCTTCATAGAGCTGTTTTTATTGATATGCAGGATTTCCTGACAGTGTGGTATTGGCTAAATGCAAAACAGGCAAAGGATGAGCTTCTGTGTTAAAAACCCAGTTGTCTAATGGTAGAAGATCATCATTGGAGAAAAGCAGATACAAATACCTGGATACCAAGACAGAGATAAAAAACATGGGTGTTAAAGCAGAGCACAGGCAGGCAGGGGCAACAGAGCAGCTTAGACCCCACCGTTCAACAGCTATGGCTATAAACAAATTACTTGCTTTCAATTTTTGTACAGCACGCACACAACCTTCCCTATTATGATGATCTGAAGTAATCTTTACCATGATCAAGCCCTTCAATGAAAAATTTCTATAAAGACAGCATTTTAATCTTTCCAATAAACTTTTGTTTTTCGAGTCTCCCTTCAAAGACCTACAGTGTAAAACAAACATCAAGACACCAACCACAAGTATTTGGAGGACAGGAGAGCAGAGAAGCTGTCAAAAAGCTTTTCTTAATGGACTAAACCCACTTGAAAATTACTAATCCTCTTTAATCCAAAGCAAAGATTTTATGTCAGTACAAGAGAAGCTACTAAGCCACGGTAGGTATCTGATTTGTCTCACCTTCTGGAAGCTTGTTAAGCTTCTGCTGAAAGGAAATGGGAGAACAGATTGTGCAGAGAGTTTTCACAGATGTTGTACATTATAATACAATGCAGAGGACATGTAGCATGTAACAAAATAAGAGTTACTGGACTTATGCAGAAAAAAAAAATTTGTTGTTCTGTGTTTCTTAATGTACATTTTTGAATGTGGCTGTGCTATAACTCCATAGGATATACTGGTAGTAGGGATCTGCAAAAGTTTCCTAACACAACTGCTAAAACTCAAAGATATTTCCCTTGTTACAGCAAACCTGGCTGTGTGAGTGCAAGCACAATGGTGTGGATGCACAGGATCTCTCAGCTCCTGCTTGCTTTCCTGCCATCCAGAAAAAGACAGCTCTTGCTGCACTTGACAAGGAAAGGGTGCCATTCCCATCAGTGGACTCTGCCATATCCAGAATGTGCACACTTGTTCTGCTGTTCCTTCACTCTCTCTCCATCAGACACTGGGAGTGTCTGTTGCTTTCAGCCGTGTGTCACTGTCTGATCAATTCTTCTGCTGTCTTTATTTGCCAGCTCTATCCACAATTCAGTCAGTGGAGCCATACTTTTTCTTTCCTTCCTCATCTATTTACTGTTTACAGATAAAAATTTTTTGCAGAGATGATTCAGTTTTGTCACACATATCTTGTCTCCTCTTCAAAGCGTCAGGCCTTTCCTTTCCTCATTACTTCTGCCTCACTCTCTCCTGCTGCATCTTTCCAAGCTCTTTCTCACCACAGCAGCAATATTTCACCTTACTCAAACTCACCCTCCTCATTTGATTCACATTTTTCCTTTGAATAACTTAAGCAACCTATTTCTCCATATTGGTTCTTCCCACTCAACAGGTACCTTCATGCCAGGTACTGCTCAAAACTCTCAAATTTGCTGTGTATCTCTGATGAATTGAAGTATCCAAGCAACAACAAAGCATATTTGAGACATTTACCAAATTTGAATTTGAGAAAAATGAATATGCAGAAGTAATCATCAATAGCAGAAAAGATTACAGCAGGTATTGCTTAAGACATAATTTATGCCCCTCTTCTGAGGAACATCATTTTCCTCATGACACCACACCCAACCCTTTTGTCTTTATTTTCATTTGGACTATCTTGCTTGACCTTATGTTCTCTGCTTTATCTCCATGTGAAACCAATTTCTGATTTGGGCTATGCCAACTGCATCAGTGTCATAAACATCTAATATCCAGCTCTTCAATAAACCTTTGTTTTGTTCCATCAGCAGAAATGCTCCAAACCATAAGTCAGTAAGAATTTCTGAGTTCTTTCATAGAACTGCTACTGTCTGCAATGCTTGTACTGTAGTATATCCAGTTACTGAATGATGCATCACTGAATTTTCAGATCTTGTGATTATCTAAGATGCAGACAGGATTCTGGTGATACATCAAAAGTCAACCTTGCCACCACAGATGTCGGGTAGGAGCAGATTTCATTCTCTCATTTGGCTTTTATAGGCAGATCAATCATATACCATCAGCTCCAGGAGAGGTACTGTTCATCTGATTTGACCTGTTTGAAACTGCTGCCGCTCTGCTTGGGACCACTGCTTTTAGTCTCCAGAAAATGAACTTGAAGGAGTAAGTGAAATAAAATTAAAGAACACATCAGAGGAGGTAGCAGTGGCTAACTCTCTTTTTATAATGGTAACATGATGCCACAATGTATTATGATTACCTAGAGGAATTTGGTAAGGAGCCAGCAGAATGATAGAATAGCCACACTAATGCCTTACATAGGATGAACTTGGAGCCCCTTTTTCTGAGTTAAACAAGCTGTGATGCCTGAATTAGGCACAAGAACTGCCATTTTCAGGACCTGCTTTCTTCCTATTCCATTTTGTGCTCATAATACTCAAAATCAATCTTTGTCTCCATTAGCTACCTGTGGAGCCACTACATTCTTCTAGAATGTAAATGTGAGCTTTTACAGAAAGATGCCAGAGCAAAAAGGACTTACTTCAAAGTTTCAGCAAGGAAAAAGCTCTGCTGTACATCATCATATGTAGGAGATGAGGAATAGACATCCTTGACACCAGAAAAGCCACCACTTACTCGGCAATACTTGTCAATTGCCTGCAAAAAGGAAGGGAAAAGACACAGAGAATTGAACCATAGAATAAAATTTGGAAACTTTAAAGCATCAAGTTTGATCAGCAAAGAAGGTGGTTCTTTTTGTGCTGCATTTTTCTGCTGTGAATCTCTTTGTTGAAGGGTGATAGACATTAACAGTTTATGCTGAAAAAAAAAGAAAGAGACTGGACACATACAGAAGTAACACCCTTCCAGGTTATTAATGGCACCACATTTGGCAAACTGCTACATGCTAAGAAAGTATTCTGGGGAAGAACACTTTCTTTCCTGGGTATTTACTGTTGGCTGATACTGATGATGTGACAAGAACTCTGTAGACTTTTTCTCTGAGCTCATGCATTGGTAGAACATCCATCAGTCAAATCAATGCACTAAGTGCTGTGATGTGCACAGGAAGGTAACAAACATCCCTGGATTTTGGAGCTGGAAGAGTCTGAAGAATTATAGGAATTCTCTGACTGCTAGCTAGTCATGGAGACTTACTTAAAGTAGAAATAAAATACTGTACTCATCTTTATGAAGTGCTGATTTAATCCTGTAAACTCTTCTACCTGCTGTCTTCTTCCCTCATTACCTTCTCCTACATATTCTATTCTCTGTTTCCCCTTTATACAGCTGAAACTCAAGTCAGCTTACATGCTGGACTGCAGCAGAGCTCTTTACCTTTAAAGCATGGAGTTGAAATCCATATACATTCCAGGAACGAAGGGGTCAATGGATTCCCCCTTGCCCTAACTCCAACGCAGTACTGTGAAAAGCACAGTGGAAAAGGAGGAGACTGGAAAGAAAGCATTAGTAGCTTGGAGCACCTCTTGCCTACACTTTCATTATTGCACTTGCACGCACGACCTTACAGCACACAAGGATATCAGCCATTAAAACTGGCTCCGAAGAAACAATTCTGAAATGATTCACAGGTTATTTGTGCTTCCCTGCTGCTTTGACTGTGCTTCCTCAGAAGATGCCAACTCTTTTAATAGATTCATGCAGGGACAGAAAAGAAGCAGGGATGAAGGAAAATGTTTGTCTCGGGATGCCTGTCATTACCAATGACTGACCATAGCTACCTGTAGCTCAGTAATCTGTGATTCAGCCCAATAGCCTTGTGTAAAGCTCCTCTCCACATGGTGCTTCAGGCCCACATTTTTTATAATTCTGATTTTTGCTAGTTATACTCAGCAGAAGTTGAGGGGAGTCAAGGCAGGGGAGCAAATAAGTTTTGAATGATGCCCTTTTTATGCAGAGAAAATACAAAATCAAAACTAAGTCTTCAAGGACCTCATTATCGCATTTGCATACTAGAAATGCTGGGAGACAAAGAGGAATTTTCCTCTGGACAAATGGACAAAGAATGTCAGCAGATGCTGTCACTGAAATCAGGACACCCAGGACAGTAAGTCACAGCACAACAGGTACTACAGCTGACCTCCTCCTAGAATACACTCTCACCCTGTGGAAATCTGAGATTGTTCATGGACCAAAGAATAATCCTGACTGTACAAAGTTCTTTCAAATTTCTGAAAAGCAAGGTTTTTAGAAAAGCAAGTGGAGAGACTGGCAAAAAGATGTTATTGGAATGGCTGTGGCTCTAGAGCCTGAACTTAAGCCAAAAAAGGTACAAAGTCTAATGCTTGCTGTAATTCCTTATATCAAGTACAGCTTTCTCAAAGTTTGGATGGAAATGCTCCATTTTCTGTTGGGACTTGAGTCTAAAGAAGAAAGTGTTTGGATTAATTCTTTTCAGATTTGGTTACTGGTGCAGGCTAGGGCTATACTGAGACTACTCACATGCTAAGGTCTGGGTTGACCAGATTTTCTCTGCAGTGAAGGGAAAGGCATATGTGACGCATCCAAGCCAACAGCACCAAATGCATGACAATCTCTTTGTCTGCATGCTCTTGCACAACAGAGGCAATGCTAGCTAACACATGGCAGCCAAACAACAATATCGACCAAACACTCTCTCCACACAAAATCAAACCACAGCAACCAACCAACCAACAAAAAGGAAAGAAAAAAAAAAGAATTGCTTAGCTTCTGAAGAAATAATGCATACACTGTTTACAGAACCATTTGCACATTCCTCCCCAGAATTCCTACAGCCACCAGGCAGGTGTTATATGAATAGACAAGAGCCAGAGCACTTTTGCTTTATAGGCACAAAAGGAAGTGCCTACTCTCGCCGCTATCCCCTTTTATGATAATGCAGATCATGACCTTGTGTCTGCTCTGAAGCATGGCAAGATGGAGGCCCCAGTGGATACAACTCCTGCCAGAATTCCCGTACAGTCTGATCAGGACGGAGTTTCTCTGGTCAACCCGTCTGCAATCCTGATGCTGTGTGCCACAGCCTGTACAGGAGGAACCTGCTAGTGACTGTGGCAAAATAAAAACAGGAATACACGGCACCACTGTTAGGACAGCATCTCCTTTCTCCAGAAGAATTAAATCCTCAAGTCAGTGTAAGAGACAAAACTTGCTTCTTTTGGAAACTGTAGCTAATAGATAGCACTGAGATCATGCTCTGTGCTGTACAGGTCTCATACTTGGGCAACACTGGTGAAGCCAGCAGGCCTACAAGCCTGGAGAAAGGAAATGTATGATCTGTATAAACTTTATTTTCCCTTATGGCACCAAGTAACCTTGTATCTTCAGAAATTTCTCCTTGGGAAGGCAGATGAATTTACTCTAGCTGATCTGAGCTCTACATAATACAGGTAGTAATGAACTGTACAGGAAAAATCTGAAAGATTGCTTTACAGCTATTCATCCAAATATGCTCCTATTTTAAAATCCAAAATTTAAAAATATGAGCAAATAATTTGTCCTTGATTCAGAGCTGTACAGAACTTCAGGACACTGGCTGAAAAGCTTGGTGCCACAGACAAGCTGCTTAAATGCCACCTGAAATGTTCAGTGTTCTGTCTGCACACAGACCTCAGAGTACTTGGTGCAGTGGCATCTGATTTGCCACCCAGATACACCTTCACTCCAGAGTGAAGACCAGTCTCTCTGATGAAACAATGCTTAATTTATTGCATCCCAGAATACAGGGAAGCTCCAAGATGACTGGAAGGATACTAAGGTAATGCTACCATTACAAGGCATTGGCAGACTGAGTAATTTTAGGATGGCATATCTGGTTGAGAACAATTGACACCAATCAGCATGGTTTTATAGAAAACTATTGTGGTCACAAGCTAGACTTCATTTTTGAAAGCTACGAATAAAGGTAACTGCACATCTGTAATTGACTTAAAAGCTTCTAAGGCAATTGACATGGTATTTCAAGATGTTATGGGACAACGAGGCAGCACTATACCATATCAATATAATTCAATTTAAAACTGACTGACAGTGCTCTAAGAAAAAACTGGCAATGCAAAATCATCCCAAAATAGACCTGCTTCTCACAGAGATCCACAAGGAGCAGTCTGAAGTTTTATCAATCACTGCAACACTGCTGCTGGCTAAAATAACATACATAAATAACAGCAGACAGTGTAATCTGCTGGTAACTGGGTGCCAAACAAAATGAGTTTCATAAAACCAGGCACATAATCCTAAATCTAGTCCTCAAGACTGTGTAACTGCAGACCCAGGCTAGCCTGAAAGGTAAAGACAACCTTTGGAATGCAGAGACACTTCAAAGACTTTCATGGCTATGTAAGACAATTCAGTCTGAGTTCCTGCTACGACACTGTGGCAGATACACACAAGGACAGTAAAGAGGAAAATAGCAGCAGGGACTAAGTTTTATTTTTGCAAGGCTATATTTTTTTTGGCTGAAGTCAAAACCGGAGTATGCAATTCTAAAATTCATTTTTACAGAAGGATGGTGAACTAATGTAGGTGCAAGCATTTGGAGAAAACTTTTTACAGTGAGAGACAATGCACTTTGTTTAGCATCTCCAGTAGAGCCAACACTAAGCTTATTATAATCTATGAAAATTGTTTGGAAAAAAAACATAGGGGAAAGGACATTTTAAAACAGCATAGGAAGTCATAGGAAAGTCCAGTGATTGAGAGCTGAAACTAGGCAAATTCAAATGGGAAATAAAATATGGGGTTTTTTAAGAGCAAGAATAAATAAATAATGGAACAAGCTACCAGAAGTAGTGGATTTTCTAGTTTCCTTTATTCAAATACAGAATAGAACAGCAGACTATTCACCAGTACACTCCTGCCAAATACATGTGTCTCAACTCAAAAGTAACATAAAGTGAAATTTCAGTGCCTGTAACATACGGGGAGGTCAACGTGAACCTAAAAGTTCTTTGGAAATAAAATTTGATGTGTCTCTAGATTGGACCCCAGCTCCCTCAGTTTCTCTGAGGGTGTTTTTTGTAGCATATGTGTCTTTTCTCAACTATGCCAACAACATGCCCATAAAAACTGTGCTAGTTTCTTCTCCAGCTGTCATACTCACAGCTTCTAACCCATGAAACTGTGAAACCGTACTTCTTTTACCTCCAACCTATGTCTGGCTCTTTTCTGTCTACTCTTCTTCACTAAGTAGAATCACTTAGGGTTGGAAAGGACCTCAAAGATCATCTAGTTCCAACCTTACTGCCACGGGTAGGGATGTCATTCACTAGAACAGGATGCTCAGGGCTCCCTCCAACCTGACCTTGAACACTTACATCCACAGCTTCTCTGGGCAACCTGTTCCAGTGCCTCACCATCCTCTCAGCAAAGAATTTCTTTCTAACATCTAGTATAAATCTGTCCTCTTTCAGTTTAAAACCATTGCCTTTTGTCCTGTCATTATCTGCCCATATGAAAACACCACCCTGCTTCTTTTAATAAGCCCCCTTCAGGTACTAGCAGGCTGCAATGAGGTCCCCCTGGAGCTTTCCCTTCCCTAGGCTGAACACCCCCAGCTCTCTCAGCCTGTCTTTGTAGGAGAGGTGCTCCCACCCTTGGATCACATTTATGTCCCTTCCTGGAACCTGCTCTAACAGGTCCATGTTTCTCTTGTGCCGAGATCTGGGAGCACCTGAGGTCTCTTGAGGGCAGAGAGCTGTAGGTCTTTCCACTCCATCTTACTATCAATCCTCAGTTTGCCTGAAGTTAGCCTGAGCTTCAGGTCTTGTCTATTTATTTTCACTGTTAGTAGAAGCTCTGAAGAACTCAGCAGTCTCTGTGGTGCAATCCTACTTAGTGAGATACACAAGTCCACAACACTTAATTAAACCCTTCATTCACACAGCTCAGACTAGTAACTGGCTTTACATGCCTGTTGTGAAGTGGTGGCTCTTAATGCTTTCAAATAATTAGCCTGAAAAGGATTTTAGTAATTTTTTGTATTTACCCTGAGTATCTGTCATGCATATTTCTGTAATACTTTAGCCAGCCCCCCAGCACACCATCATCCAATTTGACAGGCCCAATACAATTGAGATGAACACTGTCTCTGTTGCTAAGTACAGTATTAGGGAGAATTAGAATTTTTTTTCATCAGGAAAGAGACAGAGACCCTGTCACAGGGATTTATGCTCATTAAGGGAATATAAGATTGAACTTCCTGTCTCTTCACCAGCAGACACTGGATTTGGAGAGATGTAACAAAACAGGCCTTGGACAAAGCATATCATTGGCATTAAAGTGCATAAGTTTTGTCAAAAAATATAGATAATAAATCCAAGTATGCTTCAGAGGTTGGAAGACAAAAGGAAGACAAATTCAGACAGTGTTGTACAATAGCAATAAGCCAACTGCTCTGTGTGTCACACCAGATTCTTCTCTATTTATAAATGATGGAATAAATACAGCCAGAGCTGTATGTGATAGGGAAGAAGAAAAATAGTGAGTAGGTGTGAGGAATAAACACAAGAATTTATTATCTATATGAAATGAACAGAAAATCCTAGGGAACAAAAAGCTTCAAGCTTTTGTGTCAGTATGATGGGGGGTAAGAAAATTCCTCATTTTGGGAAGGACAGGTTTGCAAAACCATCTATGAAGAAGTCAAAAATATTTTATGGCTATGTTTGATAAAGAAATCTATCAAGGAAACAAGTAGAAGAAGGCAGTCTGTAAGGACAGAGGCAATTAAGCACATGGGCTGCTTGATTTACAACTTTGATGGAGGTTGACAGAAGGATAAAAGAAAATCCTACCCCTCACACAGAGAAAATTGGAGGCAGTGAAGGAGGAAGGGAGGGTTTGTTTTGAAAACATTAATGGGGATCAAGATAATGAAAGCAAATTGAGAAAACGGAACAAAATGCAATTAAAAGACATGCTTTGCAGTGTGCTTAAGAGACTGATTCTGGCCTGCAAATCTTTACATTTGTGAATGCTTTAGCCAATTACAAAGGATGCCAGCTGAGCTTGGATCATCTAGCCATAGCTTCTGAGAGGAGCTGGTGTTAAGATCAGCAAGAATTTGTAGTATCTACACAGGCAAGGAGTAGGTTATTAACTTTGTCACATTAGAAATATGCATAGCTTAGACAGCAGGGATGATAAGACTCAATGTTTGATGTTCCAGAAACAGCAGCAATGCATTCTGGAATACAAATGGTACAAATGTGGAATCTGTCTCCCGAATAGCATAATTCTGGTTGTAACACAACAGCCTAAAAGGCAAAACCACACTAAGACACAACTGTAAAATACCTGGCCTCTTCTAGGTGTTGTAGCTGTGCTGAGGGAAGGATAGTAATGAGCTTGGCTAAATATTCTGAATACAAACGTCTCAACAGGTCTCTTCCTTCTGGAGCAAAACTGGGCTTCAGCCACAGAATAAACTTATCTAGTCTCCTGGTCTATCTCTTCATTTGTTTTTCCCTCATCTCCTTAGGCTGTAGTCAAAGTATTTCATTACTGCCTAGTTATCTTCAATGTTTATTCTCATCTCTGAAACTGGCTTTGAGCTGTTTCCAAAGACTGCTGGAGCAATAGCAGGGAAGTAGAGAAAGTCTTGGGGGCTGTGCACTACTGACAACAGTAGGAGTCATGACCAGGGGGTTCTGTTTCCACACCTAAAACTCATGAGCTGTATAATGCTGAATGCATCTCTCACCTGAGCATCTGACTCAGCAGATGAAAAATAGCAATAATTGCGTGCACCCTCATATGTACCCCGGTTTACAGGAACCTGTGAAATTCAATTATCACTCAAAGTGTTCCAGTACCATGAGACTGAAGTGGCTTCAAAGGGGCAATACACAAAATTAAATTACTGATAGATGATTAATACAGTTACCTGTGTTGCCTCCCAGCCCCACTGCCTGTACTTGGGATCATGGGTGAATCTCCACATATACCAGTAGGTCTCAATCACCTCTGGCCTTAAGATGTAATACTTCTCATTCTGCCGTACTGCCACCGCCTCCACGCCACCATCAAATTTGAATGCTTCTGGGCCCAGCTTTAGCGCTGCAGAGGAAACAAACAAACGAAAGAAAAAAAACAAAAGTAAGAAAAAATTTGTTCCATACCAATCTTTGCAGAAAGGATGGGTAGGAGACTGCTGTATCCCAAGCTTGTGAAAAAAAACAGAACTTAGCTAGTCTTTAAGCAGTCTCAAGTATTTCCTACTGTTGAGGCCTATAATTTTTCTTATGAATAACTTATCCAATTCCTCTGAGAAAACTACCTGTTTTGGCAGGACTACAGTAATCCTCTTGAAAACTAATGAAACACTAAGAATTAACATTAACACATTCAATTATAGGATAAAATTGAAGTGATTTACATCAGTTCTTAACAAGAAAAAAAGGGTCAACACAGGTTGACCCTTTGATTCCACCTAGCACTGCAGAAAACAGATCTTGGAACTAAACCAAGAAGCATCATGCCAAACAATCTGTATCTTTATCCAAACTGTTGGTTTAAGGACATGCTGTCAGGCCACTGTAACTGATGAGCTGTGACCTTCAAGTAAAGGGTTTACAACTGGGCAGTGAAGTCTTAAGTACACCAGAAAATAAATCTCTGAACTAAGAGATTCACTATTTAAGCCCTTAAAAGAATCTGTAAAAGCCCTGTGCCAGCACCTGGAAGACTACTCATATAAGAACAACACATCTGTCTATATTATGTCTATAATATGAAGTTGCAATTACACATTTTGTATTAGACAGCTGTACACTGGTGCTCAAATTTAATATTAATAATGTACCGTTATCTACAGCTGCACTCCACTTTTTTTTTTGTCAGAGAATTTTTAAGGTGCTGAACTCTGAAGATGCACTTGAGCTTTAAAAATTATCAAAGCAATTAATCATGTAATTCCTATGGGCTAGAGGTTCAAATTAACCATGGTTTCATGGGTCTGAAAGGGGAACCTTAAAATAATATAGTGAAAAATATGAGCAACTCTCAGTGCATGCCCCAGCAGAACATCTCCAAAATAAGTTCCTTAGTCTTTTTGTTTCAAGGGATTATGGCTCCAGATGCCAAAAGAAAAAGCACCAGGCTGCTTCAGCCACGTGAATGGTAAGGGAAACTACATCAAGAAATGTTTATTGCATTTCTTTCAAAATGAGCCACTTTATCGGTTTCACTTAAAAATTTTAAAAATCTCTCTATAAAATGGAGGAGACTAGATACAGAGCTCTACTTATCCAAAATTCTGAATATAAGAATGGTCATACTGGACCAGATGGAATTCTGTCTGCTCCAGCATCACATCTCCAACAACAGCCAAAATCAGATGTTGATGGGGAAGTGGAAACATCTGTCAAGTATACGAGATACCTTTTTCCATCTTTTCTACCAGCCTCTACTGTTTTTTGAGCTCAACACTTCTCCCAAACTAGACATACCTTTTTAGGTGGTCAGTAATTCTTAATAGATTTATTTTATTTATCTGGTGCTTTCTTAAATCTGTGTAAGCCTTGAGCACCCAAAACAACCTCTGCTAAGGAGTTCCACATCTCTAAAACTTATTTGATGTAGAATCACTCTCCAATCCCTATGGAATTTTGCAAATCTGCTGAATCCTACCTAGAAGGTCCCTTTTCCACCCTGAATTCAGTTGTGCCTTGAATGGAGACTGTTCCATGCCTTTAGTTAATCTTCTTGCCTTTCTCTGCAACTCTTCCAATTCTACTATAAGCTTTGTAAAATTAGAGGACCAGCAAGTACAGCAAAAAAAAAAAAAGTGCAGATGAGATTAATACAGTGACATAATGACATTTTCTATTTTGCTCTCATTTTGTTTTTCCTAAGTGCTACTGAGTTGACATTTTCATAAACTCAAAAGCAATTTCCTGAATTGCAATGGTCAGTTAACACTCACATGTGAGGCTAGAAATAAATTTTTCACAAGTGTCTCACTTTACATTTAACTACATTGGATTTAGTTTAGCAATTTATTATGTAGTTACTCAACCTCATAAGGTCCTTGTGTAGTGCTTTTTTTTGCTATTATCAGCACACTTATCTTACTGTTCCTGCCCTTTTCTATCATTTATATATGTGTATGCTTTATTTATATATAATACATATTAAAATATGAAATGTAAGTATACTACACACTTATGATGTGTATAAATATAGTATGCATTTTACTCACCTATACACATAGGTGCAAATATATACCAAATATATCAGAGCACTGCTGGTTAACCAGCATTTATCCATTGCAAGAGTGGACTGTTTAACTCTATCCTG
Organism: Bombycilla garrulus; assembly: GCA_013400315.1. Classification (NCBI taxonomy): domain Eukaryota; kingdom Metazoa; phylum Chordata; class Aves; order Passeriformes; family Bombycillidae; genus Bombycilla; species Bombycilla garrulus. Next base: position 409,365 of record VXBU01009052.1, read on the forward strand.
TTTTCTATACTATGCCCATTTTCTTCCTCCTTGCTGGTACTTGTCCCTTAGATTGTAACTGTTTAATGTCCCTAATGGGCCTTAGTAGAACACTTGTTAAAAAGTCTTTTGTAAATCAGGGGAACATGACAGCTATGTTAGTTGTATCCACCGAAGAACTGGATTTCAGGCAGTTCTGGTGATCCACCACCTACAGAAAGGGTGATGTCTTCTCTTGCTTTGGAGTCTGCTTGTGCATTAAATCTTCAATTATTTACTCACACCTACTCCTAATGCTACTGGGTACTACAAGAAATTAAACTACCCATGGATGCCTACCTCTACTACCTCTGCATATTGTGAGGATTTCACTGAATTATTTTCTGAAACCAAGAACGTAAAATTAATCACAGCACTTCTGCTAATAGCTGATTAAAGAAAATAAGCTATTATTGGCACAGTACCTTTCAGGGGCCATTCTTCTAAGCCAAGAACCACCTAAGGCCATTTTACAATGCTATAGTGGTCACAGAATAATTCAAATATTTTCATATTAATAGCACTTGTAGACTACAGTCTAGGCAGGGAGAGCAGATGAGAAACAATTTTATACCAGTGCAAAACTGCAAAACTGAACAAGCACCATTTTAAAAGATTTTAACCAACATAAAGCTGACTAAGTTGAAAGCTCTATTTAGCACTGCCAAAAATAAGGGCAAATTCTTATACTTTTAGATAATTATATTTCTATTTTTTGAAATACTTTTGAAAATACTGTTCTATGTTTTGTATGTTCCTTTAAGACTACAATCAATCTAGCAATAAATTTCCTGGAAGTAAGAAAGGATTAATAATTACAATAATATTTTCTAGGCTCTAATTCATACAAAATTGGAGGAAGAGAACATCCAAGATATTTCCATTTGAAACCCTGAACCCATCAACACACATTGCTATTTCATATGTCTCACAAAAACATGTTGTTATTCTCATTTATTCAGCCTTGCCTGTTTAGCTGCTTACTGAGAGTCTTGGGACAGAGACAGCATCTACTCATACCCTTGCATATGTCTCAACTGAAATCTTAGTCATCTGACTCATTCTGCACTAGAATTGTCACACATAAAAACCAGCTAAAGCTGTACTGTGATTCTGAGGACAGCTCTTGTCAAGGAACTTTAAAAAAGTGCAAAAAATGTCATCCTAAAATAAGCTCTCTGTAGTCAGTCAATACTTTACACGCTATCAGCTAATGGCTAGGAAAATTCTTATGCATAAGGGATGGTATAGTGTACTAAAAATCCTGTATGCTGTAGACAACACACAATGCCATCTATACAGATAATTTTGCTTATTTATCTAACCTCTACATACATATGAAAGCTGATTATTCAGACTGATTTGTTAGTGATCTTTCTATTATTTTGATTTAATTGGACCTCTTTTTTGTTTTTTATACCTGTGCCATGTTTCTCAGTGGTGTGCATTAAGCATGAAAACAAAGAATTAATCCCCAGAAGCTGGAACACCTCAAGATGTGGAGTACTCACATAAGCTTAAACATCAAGAAACCTTGTGCCATGAGCACATGAAGCTGTATATTTGCAGCCCTACCAGTGCCTACTGACAGCATTATGATTTCTTCTGCTGGTAAATGGGCATACAGACCAGGATATGCCTCCTATCTTTGTTTTTCTCAATCTTCTCTCCAAACTGAGAGCACACAGGACTACAGGAAAATCCTGAAATCTCCTGTCATGGGATGGGCGATTTCAGATGGCTGCAGCATTATCTATTGATAGCTTATGGTACAAAAAATAGTAAAGTTGGTAGGAAGCAAAGGCATGTGTAAACTACACATCATAAGACTATTCTGGTTACAGTTAAGTTTTCTCATTGACCATCAATAAGCCTTTTCAAATCCTCAGTGTTTCTAAGGGGTGCCATATGCATTCACAATTTCCTGAAGAGGGGAAGAGCCTTGGAGGGGGCTCTCATGCAGCCATGTTCAGTAGATCCTGGAAACACAAATCCCTTGCTCAGAGGCAGACCAGAACCACGACTACACCCCCTGCCTTCACTTTCCAAAGACCAGCAGCTTTCTCCAGCTGCTGAATTAGAAAGGCATCTTTTGAGGAATGCTAAAGACTGATCCTCAGCCTAAGTAGAATCTACAAGGATTTTCACAGAGCCATGGCAAGGGCCCAAGCTTATCACAACATACCTAGTGACTTCTCCAGCCTCTGACTCTGGAGTCTAAGGTCTTCTCTCAGATATTCCTGGGGAACATTGATAGGTGACTCAGATTATCAGTGAGACTACGTCCCTGCATAATTTTCTCGATTACATGGCAGTGATGCCAGTTGCCACTGGGGCATAATCCCCAAGAAAATACATCAGGAATAGCTTCAAGGACTTTCTAGATTCTCTGTGCTAGTCAGCACTGAAATAACCAGCTTTCTGAAACACCATTTTTTTTAAACAGGCTTTCAAACATACAGTATGTGCAACAGGTTGATGACAGCTGGCAATATAATGCTCTCATTTTCCAGAAATGCTTTTATTCAGTGAAATTCTGTTTCAATTTTGCTGAGACCCAAGCTCAGCTACGGAAATTTAGGCTGCTTCATAAAATAGTATTTTCATACTAAAGTATTACATCACCAGGTACATACTGCAGTGCATATGGTGCATACCAGCAGCCGTGGGATGACACAGGGAAGGGCTCTGCTAGTTTATCTAAAGAAAGAGCTGCCTATCCCCTGCAGGCAGTCTCTGCATCCTTCTCTCTCCTCTGGGAATGCCAAATGGGGCAAGTTCTCCCAAGTCCATAGAAGAAAGAAATCAGGCAGTCCCCCCCGAGCCTGCTGAACCATAAACCTGTTAGCTGAACCAGGAGACTGTCTGCCCTCTTAAAGATGCTTTTTCTGCCATCAGCCAGTTCTGCCATAAAAGTGTACAATTATGCTCAAATCCTCCTGTTAAAACATAATGCAGAAGTTGACATTTTGCATGTATAAGTTCTTAATTTTCTTTGAAAAATCAGCCCAGAATTTTAAAACCAAAATATTCAAACATAACCAATCCACATTCCTGGGACTGTATGACTGAACAAAAGAAAACAAGGGCATTGCAAATTTATAGCTGTCTGTACAGTTTTCAGTCTTTCTTGCTCATGTGTTCCTATACAGTCATTAAATATGTAATCAAAACTTTTATCTCCCCCATCTTTTCAGTTATTTAGGGTACAGAATAAACATCTGAAGGAATAAAATTTGGTCTGCTCAAACAACTCTAAATTTAACACTGCTTATTTTTAAATATCAAATTAAACATTTAAATGCAATTTTTCAGAATGCAACAATAGCTGCTATGTTCTACCTTTTTTCTTAAGCATACTCATATTTTTTTCTTTTCCTTTTTTTAAAGCTGTTGCTACCCAAATAAAATTATCACTTGTGTGACTGAGTTATTTAAAAAGACAGGCAACTATACAATGATACAATGTAATCCTGTGAATAAATACATGGATTGTCATCTTAAAACTCTTTAAGTTTTAGGTACCATTATTTCTATTGGGAAGGTTATTTCAGAAGCTCACTACTCTCATAGCTAAGCAAAACCATTTCCAATTTCCAACCTACAGTTATTCACAGCAAGCTTAAAAATCTTGCTCTTGTTACAACTGTGTTCTTTTATATCTTAAAATAACTATTTCTCTTCAGTGTTCACCCCTTGAGATGGCAATAAATTTGTTCCTTTCTTCAGTATTATTTTTCTAGCTTGAGCAAGCCAATCTCTCATATTTTTCCCCACTGTAAGATAAAAGCTCTATCACTCTATTCATTCTGTTGGTCCTTCTCTGCATTTGTTCTGCTTGAAATTCAGATTTATACAGAGTATTCTGCATGACAAATTACACGTCTTCTACGGCAGTCTTAATATTATCTAATCTCTGCTGAAAATTCTTCATCTGATAGAGATCAGGACATTTTTCAACTCCCAGTTCAGACAAAGAGCACCTGACCTTTTCTAGTCAACTTCTTATTTCTGATAGTTCAGTTCTCAAGATGTCCCTGATTACTATTCTGAGACTGTTCCATTTTAATTGTGTTTTACAACTATATGGGCACCCTAAGCATAATCAGTACACTTCAAGCATCAAGGTCACTATAAAATAATCCTGGTCTGAGACTGACCTTGAGAAATTTCCAGCTCAACAATGAAGTCTAATGCTGTCTCCTCACTGGTTAGGCCTTTGGCCTTCTCACAGTCTGCAAAGTAGTGTTCATCCTCTCTTGTTTAATTGTACTTACTCAGAATGCACTATTACTAAAACCAGCAAAAGTCTATTTACAATTTTTTCCCTCTACTTAACTGTAAGAACAGTATATATGAAAAAAAAAAGCTTCCCTATATATCTGTGAGGACAGAAGTTCACACAAATTCCTTCCTCCCCATACCCATATAACCTATCTTAGATGATTGATGAAAAATAAGAATAAACATGTATGAAGGAACCATAAAGTCTGGGTTTATATTTACTCACCATGATGTAGAGCAGAAGTAAATACAGAGATGTTAAAAATTCATACTGGTATAAAACCAGTGCATGTTGGAAAAGGTCCATAACAAATCCTAAAAATAATTACAACAGTTGCTGTATTTTGACTACTGAAATAATTAGATTAACAATAGGTCTTACTTGTCCTGTCATATGACTCATGACATGTATGTGCAATTTCAGCTCCAAGTTGCAAATAATGTCCACCTTTATCATCTCTGGAACCATCTGCTCCAAGGGCAAACATTCCACCTGCAAAGCAGGTCAAATGGCCCATCTTTCTTTCAAGATGCCCGTTCTTCCACTCCCCAATGAAGGTGAGTCCTCCATTGGACTTTCTGATAAGATGTTTTTCTATGGCCTACAAAGAGATTAAGACAACTTTCAAATAATGCTTCACATGCAAGTCTTATATATTAACATTTTTATATATATACTCCTTTATAGAACGAAGTACAGCTTTAAAAACAAAAAAAAAATCATCTTTCAAATTCACTTCTGAACACTACAGAAAAAAACATCTATTAGAATATTGTTTCAAAGCACACAAAAATCCACCCTAACTGCTAGTAATGTTAATGACACCTAACATTAGAACATCTCAACACAGACAGCACTGTACTTTTAGTTGAGAATTCAGCACTTATTTTATGGCTCAAACAGTATTTGTCTAACTGTTAACTCTGGGAAGTACCTATTTGTTGGTCAGTGCAGTCTCTGAGTACTCAGAAAAGACATCCATGTTGAAAACTTTTGGTCAGCAACATATGCAAACCTCTATCCTCAGTCAGTCTTTAATATGAAGGGACAGGAATGCTCCAGCCACCTTCTAGCTTCTCCATAGCAGCTTTCTGATTGCACATTCTCAAATGATGGGTGTTAGAGCAGCTGTTCACAAAAAACTTTATCATTTTATATGTGAGGCAAATGCTGCTTTCTTTTTGCACATTTGTACCAATATATGTTGTTGCTTGTGACTTAGAAATGGTATCCTTCTCTTAGAATAGCTGACCCACCTTCCCAAAGTCTGTAAACTAGATTAAACATTTGCTTAAACCTCTTTCAGAAAGGATCACATTTCCCACCAACCTACTGCAGTATTTACTATGTCTAGCATTAGACAGTGAGAAAGTAATGGAAGAGAAGTGCAGGTGCACTCCTGTTGGGTTAACTCCCTCATTAATACCACTGACAGATCCGAGGGTTGTGCTCATGGCAGGATCCAGAGAGAAGAAGGCAGAAATAACTGACAGAGCAGAAACCAGTAAGTCTCTGAAAGCTGCCAGGGTGGCTGTCTAATCATCATGCAAATTGGCAATGATGACTGCCTTCTGCTGCTAAGGAGCCTGATATGGTTAACTGTACAGGCCTCATTTGGTCTGAAAGTACTGGCACAGGAAATATTGGATCTGCTGAAAACTGCCACTGGAAAGGATATTAAGATCTGGAGCATTAACTCTGTTGATTCCATTATTTTAGACCGTGACAAAACTGATGTTTTTCAACCATATGGTACATAAAAGTTGAGTTCTCTTTGAAGGAAAGTCACTTTAACTATTCAGAGCAGGAAGGCACTAAAGCATATGGATTGTTTATTTCCTAGAGGAAAGCATTTTTTTCCAAATGTTAAGTGACATTTCCTTTCCAAATGTATCTTCCCATAATTTCATAACTGTTGAGAATAAATGGTTGCAGAAGCATTTCCAGTGGGACAAAATTGCTGTGGTTAGCACCAGGATAACAAAGGACAAATTTATATATTTCTCCAAGAGCTACTCCTCTACTCCAGACTTGCTTTCATGGTTTGACTGAAGAGCATGTTCTAGGTGCAACATGCTCCTCTTCTGAGCAGAAAACACATCTTCGGAACTTGAAAATAATTGCCTGGTAGAAGAGGTAGTTTTTGAAATCTGAAAATCAAGTTCTATCAGCTACTTAATAACTAGGTTAGATCCTGAGAGTCCCAAAGGAAGCATCTCAAGAACATAAATGCAACTCTCTCAAAATACGTAATCATTCAACAACCTGCTGCCTGCCAACTGTAGAAAAACGACGATTAATATTTACAGTAATTAACAGTGTGGGCATTGTTGGGAACACTGCCAAGTGGATAAGAAGTTTGTGCAGGTTGGGATAGACATGGCATTTTATCCTGGGCTAGATGGCTGAGGCCACAGAGCACTCCAACAGAACTGCAAAACAATGACATCCAGCTGGACTACAAGGAGTATACACATACCAAAAAGAAGATCTAGTTTACATCAACTAAGAGATTAACTTATGGAAGGAGCTTCCTTAGTCTGTGAAATGCCTGAACAACAGGGGTGGTTGAGGTCACTTGGCTTGTTCAGCCTAGAGAAGAGACTGAGGGGAGACCTCATTGTAGTTTTCAACATCCTCACAAGGGGCAGCGAAGGGAAAGGCACCGATCTCTTCTCTCTGCTGACCAGTGACAGGATCCAAAGGAAGCTGGGTCAGGGGAGGTTTAGGTTGGATATCAGGGAAAGGTTCTTCACCCAGGGGATGGTTGGGCACTGAAACAAGCTCCCCAGGAAAGTGGTCGCAGCACCAAGCTTGAGTTCAGGAACTGTTTTGACAATACTCTCAAGCATATGGTGTGACTCTTTCTGTGCAGAGCCAGGAGCTGGACTCAATGATTCCTGATGGTCTCTTGCTATTCAAGATATTCTGTGATTCCATGCAAAACCTGAATGTGCTCTGAAGTTCATGTGTTTTTTACGACTATAAAAAAATCAGCATTTTCTGAGCTGTCTTGCAGCAGTACTTGATATGTTGTGACAGTCAAGCACACTGCTGAATACTTCTTTCAGCTACGTAATGTTATGCAGTAAGAAAGAGTGAAGATCAAATTTATGAGCCTAACAGATTAGACTACTCAAGGCAGTAGATCAAAAGGAAGCTTATCTATCCCTCCAGCTGATGTGAGAAGGGAAAAAAAAAAATTTGAAACCAGACTAGCTGGAAAGCCCACATAATGATGTTGAAAGCAAAGTTAAGAGGACCATCTTCAATTTTTATCACCACAAAAAATTCCCAACAGGTTTCACAATTTCAGCTTTTATCATAGCTGTGAATTTCCATATTAGAACAAGACAATGAAGTGTCCTTACCAGTAGAAGACTGCACTGTTAAATACAGAGGGGTTATGGATATACAGCTTGTTTGTAGGAAGTATGTAGTGACCTTGATAAGACTTCACATGCCATGGATTGGAAACCATGACATATGAAGAACAGATGCTGCATTTTTCTTCCCCATGATAGCTCCAAGGAACGAGATATCACTGTCTACTGCAAGACTTAGGAGTGAGGTTATGTTTTCCACCTACCACTCACCACGCTGTAACAAGATAAGGGAGTGAACTGGACAGAGACATTCTTTTAGACTGATGGGTGCTGAGAACATTTCCAACTCTGTGCTGTGAGTGAGAGGAATGCATGCTACACCTTTCCCCTTCTGCTTGCACAAATGATGTAAAGAGCTTCTGCTCCACATTTTGAAAAACAAAGAATAAGAAGTGGTAGCTATCGAGGAAGACCTATATTATAGGCAAGAACAAGTGAATGGTAAGGGAATGGCCTCTTAAAAAAAATTAAATAAAAATTTGAATTGCAGTTGTGAAAAGCAAATCCTACTTAATGACTCTTTGCCTATCTCTTTCAATCTCAAGTAGGACCTGGGAAAGACACAAACTCCGAAACCGAGTTTGTTCCACAGCACATAAATCAGTACAGTTCATGCAGACTCAAATGTACAGGGTGGGTTTAGCTGAGAAAAAGCTGAAAGAATGCTTGGACTGTAGGTCATATCACATATGAATAAGGAGCAACTTGGCTTTTCCTCCGTCCTACACAGTGTTTTCACCTGGTTCCAAATTTGCTTTGCTCTGTCTCCATTCAGAGATACGCCCACATAAAATGTTTGCAAGATGGTTTATAGTGAAGAGGATGAATAGGAGAGTTTATTTCCTCTAATTTTGAAGTGTTCAAAGTTTAAGAATCAGAGTAAAATATTTCAACAGTAACCATAATGGAAGCTAGATATCAACTGCTAAACATCTTTAAACCCACAGGACCCTAAACTGTATTTTAACCTATTAACAACACACAACTAATGCTTTGAACTAGTAATGTAGAATTTAACAAACCTTGGAAAGCTAAGGAAGTTCAAAAGGGCTAGGAAACAGCCAATGCTTTATCAGTAGTTTTAAAAGTTAATAAAACAATAATATAAAATAAATGATGTGGTTTCAAAAATAAATGTTTGATTGATATGTGTATGCTAATAGTATGAATATCAGGGATTTCAAGAATTTCTTGGCATTTTACAAAATATAAGTCCTAAACAAATTCAAGGCAGCACATATGAAGTGGATTAAAAGCTGACTTGCTAAAAAAGTTCAAAGTAAAAAAAAAATAAAATTGTGAAAAAATTAAAAAATCCTTATCCCATGAAGATTCTGCATAGATACTTTATTCAACACTGGGCAGTATTTCTAACAATGATCTCCAAGAAAAATGCTATAAAAAAATTGCAGATGACACAAAAATTGATGGAACTACAGATAATGATAAAGAAAAAGTCAGTTCTGTAAAATCACTGAGAGCAGGTGACAAAACGGGTTCTGCCTGAACAATGTATTGCAACAAAGATAAGTGTAAGGTCAAACACGGAGGAACAGGGAATGTAAATCACAGTGGTAGGAAAGCAGCAAATCAAAAAGATTATAACCAGCTTCAGAATAAAACAAATGGGAAGTGGATGATGGTTTGAGGCAAAGGTTAAGAGTACAAACAAAGCTCCTAGCTGGATGAAGAGGATAAAATCAAGAAGGAATCAGTTAGAGGAAGAATCACATTAGAAGAACTATTACATTGCTGTCTCCATACCGAAGACACTGGAAAATACATTAAAAAAGCTTAAGAAATAATTCAAAATCTGTTTTATATTGTGAGACCAAAATAAAAAAAAATTTTTTTCCTTCAGTAGAGAATGTCTATTGTACATTTGATAGTAACTAGCTACATCGTGCAGTAACCCTTTAAAACAAACAATGTAGAGAAGGAACAAGTTAAAGTATCTAGAAGTTAAATGTAACCAAATTCAGGTCAAGAATAAGACATATAACAGCTTCAAAGCAATTTTGTCCTAGAACTTTCACAATGTATCTTTTAAAATGTGAATTTTGAGAACTCCAAGAATAGGCTTCTTGCTTTAGAAGATGACCGCACTAAAACCAAGCTTTAAAAACTTACATTGAAATCAACAGGGTGTGCACAGAGCCTGGAACACATCAGGCACCAACCACTCATCAGCACTGGGACAAGAATACCAGTAACTGCTGCTGCTGGTACCACAGCTCACGTGACTCAAACCAGCTCAGTTACTCTCTCTGTGTCTAAACTGTAGCAGAGGAATGGTGGCACAGTGAACACCACTATGAGAGGCTGGTGAGAGAAGATGGGGAAACTGGGAAAGTAAGAGCTCAGCAGCAAAAGAGCTCAGAGCCATCACAGAAAGGCCCCCACCCCAAATGCCCTGATTGGGCAAGCACTTCTTGCTCTGTGACAGGGAGTAAGACCATAGCACAAAAGAACCATAGAAACAGGAATAGCTATGAACTAGGTTTTACAAGGTAAATATGGAATATAACATGTAAATGCCTCAGACTTCAGGTCCTAGAATGATGAATTCTCAACACTGGAAAAAAGTGACTTGGTTGTTCTGCATACATCTCAAGGTTGCTAGATCTCCTAAGCTTGAGCTTTTACATTGTACCACTTGAGACAAGCTGATTATTTTTAGCATAATAATCTGCATCACATGTATTCCACAATAATACTTTTTAAACTACTCAGAGTGAAAGCCAGTATTATTCATCACTTGATTTCTTAAAACTTACATAATCAAAACAAGTCCTGTGGTTGGTGGTGGGTTTTATGCCTAAGTTTTTGGGTTTTTTTATAATTTAATTTAATTTCCTTAAAATCATTAAAGATGATTCCACGGTATTGGAAAACGCAATGAATTATAATCACCTCAATTGCATCGTCGTACATTTTCCTTGCCTCCGTGTCCATCTTGTCTGACATAAGCCAGGCTTTCAATAAATATTCATAAAAACTGTCTCCCAGCCCGCCCACGGATGTGTGATCTGTAGAAGGGAAAGAGGGAAGAAAACAAAAAAAAGGGTTGAAGTTGTTATGTAATAGCACCTTAAATTTATTTAAAACATTAACTTACGTTTTTAAGGCCTACTGCTGTAGAATTATAAACATTTTTAGCCTGTTTAGCAGGACAAAGCTGCACTGCTCTCTTTCCCCTCCAAACTTATATCATAGGCATAGAACCTTCTATATGTGTTCCCTATTTGTCATTCTGTGTAGGCTATCCTCCATATCAAAAATTTACTTTAACCTCTGTTTTTACTTCAACCTCTGTTTTTACTTCATTCCAAAGAACCTAACTGTTTTGCTGCTAGGGTTTGGGGGGTTTAGTTTTTGGTTTTTTAAGGTATATGTGAAAAAAGCATGTAGAAAACCTCCTAAGACCTCAATATCCAGGCTGTAACAAGGTCACGTGGCTGGCATCTATGAACCACACAGAATTCAATCTTTCCAGCAGATTTTTATTTCTAACAGGGTAGTTACTTGACAGACTAATGAATTCCTCAAATGAAATGCTCTTTTTGAAACTATTTTAGTCAAAAGCGAAGCAAGCTGCCTTTGCAGTGCACAACACAAGTCCTGCTCTGTTCCACTGCGCCTGAGCAGCTATGCAGAGCTGTGTTATGTGCCACAGGGTAAGGCTGCTTCACTATTATAATCCACCAGCACATGAACTGAACCTACTGACACACAGATTTCTTTTTTTTCCCTTTTTTCTTTCATTTTTTTTCCCCTTGCAGAGGTTGCCTTTCACAAACAGTATCACTGCTGTGCTGACAAACAAGTATACTTGAGAGCTATCTATGTTTCCTTTTGGCTCAACTATCATACTTCCCCACAAAAAGCCTACTGATGATCTGGCAGCCTTGGAACTCCTGTTCCAGCCAGGGTAAGCACTCACTCAGTACACCCTTCATTCAAAAAGCAGCACTTTGTGAGATTTAATATGTGACTCCAACATAACCTTCTGTTTCCTAATGTTACAGCCCTCAAAACAGTGGCACCAGAACAGCCTTAGACTCCTGAAGCTAGGCAAGGGAAATATTTAACATCAACATTGTCACAATGCCAGAAATTCACTGCCCTAAGCATGGCTGGCTGAGTCATGCAAGTAATCTTTCATTGGGTGAAAAAAAGATATGACACTTTCTGTTACAAAATGCCTCAAAAAGTGGTATTATTCACAGTTTTTCTGGGATAAAGGTGCAAAAGAGAGGTTGAACTCTCCTTCTGTTCTTTTTTTCCTCCAAGCACCACCCTACCACAGCATGTCTGCTTGTCTCTGAAGACGTGAGTAGGAGGTTAGAGCTGCTAGATGCTGCTATCCTAACTCTTCTAGCTGCCTCTTGGCTCCTCTGCTACTTAAAAATGGATTTCTAAACAAAGAAAGGAGCAAGTAGAGACCCTGTAGCATTCCCATTTAGTTTTAAGTTGTGAATTTGATGCAAATTACTTCATGCCCTTCTCTTATACCTCAGAATCTCCTTGACTGCCTTTTCACACCCAGTTACTCAGTGATTATGACTTTTCATAAGCTTTCTCACTCTGAGCTGCAAGAGGACATTCAGGTCATGAGTCACTTTCTTACACAAACCAAGGACTAGAAATTACTCCTTCAATTTACAATTACATTCTTAAGTAGACACAAGAAAAAAGGGTCTGTGGTTTTCAGGAAAAAATACAAAAACGGAAACTATCCCAGGACTTCAAAGCTACAACTCATCCCAGCACTGCTCAGCGACTAACTTCACAAGCGACAGTTTAAAACCACTTCTGTTAAGCTGCTGCCTTGTCCCCAGCTGAGCTCTGTCACTTGAGTCAGGAATGATCCTCAGACAGATTTCCTTGACAGGCACACTCAGGTCGCAATAAAGACAGGCTGTTGAACCCTCAGCAGAATTCTTGTAGTAGCTTCAGCTGGGCTTGGGACAGGAAAGAGCAAGAAGATGAACGGAAAAGGTTTATTTCCTAAACAGAGAAATTCACATTCAAGGTGTGTTTCAAAAGTCAATCATCAGCAACATGTCCCATTTTATATCTACTTCTCCAGGCAGTCATTTGAGAACTGTCCTTCTCTTTTGTCAGCAGCTCTTCTCCTTCACATTGCTTCTCATCTTCGACACAAATACACAGGCACCAGAAGCACTGGTGGACACAGGACTCAGAGCCATCCCCTAGACAGTCTTCTTTGCTCCTTCTTTGAGCAGAGATGACTTGGTTTTGAAAGACAGGTGCCTGCCAAGGAAGGCAGGAGCTTCTCTTGGAATAGAAAAATGCAAACCCCCTCCCTCCAAATTATTTAAAGGGGCTCTCAGGCAAAGATATGAGGATAGGAATAACAGTTCTTTAATATGTATGAACAAAATAAAATAAAACAAACATAAAAAGAAAAACCCAAGAAAATACAACCTAATAGGAAAAATAGAACAAGATGCAGTATTAAACAAAAAACCAAAACCTGACAGTTAGAATACAACCTGACACCCTGTCAGTCAGGGTGTTGGTAGCAGTCCAGTTTGAATGGTGGCTCCAGTAGTCCTCCTGGAGTGACAGATGGTTCTGCTGAAGCAGAGATCCTGTAGAAGGGCAGAGTTTTCCTCCAGTGGTCCGGTGATGATGTTGAAGAGTCTGGTCCTTCCTCTGGGAATCCAGTGGGAGAGAAGACTGCTCCTCTGGGAATCCAGTAGAAGGCCTGTTCTGTCCAAATGCCCAGATTATATTTCGGTGGGAATGCTTGGCTCCTCCCCCTGGGCAGAGCTTCTCACAATGGGCTGATGTCATTCTATGAGTCATGTGGTGGGTCCTCACAATGGGATTATTTCATTCCATGAATCATGGGGTGGGACCTTAATGGCCCATTAAACACAAATGGCTCCCGGAGGGAGTTATCTATGACTCATGGGGCAAGGCATTGATGGCCCATTAACAGGAGATGGTCCGGGGAGGAGGTAAGGAGAACACTGCTCCTCCTGATTTTAACAGTTCATGAAGATGGAAATAGAATACAGACCTGGAATATTTTACATTGTAACCTAGGACAAGAGAACAGGGCTGCTCAAGCCTCTCAGATTCAGATCTTCTTCCCATTCAGCAAGTAGAGAAGCACACGGTAAGAAACTAAGGCCTTTCAAGCGCCTTGCAACTCCCAGTACTCCTTGCTTCTTTTATGCATACCTCACTCCAGCTCTGACCAGCCCAGTTTTCAAGGCTCCTCTCTCATTCAGCAGTGGGCTACTCCACTCCCCAGCTGACACCTTTCACAGCTGGACCAGAATGAAGACCTATCAAAAAAGGCAAAGGGATCCTGTTCCTTCTCTTTATCAGCACGAGACAGAAATATTAAATATTTCTGGTGGGAACATATGATGATATTTCAGGGGAGATGGTTGCATCAAGATCCAGCTGTCTTTATGTCCCTGTCCCCTCTCTATCTACAAAAACAGCCAAATGGAAGTGAAAAGAAGGCCAGTGCAGCAGCTGAAGTGAGGTTTAACGCAATGAGTTTTCCAACTTCTGCAGCTGCATTAACTGCAATCTGGCAAGGTCTTCAGGTTTTCTGCTAGTGTCTGAAGGCATTGCTAAAGCAGAATTTGCTGCATTTCATAAGAACTATAAGTAGAAATTTCTTTAAAAACAGTTTGTGACAGACTGTTGGTCTTTGACAATTTGCTCTCACCTAGAGTGGAAATGCTAAAGAAATATTTTCAAAGATTCTTTAGCAAATACATAACTGGTGAAAACTGTAGATTTGGGTCATCACATATCATTCTCTCATAAAAACAAAGCTCCTTACCCAAACTTATCAGAAGGCCCACAGCAGTTGTCACTTTCTCCTGCTATTTGAGCTATTTAAGTCAGCTCAACTCAGAATGCTTTCCTCATAAAAATGTTTTTCACATAAAATTTACTGACGTTTTCACACTGGCCCTAACCTTTCATGTCAATCCAGAGTACTAGAAAGGAATAACTTGTGACCTGAATAATTCAGCTTACAATAGCATCTTGACACTGGGTACTCCTCAGTAAACAACTGAGAAGATGGGCATTAAGTACAAGCATTTTGAAATTTTTAAAATGGATTCATTCTTTCACATATTTGACCTACAAGAATAATTTAATTAGTTCTTTGTCACATAAAGGTTTTTATTTTGATGAGCTGTTTTACAGTGAAATCCTGAAGTAGAATTCATTCCAGATTAAGACAAATATAGGAAAAAGAACAGAAGTATGATAGCACAACAAATGTGGCTGAAGCCACGTGTTCTGTTCAATGCATACATTTTTAGAACACTTATTCCTTCAAATCAAGACAAATTTGGGTAATTTCTTCATTCTGCATGTTTTCAAATGCAGGCCCAGATGACTGGGCAAATATAAAGGATTCCAGTCAAGGATTGCTTTGGAATTCTTTTGAAAGTGAAAGATACAGTAGCTGCAGTTGGAAAGAATACCTTCAGCTTTTGCAACCAAAAGCAATTACAAGAAACCCTGTATTTATTCTGGTTTGTCACACTTGAAAGCATATTGTGTGCAAACTGGTGCAGTTAGTCTGTTTATAAGGATTATTCTTGCCAAAAAGAGACAAATAAAACCTGAATAGAAAGAAAATGATATTTCAAGTTCATAGCAACATTTTTACTCAGCTACTACAAAGGATTTACATACTGTTAAATATTGGCATTTTTCTTCTTAATAAGCAGCACTCATCTGTAAACAAAAACCCCTCAATGAACAACAAACCAATCAATCTCACAGCAATACTTTAATGAGCTTTTAATGTATTGATAAAAGATCTATACTTGGTAACACGCTATGTCTCAGCTAATGCCGAAAACTAGATCTACCTCTTTCCAACAGACTGAGAGGGGGACCTTCTTTTAAAACCTCACATCATCATTATCTAATATTCCTACAGATAGTTGCACTCCAAATGATCTTATTGGTATCAGCAATCCATGAGCTCACTGGTGACACAGTCTCCCCAGACAAGAGGCAGGACAGCAGTAAACCACAGCACCAGGCAGGAGGTCAGACACGGTGCACATTGTCTTGCTGAAATATCACTGGATCTCAGCCCCAGCAAGGAAGGTCTGCAGAGCTCTGGTGATGTGTTCTCTGTAAGTGAAATTGTTTCTTAACAAATCTGGGGAGACAAATCAACTTTTTTTTTTTCTCTGCAGCTCTTCAAGGCATAGGCAACAAGGTTCCCCCTCCTCAATGACAGGTGAGGCACTGAGATAGATCTGGCTGTTCTTTCTCTTCAGCACTAAGTTTTGGAGACAGATGCAGATAACAGGGATACTATACATTCACACAGCTCATTCTCATTTGTCCTACCTAGACCTACTTAATACCTGTAAATAACTTCCTCCACAGCAAGCCAATTTCCACATGAATGGCAGTGGTTCCTAATAATATGGTTATGGCCACAGACTGCAAGCTACCAACATGTGCCATTTCCTTTTGTTTACAAGGAAAATTTGGTTCATGTTTCCCACAACAACTGACAGCCCCCTAAAGATAACATTAATAATGAAGCCTGTTCTAATGAAGGTCTACCTGCTCTCTAGAGCAAACTTAAGATGTGCAAATTATTTTTAAGCGGGTGGCTTTAACTAGTTAACAGCAGCTTAACGAGGCAAATTAAAAACAGTTCCTGATTTGCTAAACCCTCTCTGCTTTCTGCCTTAATTGTTCAATTGTCATTTCTTGGCAAGGAGCAAGAACAAAGAAAGAAGCCAGGCATTGTACTAAAGACAGCCCTTCATGCCAGAACTGATGCTGTAGTCCCAATACCTGAGATTGAGGCTTCCTGCTATCCAGGAGCAGATGGGGAATGAGCCACTGCCCCTCCCTGACCCCAAGGCACATCCGCCCTCAGCAGAAAGCTTCTGCATCACTTACTGCACACAGAATAAGAAAGATGAAATACAATACTGAGCAGAGGTATGTTTAGCATGCACAGGCTGCTCTGCTGGAAACCAAGACAGTGAGATAACACTGGAGCAGGGTGGAAGCACAAGCAGGTGGAGATGAGGATCGACTATGCCAACAGTATTTTTAATTCACAAATTGTAAGTACAACACCGATTCAATATTTTAAACTAGAGATATAGAGAGAAAAACCAAGCAAAAATTACTAATTTGGCTATTTGTAAACTCAAATCTTGGAACTGTAATCGTTACTTTTTAAAATAAAGCAAAACTCACTAAAACCTGTGCTGTACTCGGTAGACTGGAAATGACAAGATACACAAACCACTGATTCATTTCAACCAAGAGTAGTAATACAGAACTACTTTGTAGCAAAAGAAGAAAGCAATAAAAAGGGAGGCTGATCTTCCTCAAGGATCACAAACTGACAAAGTGCTATTGTAATATGTCAGAGAAGGAGTTCAAGAGTGAAAAAGTTAAGTGACCAGGAGGGGGTAGCAAAGTGATTAAGCTAATACCGACTCTCATTAAGAAACCCACATAACCCATCACCAGCAGCTGGTCTTGCCTGCACCAACTGGCCTTACACTGCAAGAGCCCTCCTTCTCTGTGCAGGAAACTTTCAAAGAATTGTTTTTCTGTTTGTCTTCAGGCTGGCTCTGATTAAATTTCAGTTTGATCTTTACTTCATGTAGTTGGACTTACTGCTCCTCAGCTGCTCTAAATAGGTGTAAACTCCCCTTCTAATCCTTTAATCCAGAAAGCTGAGGTCCTGGAAACTGCAGCTGCTGCAATTCACAGCAGAAATTCAACCTAAGGATGTCATAAGCCATAGTGGTTGGCTTAAAAGTGCAAACACTTGTAAATTAACTGCAGCAGAGGCAGCCCCGATAAAAGAAGGTGGAGGTGCAATTTTTAGTCAAATATAAACTATGTATCACTAAGGAACACATTACCAGCATGAGAATTTTTCTGAAAACATGCAGGGTCTCATATAACAGAACCACATTTGAAGAATACAAGTTAAGCATTTATCAACTGGGAGGTAGCTGATCAGGCATTGCTTCCCATTCTACTGTCTGGTGCCACAACAGAATTCAGCAACATGAAACACCTCACCCAGCTCAGCTCCTCCCAACCTGGGGGTGCATGATCACGCCTGCTCAGCACACACAGCGCTGGAGAATGGAGCACCTGAACTCCAAACACTCCAGATGGAGAAACCAAATGTGAATATTTTAACAAGACTTGGAAAAATATGGATGGTTCTTGAGTTCCTTAACTATACTCTTTGAAAAAACAAACTTTAATCCGAGTAGAATCACATTTCATTTCTCATTTCATTTAGAAATGGCTAAAGTATTTTTGTCAAAGTTGTTTAAAGAAACCCGAACAGAACAGCTTGAGGCAGACAGAATATTCCAGTTGGAAGAACTAAAGTCTGGCAGCTACCAGAAACTGAAAACACAATCACTTTAATGCAAAGTATTAAGCAATCTTAATTGTAAGTGCTACCATTTTCTCATATAATAAAATTAGGCAAAATTACTTCCTAGAACTGTAGTGACTACTAAACTAAAGATTAAAAATGGTTAAACTTGCACAATTCAAGTGTTTCCAAAGACAATAGAAATGCTTTGAAAAAGACCAGCAAGTATAACTAGCCAACTAACACACATATTTAGGTAACTGATGTTCTTAGAGTCAAAGGAGTATCCTAATTTGGTATCTTACACCAGACTATACTTTCACTCTTGGGAATTCACAGCTGGAACTAATGGTAGGGGTTTTTTGTGGGTTTTTTTTTCTTTTTTCTTTTTTTTTCTTTCTTTTTTTTTTTTTAATTCAAACTTTCCTGAAACATCAAAACATTCCAGCTGTTATTTATAATTCTGGAAAGATTTAGGTCATCTCTCAGAAGACATGTTCAGGAATTAAACACTAATCACATAAATACATCAAGTCCACATGCTAAAACTAGAAATATATTAAATCCTGATGTCGGTGTGTTTATTGAGAAGCGTCTTTTATCACCTGAAGTTGTCTTTTCAAGGTTATTACACTCACCCACAAGCCACCCAAATGAAGCACACCCGCCTCTCAGCCAAGTTTGGAGTCACTGTGAATCCCAACTGTGTGGGCAGCTTTAACAAAGCGGCTGGGATTTGCAGTGGATTGATGGGAAGTCACATACATGTTTGTCTCTGATGTCTTTTTTTTTTACTTGACAAGGTGGCTGTGAAAAGCAGCTAAAAGGGGTATCATCACCTGCTGCAAACAATACTGCTGTAGGTATGTGCCCAAAACCCAGAGCCCCTTTTGAGTAAGAGTTCATGTATAGAGGGATAAACTCTTAAGGTTGTTACACCCTTTATTCACCTTAATCTGCTTTGAAGATCTCAATTCTCCTCTTCAAGATTATAAACTTCAAGATTATAAACTCCTTTGACTCTAAGAACATCAGTTACCTAAATATGTGTGTTAGTTGGCTAGTTATACTTGCTGGTCTTTTTCAAAGCATTTCTATTGTCTTTGGAAACACTTGAATTGTGCAAGTTTAACCATTTTTAATCTTTAGTTTAGTAGTCACTACAGTTCTAGGAAGTAATTTTGCCTAATTTTATTATATGAGAAAATGGTAGCACTTACAATTAAGATTGCTTAATACTTTGCATTAAAGTGATTGTGTTTTCAGTTTCTGGTAGCTGCCAGACTTTAGTTCTTCCAACATGGGAGAGCTGTTGTGAATAAGTTTCTAGGTTATTCCAGTAACTGTAAAATTTCCCTTTTTTATTTTTGTAATGTTATTTGTTTATATTATTCCAGTTTCTCACTTTTAAAATTGTCCAGCTCACCCTTTCCCCTTTCACCGCTGCTTCCCCGAAACAACACCGAGTGTCGGGGAAATCCTACAGCCTCCAGGCAGCCNGACCCGGGTGAGCGGAGACGGCCCTGGAGCAGCGGCGCGAGCAGCGAGCTCTCGCCACCCGGCGCGGGGGACGCCAGTGGCGGTGCCGAAGCCGGGCCCCGGGGAAACAAGGGAATCTGTGGCGGCGAGCGCGCGGCAGACCAGGTGCAGGGAGGAGCTGTGCGCAGAAGGACCGGGAGCAGCGCTGGGTGGGGCGGCAAGACAGGGTGATTTCGAAATCGGCGTCGGGTCAAGGCGGCAGACAGCAGCCCCTATTTCAAAATCGTCCGCTGGGCGCGGCCATGTAAAGGAGAAGCGCAAAGAACGCTGGGCAGCATGGTATCCCCCCAAAAACACACCGAACCTGCATGGTATCTGAAAAAGCCCTAGGTGTAGGGAAACCTACAAGTAGAGGTGAGAATTTTTTTGTTCAGAGGGTTTAGTCACTAAAACAAACCCCAAGGGTCCAGTGAGAGGTTTGGGCCTTAGACTTGAGGCCTAAAGAAGTTTAACCGGCGTTGTTTGTTAGAGTAAATTTTAGTAGTTATTTAAGTGAATTCAAAGATATAAGATGGGAGGGTATTTNCCGCGGGCCGGGGCCGGCGGGGCGCGCGGGGCCGGACCGGACAGGGCCCCTCGTGGCAGCGTGGAGCCGCTGAGGCAGCGGAGCCGGGCGGCTGAGGCAGCGACCGGAGCGGAGCCACGTCTTTCGGGGGCTCTGCANTACGAAGGGTCTACACAGAATCAAAATGATCTGTTACTGTGTTGAAGTCTGGCCCGAGTTAGACCGACAGTGGGAGTGGCCATGGTACGGGACATGGGATCCCTGGACCTGTAACTAGTTAAACCAGCATTTGAAAACCCAAGAAAATCCCAATTTAGACGAACTATCTTATGCAGCCTGTTGGCAAGAGAACAGTATAGGCAATGAGGCAGTGAAAATACGCAAATTACAGAGACAAAAAGAGAGGAGTGAGAGGGAGGAAGGGATTACAAGCAAAGGATGGGACCCCCTCGAATATTAAACACCTCCCCCTTACACTACCCGTCGGCACCTGAAGTCCCTCTCCCTGCGGCGGAAAGCAGCGCGGCGGAGAGCTCCGAGCTTCCCCCACTCCCGCCGGCAGAGAGCTCGGAGCCAGCTCCCTCCGGCAGCCGCGCCGGGCTGGGCCGGACCGGACCCGGGTGAGCGGAGACGGCCCTGGAGCAGCGGCGCGAGCAGCGAGCTCTCGCCACCCGGCGCGGGGGACGCCAGTGGCGGTGCCGAAGCCGGGCCCCGGGGAAACAAGGGAATCTGTGGCGGCGAGCGCGCGGCAGACCAGGTGCAGGGAGGAGCTGTGCGCAGAAGGACCGGGAGCAGCGCTGGGTGGGGCGGCAAGACNGCCTCAAACCCCTTCCCCAACGTATCCTGTTCCTTCTCCAACTTCTACCCAGTTACCACCTCCTCATGGTGTTTATACCCACAACCCAACTCCCTTATTTGTTCAGTCCCCCTTGCCATCTCCTCCCAGTACCTCGATGCCAAATTCAAGCCCCTTGCTTGCACTGCCTAATTTCTGCATACCTTCCCCTAACTCAGCCACACCCTCAACCCTTCTGTAGTTCTTCCACTAGTTACCCCAACCTTATCTCCAGAATCCTCTGCTACAAGTTCAGTCCCCTCTCCTTCACCTGCTGTCATCCCTCTGCCTCCTCCCAACTGGGAGCTGAGTTTGTCTCCAGACCACGCAGCCTCCTCCTCTAGCAATCAAAACACCCCTATACAACCTACTTACCCTCTGAACAGGGACTCTATAGAAGGGCCTTATTGTTGTACCAGGTCTAAAACATCAGAAATAGAGAAGCTCTTTCCCCTTAGGGAAGTCTCCATGGGCAGGATGACTGGAGGGGTTGGTTTTGTAAATGCCCCACTGACAGCCTCTGAAGTTGGTAGTTTTAAGAAGGAGTTGGGAGGCCTGGTGGGGGACCCAGTGGGGGTGTCAGGTCAGGTGGATCAGTTCTGGGGCCCCAGTGTATGTAAATGATGAGGGCTAGATTCCATGCTTGACATGCTGCTAGGCCCAGAGGAAGTTGGAGTGCTTTGGACTGCGGGAATGCGTATTTGGGAGGGAGAGAATGGAGTGGGACCCCCTGGCAATCACAGGGTGCCCCTGGTGGATCCTGGGTGGAACCCAAGTTATGGAGAAGGTTTTAAGGGAGATGACTAGGGTTGTCAGGGGCTCTATAAATTAAGGGATCCGATGAATCATCAAAAAGAGCCCTTAGTAAACTATGAGGTGGGTCCCCAGAATGAAAAAATTTAAATTTTTTTAGTAGATACAGGAGCTGATCAAGCCAATATTAATAAGCTCCCGGTTGGAGTAATTATTGAAACAAAAGTTTGAAGTATTGGGGGCAGAGGGCAGGATATTTAAAACATGTGTTATTAAGAGAGGTTAATAAAAATTAAAAAAAAGGACCATAACCAGACATCCAAGCATATTCCCTGTAATACAACAGTTCTGTTGTATTTCATTAAAATAAAGTTTTAACTGATTATCTTGCTCTTGGCTTCTCATGAATAAACAAATTTGAATGCAGCTTTTTCTTGGAACACAGCTAATTGCATTAGTACAAGGTTGTAAAGCAAAAGGGCAAGGGGAATTCCCCAGCAGAGATTACACAGATTATTCTCAATTCATAACACATGCATGTTCCTAAGGACAGAACAACACAAAATAAATTGAAGAGTAAAATTAAGGACACCTGCCAAGATAGCAAAAAAAATTTAACTGCAAAGAACTACACCCATATGCAACAGCATGCCAACTGCTGGAAGTCTAGAAATAATGCTGTAATTTTATTTGTTCATAATGTAATAAACTGAAAGCAGATTTCAAATAGAAAAACATAAGTAAATGAATGTTTACACCAACGTCCGAACTAACATAGATCAGGTCTCTCCAGTTCTGTAAATGATGTTCCAAACATGAATTTAAAAAAGAAATTTACTTGCTAAATCAAATAAGTGTGCAAAAATGCAGTCAGGTTGGGAACTACTCTACAAGTACTTTTACAGTATGCAATTATTTTAATTTTGCACCATTTCTATTTAAGGGATTAAATATTTTCCTTATGCTGAAGGTGAAAAATAATCATCTGCCAGTTGAAGTATTAGAAATTATTATTCACAAGTCCAGATAGAAAGTAGTTATCTGATGAGTTTTGGAAAATACTTTGGAATATACAGGCTTATTGACCCAATTCCCTTTGCTTCTTTTTAGGTTATGGATGTTTTGTGGGAACTTGGCATTACTTTTCACAGGTTTATTTTTCCTGACTTATGGCATTGCTGGTTTCTTTAAAGAAGGTACAGGTATTAATAGACATAATTTAAGATACTCCTTGTGCTAAGCAAGGCATTTACTAAATAAATAAGGGTAGGAGAGAGTGTATAATATCTTCATAGTTAAAGGAGATTATGAGCAGCTTTAGTTGGCAAAGACAGATTTTCCAATACTAGCATCTTTTCACTATTTCAAACTACACTACCAACCTGTTAAATTATGCTACAGTTATGTTTTTATCTTAAATATGTATGTGCAATATTTCTTTAATCTTTTGAAAGACTACTTCATTCTTCAGTATTATTCACTTCACCTTGCCGTCTGCACGAGTTTTCATCTCCCAGAGGCAGGTGTAAAGACTGAAAGGATTTCTTGCCTAATTTTAAAAATGAAAGGCCCAATAACTGATAAATAGATCAGGATCTGGGTTTCTATCTCTGTAACACCCTTGAAAGCTTGCATTCAAGAGAGCCACTCTCCCTATGGATCCGATAGAGCTCACGCTAGCAGGGCAATACCCTTTAACTGACATGCTGATTTTTCTCGGTGTTCGCGTCCTCACTAGGGGATACACGGAGTGTGACAGCACCTTCTTCATCAAAAAGGGTCTACAGATCCCAGGGGCTGGGAGAGCTGGCTGGAAGAGCTAAGAGGCTGATCGTGGGTCACAAGCCCCTAGGTTTAGGTGTCAGCAACTGAAAACACCTGAGTGTATTTGTTTTTCCCAGTGAATTAAATCCTGAGTGCATGTGTAGTTCATCAGCAAAGTCCCAGCTGGACAGCAGGAGACCTGCATCTGAAAAGACCCAAGCTCTGTGCTGATGACTGCACAGGCCCAGTGTGCAAGTACAGGTACTGGACTGAGAGCCTCTGCTAATATTTGAAGGGTCCATGAGCATGAGGTCACTTGTGAAGGGTGCAAGCCCACATGTCTCTGACACTGAACATACAGAGGAGGATCAAAACCTGGCTGCCTGCAGGTATGTTGCAGGTGAGTTCTGGCAGAATTACATATATATATAGGGGTGCTGCAAAGGCAGGGCTGTCAGTGGCTCTTTCTGGACAGTTGCATCAGTGTCTTCTTAATGCATGTGTGCGGCTCTGGAATATGTCCTGACTCAAATGGGGTCTTCAGCACTCACATCCATCAGACAGGGTTGGAGACACTTGGACCTGGATGGGCTTCAAGAGCTGGGAGGGAGGAATCCCCAGGTCTTGGAGTCTACTGAATGCAGCAATTTTCTTACCATCTTTATGTTATATACATTTACATAAATTTATTTTCACTGTTCCTTTAAAGTCTGAAAAATAAATATAGAGAGATGGTCCTATGTATTTGATACAATATCATATCACAAATGAAAATAAATAAGATACATTGCTCATGGTTTGTCTATTACCTGCAAGAGTTTAAATGAAGCAGTTTGGTTAATTACCTAGCTCAGCCCCTAAGGGCATTAGCCTCAAACCAGCTATACAGGTAGGCATAAAAAACCTGGAATATTTACCCAGTATTTCCACCAACTTAATGACAGTAATTTAATTTTTTCCCCAATGTTTAAAAATTGCACCATTTTAAAAGAAGTGTAAATCTAACACAAATAAATTAAATCCACAGATGCTTTCTCCAAGTAGCATTTTAAAATTAAATTGCTTGGTTTAACTTAAGCAGTTATTGTTGAAAATTAAAGACTACCTGAAAAAAAATGCAGTATGCACATTCACATCCACAAAGACATTTGCTTAAGTTTATTCAAAGGCCAGTCTACAGCACAATTAACTGGGAAATACAGGATGTAAGCTTCTCCCATTCAGCCACCTGGGTTGTGCCTCTACCTACTCTGTAGTAACAGGTGCAGGAAGCTGCAAGAAAGTGAGAATGTCACCAGAAGGGGCTAAGGTATTGTAACATGCTAAATACCTGTGTGAATCTTCTTACTGTCTTTAAGGGATAGCTATCCTTTGACATGGAAAACACCATTTAAATTTAGTGCATTTAATACTCCACTCACGCATGATCAATATCCCACTGTCAGTGAGTCCTTGTAAGGATGGTGACAGAGTGTCCCCCACAGGGCTTTTAACTTGGACTACTTGCAAGTTTGAGTAAGGGGCTTGTTTTCTGTAAGGAGGCATGAATAAAGCAGCAGAGAATAGACTGCAGCCTGAACGTTCAGCATTGAGTGGTGACAAATTTGGTGTCTGCTGATACATTCCTAATAGCAGTGCTCAGCTCATGCACTGTAAATTCATATGCTAGCTTACTTCACAGCAACATGTTAATCAACATGGGGTAATCAACGTGTTAGATTAAAACAGAATGACATTTCTGCTTGTTTTCTTGCATATGGAAGCCAAATTTGGCCTAAACCCCAACTTCAGTTAAACTGACAATTCTTAGCAACCAATCCAGGTAACTCTGTAGGTAGCCCAGATGCAGGAAATGAGATTTGAAGTTAAGAGTAATTAGAGTTCCCCTTATACATTATTACTTGCAAGAGATGTTGGAACCAGAAGAAATTAAGTAGCTTATTTTCAATGCTGGAAAGCAAAAAGGAAGAATGGCCAACTTAGAAAAATATGCAAACGTGACTTGCATTCCCTGACTTTGCAATAACATGCAGATTTGGCATTTCTTTTGTTATTGCTCTTCTAGTTGGTATTCTCATCTAATATGTTTGCAAATGCAAATTAAATTTTTTCAACAAATTTTAATTTAAGAAATCACTTTTCTTCAGTACAAATCAATTTACATAATTTTGAAACCCCTGCTTCTTAATCAACTTTCTGTTATATCTGCTTAGGAGGCTTCTCTAGAAAGCACTTGTTACTGCTTTTGAAAATATTCTAAATTCAAAGTTCTGGTGCTCACACCAATCCAACTACTCACCATGTGTAAAGAAAAAGCTAACAAAGTCAACTGAAGGTTAATGTGAGAGGTTAGAAAATCCTTCCTGCCAGCTCTTTTCCTTTCAGTCTTACAGAAAATGAAACCCCAAAGCAGAAGTATTGTAAATAACTTGTTCCTACCGAACCATCACCTTAGCCCATAAGTAAAACTGGAAACTGTCAAGGTTCCTGTGGGCATTATAGCTCTGCCTTCTAGCGAATGCCCCAGTGAGCTGACAAATCCTGAGCTGAACCCATTCAAAAGCTGTCATGACCCTCATGCTGTAATAAAACCTGTGCATTATAAGCTTAAACCCAAATATTTAGCCATCATTTTCTTCCTCCTGGGTATAATGAACCCCCTTGGTGTTACAGCATTAATTATCCAGTTGTATTACAAAACATTTGTATTAGAAAGGACAGAGATTTAGCAATGACCAGTAAGCCATTCACCCAGCAGTTTTTAGGGTTGTGGTTTACAGCATTCAAGTGGAAAGAAATTATAGGATGAAGTAGTAGTCCCTGCTCAGCCCTGCCTGCTGTGGCCTCAGATGCTGGCTGCTGCTGCTTCATTGACACTTCATTGCTGCTTCACTGGCAGAAAAAGAAGTAATCTGTCACCAGGATCCTTCTTCAAGGGCTATATCAAGTACATTAAATGCAAATGAAAATTTATATTAATTAAATTGTAATCACTTCAAAGATATGGCTATTGATTAATGCCACACTGACATAATGATTTGACTCATCTCTAAAACTTGTTAAGAACCTGGAAGCAATGGTCATATCCTTTTTGATGAAATCATTGTTACTAATTGACTGGTATGTTACTAATTATAACTTTTCAGGCATTTGTAATAGAAACATTGACAGGTTTGAATAAAATTGCATGTCTTTGTAAGCTCCAGCAGACTAACGAGTGAAAAAGATGGTCTGCACATCTCAGGGCTGTCCCCCCAGCACATCGTTTCCAGCAGTGAAACTGCAGAACATGCCATTTATACTGAGATCAAAAGGCCTGCACTCTGATAAATCAAACCCCCAGCAGAAATGACTCACTGGACCCTGCACCCTCACATCACAAGGATGTCGACAAGGTTGCAGCATATTACATCCACTACTCCCCTTCTAAACCAAGAAGAGCACAGACCACATTTTAACATACATTTAAACGAGGCAAGACACAGCAGTGTGGCCTAAGATCTACAGAGGCTAACACAGAGATATTCGGAGGCACAGAAAAACCCCACTACAACTGCTAATCCCCAGAGGGCCTGAAAGACCTTTACAAAAGCTAGCTCATTCAAGAACCCTGGATATGCAAAGCCAATGTTAAAACCCACAAAATTAGGGTGTGCCTAGGTTCCTAGTGCAAACAGCTCTGAGAAGGCATCAAAATATTCTATCAGATATCAAGGTAGAAGGTATCAAGAATTTTCCACAAGGTTCTTTTGGCAAGTAGAGATTGATCTAGTTTACAGTCCTTTGGGGCCACACCAGAGCCACAGAAAATTATGCTTCTCTTTTCTTCCACAATCTTGCAACAGGAATTTCCTTTAAATATTCAAGTTTACCTATCAGCTTGTTGGAACAAGATTAAACAAAACAGCAATACTTCTACAAAGGTACAATTTTCTTCTATTCAAATAGTGTAATTTTTTCTTTAAAAATAAATTAAAAGTCAATGACAAAATATAACTGCTGAGAAACCTTGACCTAAATTAATTCTTCCACTATATATTTTGCCTAATACTAAGAATCAACTGGTCACAATAGCATTAATTGGTCTGACTGCTAAGTTCACATCACCACTGATGTTTTTATTACTTTGAATAAAAGTACTCACCACGAGAATGAAGGGTACAGAAACAGAAAATAAACCCAGCACTAGAAAGATGCTATATTGGAGCTATATCCCACAGTTCTTCAGGAGTACATTTAGGTATGTATTTATGCAGATTTATTTTATCTATTTCACACCTCTCGTGACTTAGTTGGAACACTGTACAGATTAACAAAAAACTAACTAGAATTGAACCAAAAAGAAGTCTGAGCAGAGAAAAAATTGTTGGAAGGTAGAAATAAAGAAAAAAAAAAGAAAGGAAAGCAACATCAGAAAGATCAGAGTGAAGAGTTACTTGTATCTAGGCAAATAAAGTGTTCCGAAATAATTCTCAGAAACTATCTGCACAAAGTACTTTGTACAAGATAAGATGCATCAAACTAAAGGTCACAGCAAAGATGAAAAGACCAGCTTTCCCAGAAGCTGGAAAAAGAAAAGTTTTCCTTTGACACTCTTCCTATTGTCTCATTCTTTCCAGTACAAAGGTATATAACAAGCCAAATACAATGCCCTTTGAAACTACCTTCTGAGAGGAACATAAAAGCCTTCCCTGCCCCTAATACCAACCATAGGACTCAAGCCAGTAACAGTATAGGGGACTTGGACACGAGTCCTCTAGGGCACTGGGATGCTGTGTGTGAAGGCATCATCCTTACTCGACTCACTTATGCCTAGCAGAACACAACCTCTGCAAGGGAGAAAGAAATTTCTGCCTAAGCCTCAGCTACTCCATCTCATCTGTCCAGTGTTTCAGAGCACGTGCTCCTTTACTGTAACTTCTTATATTTTTGCAAGTGGATGCACTGAAGAGTGATCTATCAGGGACACAACGAGGACATTTTCTCATCATTCCACCGAGGTTTGTGAAAGGAAATACCGAATCATGGACTCTTGCTATCTAGTCTCCACAAAATCAGTATTAGGTTTACAAATGCTGTTTGTCCTAGCTTCAGCCAGGACAGCATTAATTTTTTACGGTAGCTGGGAGGGGGCATGGCCAGACCCAAACGTTATTCAATACCATCTCACATCATTGCCAGAGGCAGGGAAAATGATTCCTCTCAGGAGAAGGACATCCTTTCTGGTCAGGGAGAAGAAAGTGGTTGGAAAGAACAGGTCTTCTATGTAAATAGTTTTTTTGTCTTATACCTTTTGTTATTAATATTGTTGCAGTTACTGTTCATTTTCTTATCTCACTGTTGTTTCCAGTAAATTGTTCTTATCTCAACCAGTGATCTTCGTCTTTTGTGCTTCCAACAGGAGGCAGGCAGAGGGCTGAGTGAGCAGCGAGTTGGTTTTACAAAACTACTAAATTGGACACCACCACCCTAAGACATGACATTGTTGCACTGTGAAAATCCTAGAAATATTACCAGAACATCTGAATATGCATTTGGAACCTTGTTTACTCAAAAAAGTCCCCAAACCCCAACCATCAAATTCCAGGAAATAAATTTATGATTCATGATCGGCATAGAAAAATTAAAGGCTTTATAAATTTGTATTTCTTTTTATCCTCAGAACTTAAGTCTCAGTTTCTCACTGTAATCTTAAACTTGAGTCCCAAATGTATTATCTTGCAAAATCCATTTAATAGTATGTTTAAGCTCCACCAAACTTCTGTGAAATTAAACTCTTTACTGTATGCTTATTTTTAGTGATGAGGATTATTTTATTCCCAAGAGACACTAATTCTGTGCATTGTTATTACAAGAAAGCTGGAGAGGGACTTTTTACAAGGGCATGAAGTGACAGAACAAGGGGAGATGGATTCAAACTGGAAGAGACTAGGTTTAAATTAGATATTAGAAAGAAATTCTTTACTGTGGGGGGTGGGTGAGGCACTAGAACAGGTTGCCCAGAGAAGTTGAGTACGCCCAATCCCTGGAAGTATTCAAGGCCAGGTTAGATGCTTTGAGCAACCTGATTCAGTGGGAGGTGTCCCTGCCCACAGCAGGGGGGGTAGCAGTAGATCATTACTGCCACTTCCAACCCAAGTCATTCCATGATTCTATGAAACAGCCTCTAAAGAATCCTGGTGATATGTCACATTAGACTACTTTTGATAAAACCAGCACAAGCAGATGGTTAGGAATAAAATAAAAAAATACAAAAAATTGTTTCAAAGCAACAATGTAAAATTGTCTTTTGAATAAATAATGCCTGAGTATTTCTATTTGCCTATTTCCCTATTTCTGAATGTGTTGTTAAGTTTATCTGAAGTATTTGTCCCATCAGTCCATTTGCCCATCTCAGGTGGTGTCATGATTCACTCAAAGATATAAAAGATGCTTTGGAGAGAATTTTGGCTTTAAAGATGGGATTAGACAAGTATTTGATAATGACAGCTGCATTCATCTCCCTCACATACCAGATTCAAAGTCAGAAGCAGATTGTTAGTTTGCAAGCCAGAACATGTTCTGCTGGATATTTACAGCCAACCACTGAAATCCCCAAAACCTATCAAGAATGTCAAACAGGACAGAAATAGATAATATTGCTTGTTTTTCCTAAATAGACCTGCATTTATAAAAAGAAATAGAAACCTTGAAGAAAAAAATTCCTTTTATCACTGCCACTATCAAAGCACAAAACTACTCAGCTTTTTCTGAAAGAACCACTTCAAGAAAGGAATCATGTTTGTGTCTCTCTCTTGATGTTTTAGCTCTCCTCTTACATTATCAGCAACAATACCTGCTTTTTCTTTTCATTCCAAAGTTGGTTTTTTTTTTTACATCTATAAGGAGGTTCATCATGCCATTTCACATGCCACTAAGTAGATTAATTATGTTTGTAATGTCAGTGCTGTTAGGCACAATTTAACCACCACAAACATGCACTAATGCATGTCACCTTCCAATAATCCACTTACCAGTTGGTTTGCAGAACAAAACCAGGAACAGAACAGCCTTTGTTTTTATTACTGAAGATTTTATTGACTGATAAACATAAGGATAGGCATCAGATCAAGTAGGAAGCTGTTTTCAGAAAATACCCTAAAAGAGCTCTGTGACTTCAGACAGTGACAGGCAAAGATTCATTTCAGGAGATCTCAAGTTCAAGCAATCCTTCTGCATTTTACATTTTCAAGTAATGTTGTTTGTGCCTGACAGAATAAACATTCTGATCTCCAACTCAGCAATAAAGTAAGAAGTAGACTTCTAATTAGGAATTAATAAAATAAGAATACTTACGCTGACCCCACCGGCCTGTTCTTGGATTCAAATAATTTGGATAAAGTCCATTAGGACGATCCATTTTTTGAAGTAACTTCCGAATGTGCATGACCTAAATTAAATCAAGAATCAGGTTCACCGCTAACAACTTTTGTCTGCCCTCTGCATATAGTTAAATCTAATCTTTTTTTATTTTTCTTTAATTTTTAGTAGCAAATTTTCTTAATCTGAACCACAAGCTTTCTTCAGATTTCTATGTTTTTGGTTTTAAAGAACTGCTCACATAAACATGCTTAAAAATAATGATTTTTAAATGTATTCTGAAACATAATAAAACCTGTATTGTCATATATTTCTACTTGGAAAAGACATTTATTTGGTAACAGAAGTACAAGCATGAAAATATTTACCTGCTACCAAGAATGGAAGCAGAATTCAATACAGAAAGTACTTCCTCTTTAATGCAATTTATGGTAAGTATGATAAAAACATTGATTTCTGAGACTCACCTTGTTGTAATATACAGGGTCCCCTGTCAAGTAGCTGAGATGGACAAATTCCATGTGCAGAGTACCAAACTCAGCAAGGATGCTGCTGCCAGCAGAAGCCCAGCCCCAGTTTCGACCAACACCACTGAATTCCAACAAATATGCATAAAGAAAGGGTGAAAACAACAGAAAATTCAGAACTTTTGTGCGCAGCACAAATACCACAGCCAGTTAAACAAATAACAACAACATTTTAACCCACACGTAAGATTACAGGAGTTGTGATTTGATTGATCAGTTAGTTCACCGGTTGGGTCTTTTTGGAATAAAGATGTCATAACCTCATCAACAAAAAGTCCCATGCTTACATAATATAATACCACGATGTCACACAAATATTTTGACTTAACACTGGGCTCAATTGCAGCTATTCTTTATTCACTGCATGCTCCTACGAACAAGAATCAAGATAAGACAAGTTCTGAAGGTGGCAGCGTTTGCTCCCTTGTTCTGCCGAACTGCTGTGTTGTTCCCTTTACTTGTCTGGGATATGCTTCCCTATCTTGTGTCTGCATAGGAATACAGGATGTTTACTGTTGGCACAATACATGAGTTCCTCAGGCTCACCTAAAGGATCAGCAGAAAGTGTCACATACTCCTCCTACCTTTTGCACTCTATGTGATACCATCTTTGCTAAATCCTCACTCCTAAATTATCTCTGGTTGAATCTAATCTGCAAGTTTTCATCACCTTTCAGGATTGGGTCTTTTAATTTCTGTAGTTAACAATGTATTTCTGAAGATTACCTATACCTCCTCTCATAAAAGATTTCAGTAAATGTACACACAATCTAGATATACATCCCAATTCAGCTACAAGTAAAGAAGGCTTTGCATCAAAAATGCTCTCTCAAAATCTGAGGGAAATCCTAGCACTAAGCAAGCAATACAACATAAATTAGGCAAGGCAGTTGTCTTCCATGAGGCAATGCAGACCATCTAAGTTCAGTCTGATCTGAACAGGCATCTAAAGAAGCCTCTCCATCTGCACAGACCACAACTGACTTCAGCATGCCAGACTTTATACCTAAGCTAAAATATAAAATGAAACAATAACTTCAGAGCGCCATCATCTTCTCAGATGCTGGAAGTCTTCTAAAGGTACCATACAGCTCACACAGTACAGAAAACCCAGTAAGTTCAACCGTATCTTGCAAACAATTTTTTTTAATAGATTTTGTAATGACTAAAGAAACAATTATTAAGCTCTAGAACAACACACTGAAAAATACACTCAGTGTGGTCCAATGGCAAACTGAATGCTTATTGCAGAATCATTAAAAAAAAACAGGATCAAAATTTATTACAGTTAATGACTTAAAATGTGCTGAACTCTATCAAAATTATTCTAACATGCCAGGAATGATGTTTGAAATTTGTCTGAATTTTGTCTGAATTTTGTCTGAATTTTCTACAGTTCCACTATTAAGAAAAACTGATGTATGGTATTATTAATTTTAAGTTGGAGGGAGGGGGAGGAACACACTTCACAAAAGAAAACTCATTACCTTTTCAGATTCACCATTGCCCATGGTATACCTGTGGGTGTGTTGAAGGCTGGAAGAAGTTTTCCTGCCAGTTGCACTGCTTTGATCTTGAAAACCTAAGATAGTAGGATCAGTTGCAAATAGTTACAAAGTCTGATTTATCTCCAAGAACTGTAAAGACTGAAATTTCCTTGCCCCACCTACCTCTTTATATTAAAAAAAGCTTTACATTGTAAAAAACATATTAACTTCTAATTTTTTGCCACTTGTTCACTTTATAACTTTCAGTTAGATTTGAACATGAGAAGCAAACTTGTCATTTTGATTTCTTTCCTTCCAAGCTCTTCAGAAACAGTTACTGGATTCCTATTACAGAAGAATATCAGATCTTCTCTCACATCCCTCCATCAGTATTAGGAATTTCAAGTGCTTTCTAAAACAGTCTTTAAATCATACCTTGTATTTTCCAGTTAAAAACCAAGACACAACTCTCCTACCCAAGCAGTTTAACTTTTAGAAACTTCCAATCTCTTTTTTAATGACATTAGGGCAGACAGAGTTCCTATTCTTTTTTGAACATTGTCTATACAAAACCAGAGATGCAGTTTCCTCCAGTTTTCCTTCATCGATAACGCATATGAAAAATAATTACAAGGCTAATCTTCCCTCTCTAGTCTGATCTCTCACAGAAATTACTGGCAGGACAAAATCTCAGTCACTTCTAGTGTTATTTCTACTCACTTTTGGAACATAAATCTGTAATAGCCTTAGTCACAGCCCAACATTCAATAGGCAGACAAGCAACTGGGAGAAAGTTCCTTTTAAGCCTACCTGCAGCATGTTTTCCAAAGGCATATTTGGTATATCCCCATGGTATGAATCTGGTTTTACCGGTTAGTTGCTAGCATACATTTTAATTAATGCACTCTCAGTATTCACAACATTTCTGGACAAGTATCTCCTTAATCTGGAGATAACATTATTTACTAGTTTGATGCACCATACAAACCAGTTACAAAAAGAGCTACCACATCCCAGAATAACTTATGCAACACAAACGTAGTATAGGAATATCATCTCTTTGGTGACCAGCAATAGGACACGAAGAAATCTAATGAAGATGCATAGGGGCAATTTCAGATAAGAGAAAATGTTCTTCACTAAGAGACTGGTCACAGCACCAAGCCTGTCAGAGCTCAAGGAATGTGTGGATGATGCTCTTAGTCACATGGTTCAGTTTTAGGTAACTCTGAGAGAAGCAAGAAGTTGGATTCCCCAGTCCTTAAAGGTCCTTCTAACTTGAGACATTCTACAGTTCTATTGTCAACTACCTGACCAGTAATCTGTAATCAAAATGAGTAAAATCTTTAAGAAGGATTGCAGGGGTTGATTTGTAGAGTCTATGGGAAGAAACCGAAGAGATGCTCACTAGAGAAGCAAGTTGAAAAATAAGCAATCAAGAATATCCTTATTTTTCATATGAAGGTGGGAAAAAACTCAATATCTTAATGTTTGAGGAGATGACTAGTGAGACATGAAATAAACCAGAAGAAAATATTAAAGATGACATCTAATTGTATTTGATGCAGTGGAGTATGGAGAGATGGAAGTGAATCTGAAAGCAATGAGCCAGGATAAAGAACTTTTAGAGAAGTTCTCCATATGAATTGTAAAATGGGATATGTCTAAACTGGAAAAGGATATACCCAAGAATATGATTTGACAGAACTGTGAAGCATCAGAGGCAATGCAGCTTAAATTATTTTTAGCAAAGAAACTGACAAGAGACAGTCTTTGAGAAAACATGCATAAATTTAGCAGTAAAATTCATATAACACTCTGACCTTGATTAAGGACCAATCCAGAATAGGAAGGCATAGTATAAGGAAGTGGAGTCTATGGTAACTGGGGAAAAAGAAACCCTTAAGAGAACTAAAAACCTCAGTCTTGGCCCAGTTGCCTAAGAACTACCTATTTGCATCCATAAATAAGTGTCAAAAATTCACGTTGAAGTTTTAGAATTTTAAGTACTAGATGGGTCAAGACCAGACAAAACTATCTACTGGGAGTCATCTGGAAGGACTCTGTCTACAGTGCAGACAAGCTTCAACACCTAATCGAGAACAGAATAATGACTTCCAGGGAAATGTAAATAGTTTGGAGAGACATTTGTAACATAAATTTGTTTATTTTCAGCTTTCATATCTTGCACCCTCTGAAAGTGCTATGCACTATCATATTGTTCATTAATAAAATATACTGAAACATTAGGGTAAGAATATTCAGTGGAACAACATCCTTAGAAACATTGTTGCCACAGAATATTCTTAATGGCTAATGATTTACATTGCTATCCAGCTTTTAATCAGTTTGAATTGTATGGTATCTGAGGAAGGAGTTTTTAACTAGTGTATGAAGTAAAGGTTGAGCTGATGTAAATGTGCATGAATCTGGACAAATCAGTTAAAGAAAGGCAGTCACGGAGCCATTTCAGCATCAGAGCACCAGCTGGAACTGCTAATTCAGACAACCATGTTAGCAGTACCTGCCCAAATCAGCTGTGATTAAAGGCGCTTTCCGGTCACCTCAATCGGGCTGAGGACTCTTAAGCACCACTGATGTTACATCAGAAGGGTAAAACACTCCCACTCTATATGCCTCTCATCCAAAACTGATGGCACAGAAACAAAAAATTGGTTGAAGGCATGCCTTTACTTTCTATTACTGCCATCTCAGTTTGATTTCACTGCTACTTCTACATAAAAAAACCTCTGAGTGCTTGGCACAGTGTTTATCTGTGCAGGCTAGAGTAAGAACTGGGAAACAGCTGCATAGGATTTTATTGGAGCCAAGTGACCACAAGAGCATTTTCAGGAAAGAGGGAGGGAAAAGAAATGTAGCAAGCAGTGGTGAGTGAGATGCCGTTTATGGGAAACTGCAGTTGTGTCCAGAGAGTTTGGCTGAGCTCATTAAAGTGCCTTCTTTAGCAAGTTTCAAATTTACCATAAGAACAACAGTAAAAGCCTTGGGCGGGCTCTAGCTTATAAATAATGTGCTGGTATCAGACAACAGGGTTACTTATCATGTAATATTTTTACCTTATTTTTTTTTAAGGGGTTGAACTCATAGATTCTATTTAGGCCCTGGTAGTTCCCTGTTGACAGGCAACACATTTCAAAAATACATAGGCCAGAAGAACAGAAAATAACAAAAAATGAATGGCTGCCTTAAAAATAGAGCTCATTAGGAAACAGTAGAAGAATTGGGGTCATTTAGTCTAGACAAAAGATGTTCAAGAGAGGACAAGATAATGACTTTTCAGTATATGAAAGGCTAACATAAGTAAAAGGAAATAATATTTTCTCTATGGACATGGAGAACGGAAAATAACAAAATGGACCAAGGAAAAGTAAGTTAGTTATTAGGAAAAATTTGACAATAACTACTAATGCAGCATGACTGTGATTGCTGCAAAGTCATCACTACAGATTTTAAAAATGCTCTGTACAACACATACAAAGACTTAGATGATTTAACTTTGCCAAGGAACAGAATAACTCAAAATTACTCAGCTGCCTTACCACTCTTCCAGCCATGTTGCTGCATTTTGTTTGCACAGTCAGGTTTCAGTAGCAGAGTGGGGGGGGGGGGGTTGGGTCACAAGGGTGGCCAGAGGCTGCTAGAAACTTCCCTATGTCTGGCTGAGCCAATGCCAGCTAAGACAGACCAACCATGGGTCAAGGCTGAGCCCATCAATGACAGTGGCAGAGCCTCTGGGATAATATAGTTAAGAATGGGGTAAAAAAAACCAACTACAGTACAGCAACTGCAGCCAGAGGAGTGAGAATTATGTCATAGAATCAACCCTGCAGACACCAAGATCAGTGGAGGAGTCAAAGGAAGTGCTCCAGGCATCAGAAAAGAGATTCTCCTGCAGCCCATGGAGGTTCATAGGAAAGAAGAGATCCACCTGCAGCCCATGGAGGAGCCCCAAATCAAAGCAGGTGGATCCCCAAAGGAGGCCGTGGAGCACACTGGAGCAGAGTCCTGGTTGACCTGTGGCCCTGTGGAGAGAGGAGCCCATGCTGGAGCAGGTTTGCTGGTGGGACTGAGGACCCCATGGGGGACACCCACTAGAGCAGTTTGTGAAAAGCTGTGGCTTGTGGGAAGGACTCATGTTGGAGAAGTTCATGGAGGGCTGTCTCCTGTGGGAGGGACCCATGCTGGAGCAGGGCAGAGTGTGAGGAGTCCTGCCTCTGAAGAGGAAGGAGGGACAGAGAACACATGAGATCCAGCCTCATTCCCTGGACCCCTGTGCTGCTGTGGGGGAGGCTGTCAGTGAAATTGAGCCTGTGAAGAAGGGAGGGGTGTGGGGAAGGTGTTTTAAGACTTAATTTTTATTTCTCATTATCAATTAGTTACCCCTAGTTGAGTCTGTTTTGCCCATGACTTGGCAAGTGATCGTTCCCTGTCTTTACGTTGACCCATGAGTCTTTCATTGCATCGGTTTTTGTCTCTCCCCTGTCCAGCTGAGGAGAGGAGTGGCAGAACAGTTTTGGTGGGCACCTTGCATTCAGCCAGGGTCAACCCACCACAGTTCCCAAGTATGAGATGGCTTATGCACATTCTGTACATGTGAGAGGTATGGTATCCGTAGACACTCTGTTAGATACGCATAGCACCTTTCATGAATAATGGAGACCATCTATCCCCAAGTTTCTTTGCTAGCACAAGGCTACAAGTATAGAACTGATCAGAATCTTCTTAAAGACACCACAACAGCAGTAGCAAGACATCCTGCTTTGAAGATGCAAAAATACTGTTCCAGGTAAACGGGTATTAATCCCAAGGTAGCTGTTCTGTCTACTCTCAAAATACGGACATTCTTCAGAAAAGTTTTAGAAGCCACTGGAGACTTGGAAAAGTGTTTCCATTTTACATGGCAAAATCTAACACATTAAAGCCATCATTTTACATGGCCTTTACTAGGCTAATGCTTCTTTCTGTAAATACTGCAAAGCAATGGAAGAATTTTCCCCCTTTCAAAAACATATGAAGCTGTTTACACTAGAAGGAAAGAGAGTGAAAACTGGCAGAAAAAGCAAAAATCTAAACCCCAAATCAGATAAGTGGATTCCTCATTAAGATGAAAACAGCAATCAGTATTTACAAACTAGCATGTACAGCAGACCAGCTGTGAGGGCCTGAACAATTTTCATCCATTAAATTGATGCTTAACACATCAAAAGTGCCACTCACCCCACAGCATGAAAGCTTGCTCCTGAGCCTATTAATCCAATCCTTTAAAACATTCATCAGAAAAGGCCTTAAAGATTTCAATGATTCTTTAAAAGCCTTATTGATGTATCCAGTGACTGCCTAGATGCATGGCTGCAGCTCTCAGAAGACTGTATTATGCTAATAATGCTGTTAGGTGTTCCCTTCCAGCACTGTGAATGGCAAACAGCACCGAATGGCCTCTGTTCCTAACTCTGTAAACGATAATAGATGTTTTCTACAAATACAGAATCTCTTTCATTTATGTGCATAGAGCAGCCTTTGAATCATTCTTATTGAAAAGTAATAAATGACGGATTTCTCTCTAATCTGATGGTTATTAGCTGGACCTCTAGGCTTGATAGCCCTGGATCATTAAAAAAAAAATAAAAATCAAACAGACATACTGCACAAGTTCACAGATGTGTAGTACTTGGTTCACCATCAGTACCACTATTGGTATCAAATCCTGAACACATTTCCTTTGAACACTAAGGATGAAGATGATGAGGGAAATCTATCTAATTACTAAATGTAGATTGAAAAACCAGAGCCCTTGACAGCAACACCAGGCCCAGACCCTTGAGGAAACTTGTATTCCTTGGCCCAATCAAGAACAGTTCTCTTTCTACCTTCAGAGTTCAATCTGCAGCAGTCAGCTCCTCACTGCCTTTTGGTGGCTAATCATTCATTTAAAAGTCAACTTCTTAGGGAGGACTCTCTGCATAAGTAGAGACAAAGACTCATGGTAAAAATCAAGCAGCATAATCACCAAAAACCCCCAAAACCCCCCCAAATTAAGAAAACCAGAAGTAGCTTAATAAACATTGCTGGTTTGATGACTGTTTCTACAAAAGTCTTACTGCATAGTAAAAAGACATCTGCATGCCAGATGAATAGTTCTTAACTTCCAACACACTTTGCCCCAGTAAATTTTGGGGGCTCCCAGGTTTTACACTGCTCCTAGGGCATTCTCCCCTGCAAGTGGGGGCCATCTTGCTACTAAGAAATGGAGAAACAGCTCCCTCTTTACACATCTGCTTCTAGTAATTTTCATGGATGTAATTACAAAGTCATCTTGTGAGATGAGGGAAATGCAATAAATTTCTGGTAACATTTCAGCTATTATAGCACAAAATGAGTGGGAGAACATTTGAGGTATATTTCATAGATATTTGTTAGTAATGATTGAAGAGGTATGCCACATCTAGAATTGGCCTGGGAGAATGTAAATCATGTTCATGTGAAATTTAGCAAGGCAGTTACAAACTATACTACCTATAGAGGTGAAATGATGTAAAAATACATAAATTCAACAGCATCTCATCAGCATTGTAGGTTTCTTGAGCTGTAGCAGATGTTCAAGGAGGGAAAATTTGCAGATACTGTAAGGACAATGCCATAGCTGAGGTACTATTTCAGTCCTTGGTGAGCTGCAATTGAGGTGAATTAAAGGATGTTTTGTTCACTAAGAAGGACAAATCACAATGACAGAAAGTTAAAGTCCTTGTAAGATAAACCAGAAGGACAGAAAGTTAAAAGTCCTTGTAAGAGAAACCACAAGGACAGGAAACAAAAGTATTTAGAGTAAGATAAAACTCATACGTAAATATGCTCTTGCTCAATAAGTACTTGCTCAATAAGCTTTAAGTTCCAGAAATTGGAACAGGAACACCAAATAAGGAAAGAAGACACCCAAGGAAGACTACCAACCTTCATCCAAGGACCATCAGGACATAGAATGCGACCACCTGGCAACAGTAGGAGACATACTCAGAGTACAACTAAGAAGACACATCAACAGGAAATGGGACTGTATAAAAGACAGACTGGAACAGGCTCTTAGCGTGGCAGTGGCGGAGCAAGACTCCCCTGTCACCCAGTGCTGGTTTGCTTATGCCTTGCTTGCTATAATTAATAAATTTCAATTTGACCCAAATTTCAGAGTGTACTGCAATTTATCACACAATGATTACCAAAGTACTTGACATACAACATTTAGCATTTCGAAAAGACTGAAACTCTTTAAACAAGAGAGGACTTATTCTGCAATGAATTTATATTACTTTGTGATAGAAAAAAATCTATATGGAAATGAAAAATTGAAACCATCCCAACACTCTAGATCACAGTTAAAAAACCAAGAATCAGCTTGAATCTGGACTATGGTGACAAATTAAAATGGTTATGATGACAATTTGCTCTACTTTGTTTACTTCCTCCCTCCCTTCAGATATTTGCAAACAATGAGGGGGTCTCTCCTGATTCCTTTTTTTCTCCAGGCTGAACAGTCCCAGCTCTTTCAACATTCTCTCAAATGAGAGATAATCCAGACCCTTAACTGTCTTTGTCAGTCCTTAGCTGGACTCTCTCCAGTATGTCCATGTCTCTTGCACTATGGAGCCTAGAACTGGATACAGCAAATGATAAGAACCACATCCCTTCACCTGCTGTCAAATTTCCTAATGCAGGCCAGGATACCATTCACTTTCTTACTGCAAGGGCACATTGCTGCACATGGTCAACTTGGTGTCCACCACTTTTCTGCAGAGCTGGGTCCTCACATATAATGGTGCATGAGTTTGTTCCTCCCCAGGTGCAGGACTTTGCCCTGACCCTCCCTGAACTGAATGATGTTCCTGACAAGCTCATTTCTCCATCTCACTGAGGTTCCTCTGTGTATCAGCTGGTCTTCCTCCTTTGGTGTCATCAGCAAATTTGCTGAGTGTGCCACCTGCCTCATCACAGATCATTCGTGAAAACACTTAACAGGATTGGATCTGAGGTGCACCACTAGTTACCATCCTCAAACTATATTTTGCACGGCTGATTATCACCCTCTGAACTTGTCTGCTCAGACAGTTTTCAATCCACCTCACTATCTGCTCATCCAGCCCATACTTCACCAGCTTCTTTACGAGGATCTTATGAAATACAGACAGCTCATCATAGGTCATCAGGGTTGGTTGAACATGAGTTCTTCAATACTTTGTTGTTCATGGGCTGGGGAATAATTTTCTAAATTAGTTGCTCCATCATGTTTCCAGAGGTGGAGGTAACACTGGCTAGGCTGTAGCTCCTTGGACCCTCCTGCTTGCCCTTTTTGAAGGTAGGCATGATCTAGAGGTAATGCCATCATGCTCATCTTGTGCATTAGCTCTGCTGCCCAATAATACTCACTTAAACCTTTGGCCACAAAGCTACTACAAAGCAAGGCATTCAGCTGTTACACACAGGCAGTTTATGCAGGCAGCGGGAACAAAACTCTGCTTAATTCTAACAGTCTCCAAAATTTTAAAAGATTGCCAAATTCACCCTCATGGAAGTCCAGGACTGGTTATATCTGCTGCTACAAAGTACTCCTGTGCTATGAGAATCCTGGTCTCTCAAGAGCAACAGGATAAAGCAGATAGTACTTAAGCCATAAATATTACATAACTTCATGATTTGCTCATTTCACAAGGCAATAAATGCTTCATGGAATGTTCCTTCTTTGAGCAAAAAAGAAACTTCCTTAGTTTTCAAAACATGTAGACTAGGGCGACATTTTCTTTAACCAGTAAAGTCACAAAGAAGACTTCTACAAACACTTTTATTTAAGAAAGTCACACTAGATTCCTCCTTGAAAGACACACTTTTGCTGACAATTT
This sequence comes from Bombycilla garrulus, assembly GCA_013400315.1. NCBI lineage: Eukaryota > Metazoa > Chordata > Aves > Passeriformes > Bombycillidae > Bombycilla > Bombycilla garrulus. The sequence continues at coordinate 451,134 of VXBU01009052.1, forward strand.
TAAAGAAGAGTAGGAAGGCAAGGAAGGCTGTCCAGTTTCAGATGATGCATGAAATTTGGTGACGTAACACCTAACCTAAACTTCATGGCTACACAAGCTTGGCTCTCTTTAGTTTCTCTGCTTAAGGGTTCAGAAATTCAGCCTGTAAAAATTTTCTAATGCAGTGTATCACAGTTATCATGACTTCCAAGGTAAAAGCTGCAACTGTGCTCTGCACTCTACTTCTGAAACCAAAAGCTCAGTAAAGCCCACAGGACTGGACAGGTCCATACAGACATCCAAGCTGCTTCTTTCCTAGAGGCTCTAGTCTGTGTTGAGATGAAAAATACAGGTTGTGATTTTTTGGAATAATGAATACAGAGACAAAGACTATCAGAAGAGATGGGAAGAAACTAACCCATCATAACAATCTAGGAGAATTATCCTAGTGGTGGTTCCTAAGTCAAGAGTTGTACTGAAAAGCATTAAAATGCCTATCTGACCATATTGTTCAGCTACAATGAACAGTCTGAAAATGAGCTGAAAAATAAACACACAAAAACACTTCAACTCCATCAATTAATTGCAGATAAGACAGATATTGCCTGGTTGACTACAACTTCGACTACTTACATTTTACAAATTAGCAATTATATATTCAAATGCTGCTTTTCTTTGATAAAAGATAAATACTCTGGTGATTCTCTACCATCAGCAGGGAAAGATTTGCAAACAGAATTCTTAAGTGATACTATCTTTATCTTCTTCAAAAGTTTTCCAAAGCTGGTTTTCTGGACAAGAGACATGAGGAAGCCAGATACTGTTGACTGAGGCATCTCAGGATGTAATGAAATATTCATTTGGTTTCACACTATCGATATTTTTGAAAAAGACCATATGAGAAAGTCTGTGCATATATTAGCTTATTAGAAATATTCAACATTTTTGCTTTAGAAGATATGAACATAAAAATTTGGCATGCACTGGACAACCAGCTAATCATATTTGAACTACCTGGCACTGCCTAATAATACTTCAATTAAACTGCATAATCTCCATTTACTTCAATAGCTGTAGTAGATTCCTTAGCATAGATTTCATGCATTTCTGAGTAGAAATGTTACATGTTCTCAATTTTCAAAGGGCCTTCAAATCCAAGGCACTTTACACCAGTCCCAGATGACTTAAAATTCAGAATAAATGTGATGAAAATGTGGCATATAAATACCTCCTCAATCTGATAATTCCAGAATATGTAGCACACTGCTTCACATGGCATCTGACTGAGCCAAAGACCATGGCAGTCTTAAGTTAATTTTCTCTTCTGCTATTATTATTAGAGTAGTAGGCAATTTTTGAGCTTCATCTTTTCTGCTTTTTATATCTCTGGCTTCTTCAGTCTAAGTTTACCTGCACAAGCAGTATTAACCTGCCAGTTTAGTTTTGTAAAAAAAATCATCCCTGGACTAAAAGCAACAATCTTGAATTTGCACAACAGACCAACCACTATCACTCATGCCTAAACATAATCTTTTCTTTCTGTGGGAGCTACCACAGTACCAGAGGGAACCAGATGTGAGAGCATGGACAATGTCTGGCTTCTGGCTTAAATGTTCCCCCACTAGTAGTTCACACAGAGAAAGACTGATTTAAACTGTGGAAAAAGGGAATGGAGAAAGAGAAAAGAGAAAAATCAATCTGAATGGGCATGAGGAAATTGAAGAAAAGAGCCATCAAGGCACAGCAGGGAGCTTTGCCAGTGAGGAAGCAGAAGTGGTAAAGAACAGGGCTTCCAGTCCCCCACCTCCTACAAGGTGAAGTGTCAGGGAGAAGCTGGTAAAAGAAGGGAGCATAAATAGGCAGTGAAGGGAAGAAACAAAGGCATCAAGAGGAAGGACAGGTAACAAATGGAGATCTAAAGAAGGCAAGACACATAAAACGGATGGACTGACAAAAGTACAGCTGTAAGGAACAGGATTATGAGAAACATCTTGGGGAATCTGACAGGAATCTGACATATTCCTAGGAACTAGAATTGACTCTAATTTATCAGTCTTTCAACATGCATTTGCAGCCAAACACATCCAGGCAAAGCAAATGGTATCAATGAATCTTGGGGGTGTTGTTTTTTGTTCGGTTTTTTTTTTTTGTTTGTTTGTTTTTTGTTTGTTTGTTTCTTTAATCAATAATATTTGTATTTTGGTTCTACCAGCTGTTCTACTGAGTTGAGTTACAGACTGCATTGTACCTGAAGTTCACAACCCACCTGACGATCCAGTTGCTCTGTGGTTTCTAAGAAGATAATCTGTCTTAGAAACCTTAAGAAATGGTTCTGAAATCAAATAAGCTGTTTGTACTAAGTTTTATCAGAATCATCTTTGTGCAATAGAAGTCATCTACTTCCCGTGATTATACTCTCTCTTGACATTGGTTTTCTTTTTGGCAACACCTTTTCCTAGCACCTTCTCCATTCATGACAAGTATTGCCTTTATTACTCATATATTTTTTCTATGCCATGAAATAGATTTCCCATATATTTTTATTTTTTGTCTTTCAGCTCTGTGCTTAGATTGTCTCATTTTTTACTTTCTTTCTCAGTTATTCCTCTGTGTCCCATTTCTCTTGAATGTGCTGCCAAGCTTTCCATTTTAAATTTTATCTTGATTTCCCTTTTAGTCTTTGCCAGAAATTACTCAGTCCCTTTTAGACTATATTTGCCTTTACAAAGAAAAGTTAAACAGAGATTAAATTACATATTGTTTTACACTATGTGCAGTCATTATAAACATGGCCTCCCTTCTCCTACTGGTATAATGTGACAGCTTACAATGCAAAAATCACAGTCTAGGGAAAAAAAAAAAATGTAAAAATCACACAGCTTTTACATCTTCAGAAACATATCCCTGATACAATGACAGATGCAAAGCACATTACATTGCATTGCACCTGATCAAATAGTGTTTGGTTGTTGTTTTTTTGTTTGGTTTATTTGCTGGTTTTTTTGTTTGTTTAACTGGCTTGTTTTCCCCAATCAACAGATTATCTACGGTTTATATATCTACACATATATATGGACTGAGTCCTGACGGAAAATTAGATGGCAAACAAAACCTATGAGCAATGAATTAGTAAGCACTGAATCTTCATAGTTGCATAAATTCTGCAAGGCACTTGAAAAACCAGACATTTGTTTTGACAAAATGGTGAGATAAATATCCAGACTCCTGCAACATAATTTATAGTTCTCAGAACCAGAACTGTAAGATAAAAATGTTGTTCTTTATGCCACACAAACTAAAATAAAAAAGGTTCAAGAGCAACAATCTGATTACCTGCAGAAAATAAGGTGTAAGTGTCAATATACCTTTATAGTTACATCAATAAGCAGTACTTGAATGAAAGATTTATTTCAGAGAGATATCTGGATTGCATCCTGTACCACATCCTGACTATTCATGTCTCCAGAAGGCACAATTACCAGTCCTCTAACTTTTCATGACTTTCCACAGCTTTTACTAATACTTCTAAGAACATGATTACCAAGAATCTTACAGCATACAAAGGGCAGTCTTATAAGTCTTATTAATGACTTCAACAGAAATAAATTCCTCTTCATATTTGAAGTTCCTGTTTGTAAACCCAAATGCTCATTGGTCTTTTGCCACAGGATTTCACACCAGAGGTTCAAGCTGAGCAGCTTGCTTTTTTTGAGTTTCACATACTCTTCCAAAGCCACAACTACTCAAAACACAATCCCTTATTCTGTCCCCATGTTGGACAGACCAACATGGGTTGTTCGTTTTTCTTGAAACTTCCAATCTGCACCTACACCTTTGGCAAAACAAAAATGGATTTAATTTACACAGGCCTAGTTGAGCATTCAATTAAATTTCTCAGGAGTTTTCTACTTATTTGCTGTCTCAACAAGAGCAAACCTAGAGTCATATATAAATTCTTAAGTTAAGACATTTATTGTCAAGTCGCTGCTGTACTGATGATTGCTTATTTTCCATTATGTAAATTTCTGGGATAGGTAGAAGTGAAATCAGACTACCTGCCTCACAATTACCTAGGTCACCTTAAAAGACTTTTCTTAAAATGCACATAGTTGCATTATTTTTTATAGGCACTTATTGTCAATCTTATGTTTGGAATTGAAAAAAAAAGTCAGAATCACAGAATATGCTGACTTGGAAGGTTAGAGAATTTCTTGGTCATTCCTTTAAAAAATTGTTTCTTGATTAGCCAATTCATAAATGGTAACAGAATGTTACTGCAGACAAGAGCCTCTTGATTCCTCACAGATAAGAAGAGTTCACCATCTTTATCAGGTGGTAGGTGCCCACATCATTAAAGGCAACTTCTTTTTTGTTAATATATTTCCTGGATTCTAGTGGGTTTGCTTAGCAGTCACTGCAGCATTTCTGGAATTTATCTTTTTCTCACCATATCTGTTCTCAGCTAGCATGCAAATTCCTTTTCAGGACAAAAACATAAGAGTTAGTACTGAATGAGAACAAGTTCCAAAAGGCAAAGCCAGACATAGATGCTCGATTTTAAAGCAGTACCATGTCTACAGTTGTATTTTAGTTCTCTTTCACAGTGAAAAAAATCCAGCTGGAAGAACTGTGTTTTCAGCTGACAAAAGACAATGCCATACTTCCTTTCTGGATCAGATAAAGCGTGAAAACCCTCAGGAGGAAAGAACAAGAAAACTCTGTGGTAGAAACTAATGTTACTGTGTCAAGAGTAATGCCAATAAATGAATGTCTCAAAAAACATCAGGAAGGATACTGTGCTTGCTGTCACTGCTGCCCATCAGCATCAATATGTTTCTTAAACTACTGAAGAGGGACAGAAAAACTATCAGATCTGGTCAAGAGGAGATACATGACACATGAAGAATAATTACCAATTACCTGTCCCTTCTTAGTTTTTACGGCTCTCCACAGGAACATGACCAAAGAATGAGTTTTAAGAGTAGCTGTTATTGCACAACTATTGTATTTTCTAGTGCTAAAACAGATTGTCCTTTATTTCCACCAGTTTAAAGTATATTTTACTAACAGAAAAAACCTATTTCCAATCAGAGTGGAAGAAACAAATTTGTAGCCAGTTTTTTCTGCTTCAGGTGCCATGCCGCACCAAGATGCAGTAATAAATTGGGCTAAGTGTCCTTTGCCAGTCAAAAAAATGTTTACTATGTTATAAGTGCATATTATATTGTTGGTTTTTCGCAAATATCAAAATAAATGCTATATATATGTGTGTGTAATGTTAGATATTAGATAGAATAATAATGTAGGGGACAAAAAAGATTTTTTTCTGCTCATGGAATTCAGAGTGGTAAAAGCTAAGCAGAGGAATTCCTTGCATTCCTGGAAGAGAAGNCCACATGCAACTCTTTTGCTTTATGTTTATCTCCTATTGTCTTTTTATTACACCTTTCTAAATTTTACCAAGACAGTGAACTCTGTTTTTCACAACTACAAGGCTGGTAAACAGAAACGGCACAAGCATTGCAATTTGCACTGCATTGAGCAGTGGCAATGCCCAATATGAGACAATGCTTTAAAAGTCAAAGAAAAATAGAGGGTTTTTTTGAGGCTATGTCCTGTTAAGAGACCAGTGGGCTGTCACAACTACTTATGAATAAACAGCTCACCTCCTGGCAACAAGCTCAAATTTCATCTTCATTGAACAGGACATACACTTCTGAGATTTTCACCCTTTGAAAACTTTATTTAGATAAGCCTTAAAGCTTTAATTTAGGTAATTTCATGAGTACATCTAAGAATTCTATGAAACTAGCACACACATTATTGTCCTACTTATTGAAGACCTATATTTTATATATTTAGGTTGGTTGATGGGCATATCCATTGACACATATAAAATAATTTGACTAATGAGTTTTCCTGAACAGAGGAGACACTGCCTGTCAGATTCCTGGAAAGGATTTGTTTGATTATCTGTTAATAGAGTATCAGGTACTTAACACCTCTCATGCCCTACTTTAAATGAGATTTGAGGCTGGATTTATCCACACAAATGATATTACTATTTTGCCCAGAAAGGTATGTCATTTTGATGGTGTTTAAAAAGACGAAAAAGACAGTCATGTAAATTAACTGCTTTATATCTAAAGCTGGCAAAGGTGAACACAGTAAACTATTAGTATTTTTTTTATATTGCAAATATCGTAAATAACTTTGTTCAAGAAAAATAAAACAATAAGCTACTCTTTTTACTGTATTAATAAATCAGCAGCAGACAAGAACACTTTCTCATAATGGTGTAAGTATCCTCCTGCTGCTATCACACAAGAGACATTAGAATAACATTCATTTTGTTTTCCTTAACGCTGTTACTTAAGCACAGCCATGTACACTGTGCAACAAGCGACCCTCCATCCATCTCCGGACTTTTGTCATTCCAGGCAGTACTGCTATCAGGAATATTTTATTTCCAACCACCAGTCATGCCACAAGTTTTAATGATTTGTGAAGCTTCATTTCATGAAAAAAAGCAAGCAGTCCATGGGTCACTTAGGCACTCTCTCCTCAGACAAATGCTGTTCATACCTGAGAATGCTTAGTTACTCTAAAGGCAAGACAGGGTCACTCCTGCATACCCTACAAATCTCCTATGGACTGCTAACAAAGAAGCTCTTGGCAGAGCATGTAAGTATCACTTACTTAGCCCAGTTCTCAGTCACTTTTCCTACAAACCAGAACACATGCAAGAACTGGAAACAACCTTCAGATTCTGCTGCAAACAGCTGCAGATGAACTTTTGTGGGGAGCAATTCCAAAGCCATGGGCTCAATGTTTGGTTTTGTTACCAACTTTCTATCAGGTACTAGTCGGAAGAGTTAAATGCAAGTTTTAAGAAATCACCGCAACATTCCTTTTCTGGTTCTTCTTGCTTCGGAAAATGCGCCGAACTGTCAGAAGCTTTAAGGACTCTAATCTGTGAGGGCCACAGGCAGTCAGAGTGCTAATTGCTGAGAACAGGTAATGTCATACTCCAAACCACTAAAGCACTCCAAATCCAGTAACTATCTCCAGTATTTTTATCCTCAAGTCTATGCACTTTGCAGTTACTGATGCCTGAAATGATCATGACAACATACACTTTCACAACACTGTAAACCTTCATGAACATTAATGGGACATATGTCCAATACAATTCCACAGAAAAGATTAGGAAAAAACAAGTTCATCCTGAGTGCTCATAAAGACACAGGTGTGTTACACACATACACACCTGCCAGCTCTCTTGCACAGCACGTATAGGTGATGACTAACTAGCTCTTCCTCTGTGATCACCCCTCTGGCTAAGGTTACATTTGATGGATTTGCAGGACAGAGCACTATTTCCCGAGCACCCTGGAATGTAGTGACCATCTCAAGGCATGGAACAGACGACTAGCACAATAATGGTAGCACAATACTACAATCAGCACACACACTACTTTGGGGGAAGTCCTAGCTCAAAACAACCAGCTTGGCAGATGCATTCTAGAGCCTGTGATACATTAAAAAAAAAAAAAAATCACAGAGTAAGCATATCAAAACAAGCAATGACTTCTTTAGGATCAGAAAATAAAACAGGTTTACTCACTGAAATGACCATTAAAGAATTTTGTTTGTATAGATGTGAGGTCTATTTACATGTTTTTGTACTATTTCTTCTTTAATGTTCAGAAGGACAGGGGAAATCCACACAATTAAAGGATCCGTCTTAATTTGGATAAAATCTAGGTACCTGAAAGGAAGTCTGCAGTGAAACAAAATAGATCCATAACATCATATAACATCATGTTCCTCTGATTCTCTTAGTCTCAGTTAACTACATCTCCTCAGCCTCCTGATGATGACATGCCATCCTGCCTTCTTCTACTTGGGAGACACACCTCCAGCAAGTGCCTGCATATGTTTGCTCCAGGTATCGCATTTCAGTGTTAGAGGATTTTATTACCTGCTCTCCATATAAACACTCTCTCACTTAACACATATCCTAACACATATTATGAGAAAACAAAAGGCAATGCATGCTGGTGTGCTGGTTTGAAAGCA
>VXBU01009053.1:0-26541 GCA_013400315.1 Bombycilla garrulus
ATTTCCAGAATTGTTAATAGTTTCTGTATACATAATTATAGGCATTTTAACTTTTAATAATGAAAACTAAATTTCATATAGATTGAGATTTTTTCATATAGATTGAGATTCTCAGACTTCATAACTAAGGGAAAGAACAGTTGTTTTCTATGAGGCACTGAAAATGCATTCAGCAGTTGCCAGCACACCTTTTATTTAGATTGGTCATAAATAAAATCTAAAGTTATGGAGATTTACTAAAAGTCTAAGAACTTTGGTTTAGTTTTAAAGAAGAGATGATGCTGATTAGGTGGGAAAATTTCATGAGAACAAATATGAACAAAGCAAAGAAAATGTACCTACCATGTTAGAGAAGCATTAAATAAAAGAAGATTAATTTTGTATAGCTCTTTAAAATCAGCAGTAGAATATTTCTGAACATTGATTTTCAAGGGGCTTTTGTACCACATGAAGGAAAAAATAGAATTACATTTATTTCCCATATTTTTAACATCACGGTAAATATTTCTTTCAAGTAATCTTTTACATTTTCAAGGTAATGAAATGTGACTTCTAGAGCAGGACTGGCTAACTTTTAATACTAATTTCTGACAACTATTTTTTTATCGCAGCCTGTTGTTCTACCAATTCCTGCTGAGATGATGTGTGTTGGCTGGACTCTTGTATGATGGATTGCTGGATTGTATGAGGAGACAGCCTGTAGAGCAAATGTACAAACTGAATGCCCCACAATTTTAATCTATAAATAAAGTATTTGAAATGCTGTTTAGCTGCCTAAGGCTATTATGACATATACAGCTTTGGGGACTTTCTCTTTAGGAAATGTCTCTTTTCTTCCAAGTCTATTATGTTTGCCTTCTAGGTGTGTGCCTCACAGCTCTTCAAAATGTGCTCACATTTTCCCTGTCCTGTTTATCTTTACTTAGATTAATGGTGCAAGAGATTTGCTTTATTTTATATTTATTTTCTATAGCATCCTTTTCATTCACATATTAAGAAGCAGGAAGGGAAAGGTCAGATCAGTTCTGATTATGTGATGTCTTCATAACTTTTTTTTAACTTTTCTTTTTTCCCCTATGGCACTGCCTTTCTCTAAAAATAGCTTCAATCTTCTGTGAGTAATGCTTTAATTTCTTTTCTGTGTCTGAAACAGGGAAGAGTAAACCTATTTTAAGAGACATCCAATTTACATTGGCTTAATTGTGCCAGAGGATCTTTGTAGCAAACATGGCTTCTTCTTATCTTCATCATATATGTGCCTTACCATTTTCATTATCCTTCAGAAAGCCATTTTCCAAATCCCAGGGAGTGTGTAGTCATTTCTGTGAAAGGAGCCTGGTATCTGGTTTTGAAAAAATACCTGTAGACCAAACAGTCATACTTAAAGGAAAAACTGCCTCCAGTATTGCCGGTATCCTCACTACAACAGCTGACTGTAATCCTCACTGAGCACTAAGCCTCACTAAGTCAGTGATGATGGTACCTACTGCTTTTTTCTTTTCTTCATTCAGCAACAGAAAATTTATCTCAAATCTGGGACTTTCAACATTCTTTTTAAGTCAGACATTTACAAGAAAAAACAAACAAACCAACAAGTTAAACAAAGAACTACCACCTGTTTCTGTGAATCCTGAAAAATTTGTCCTCCTGGAATAGCTGAGATCATACTTTTCTGTATTTCTAGGAATTCTACAACATTATGTGTTCTCTAACATAAAGGCTTCAGCTTCAAAATTGCTTTCATCATTTTATGGGTCTTATGTATTCTTAATTTTAGAGCCCTTCTGGTTTCCAGAAATCCACAAGAATTGTAAAAGAATTGTTCAGAATCTTTTGGCTATGTGTTCTGTTTTGCTAGGGTAGATGTAATTTGAGACATCCAGGGTTCAGACTTCTAACAAATTTTATTTTATTGTTTATAGATCTTTCTTTCTCTGAAATTTAAAATCACTGGTTAACATGTGAACCATTCCGTACAAGTAAATGTGTACAAACCTTTGATTAATAATGCAAAATTACTTCCTACTAAACTGAAGAATTTCAAGATGTGTTTTCAAAACACACAACCCTCCTGTGTTTTCTGCCCTCCTTTCTGCTTTTAGAGGTCTTTGAAATACCAACAGCACTGAGAGGAAGTGACCAGCAGAGTCACACTGCAACATCAGAAGCACACAGTAGGGTATGAGCATATTCTGTGGACATATAGAACTCCATCTTAGGCGCTTGCAAAGCATGCTGCAGAATGATGTGTAAACAAGCCATTTCTAAAAACCACGACAGACAAACACTGATTATTGTATGATGGTTGCTAAGTAATTACAATTTAATGTCCCAAAACTTTGAGTATATAGAATTAGTTTTTGTCTTTATTGGATGTATTGGGTTTGCGTAGCCAGGTTTTGGTAATGGGGGACCTGCAGTGGTGGCTTCTAGAAGAGGGAAAGAGTGTGAGGAATCCTTTTCCTAAGGAGAAGGGTGATGCAGAGACAATGTGCAATGAACTGACACTAATAAGTATTTCCTGTTCCCCTATGTTGCTTATGGGGAGGAGGTAGAGAATTCAGGGATGATGTTAAGCCCAGAAAGAAAGGATGGGTGAGTGGAAGGTGTTTTAACAGATTTAGTTTTTTGTTTCTCATTAACCCACTTTATAAATTCAATTACTTTTCCCCCACATTTGGTCTAGTTTGCCTGTGGCAGTAATTGGTGAGTGATCCCTCCCTGTCCCTTCCTTGATTTGTGAGCCTTTTGTTATGTTCTTTCCCTGTGCACCTGAAGAGAAGGATTGATAAAGCAGCTTTGGTAGGCATCTGGCACCCACCCAGGGTCAACCCAGCACACTGGATTACATTATTTTCTTAGGCAAACCCTTGATTTATAAATCTCCAATAATGAAGTAACCCCATCATATCAAACCTTATTAGCTCACCTTAAAAAGTATTCGCTGTATTACTCATGTTGCTTTATGTAGACTTCCACATCCACTTTAAGTCTATTTTGTCCTGTATCCAATACCAAAATTTGCAACCTTTCTCCTTGTCTTCCAGTATCCCTGGGTTCCTCAAAAATCTATGTGCCTTGATTTATTGCTGACTTAGAGTAAATAATTAATCTGGATTTCTGCTTTAAAAGAAAAAAAAAAAATTATTATCAAATGCTGTTCAATAGCTTAAGCTCATGTAATGGCAAAGTTCTACCTTAGCATCATCAGCAGGATCAAGTGCACTCTCAGCAAGTTTGCAGACAACACAAAGCTCTGTGGTGTAATCAGCATGTTGTAGGGAAGAGATGTGGGCCTATGTGAACATCATGAAGGTCAACAGGGTCAAGTGTAAGGTTTTTGCACATGGGTCAGGGCAATCCCAAGCACAAGTACAGGCTGGGTAGAGAATGGACTGAGAGCAGCCCTGAGGAGAGACTTAGAGGTCTTGAAGGACAATAAGATAAACAGGACTCAGCAATGAGTACTTGCAGCCCAGAAAGCGAATTAGATGCTGGGCTGCATTAAAAAGAAGTGTGGCTACTGAGTTAAAGGAGATGGAATCTCCTCCTCTACTCCACTCTCCTGAGACCCTACCTGGACTACTGAGTTCAGCTCTGGAGTTCCAAACATAAAAAGGATGGGGAGAAAGTCCAGATGAGAGCCAAAATGATGGTTAGAGGGCCAGAGCATATCTCCCATGCAGACTGACAGCTGGGACTCTTCAGCCTGGAGAAGAGAAGGCTCCAGAAAAATCTTATAGTGACTTTCCAGTGCCTAAAGGGGCCCTAAAAGAAAGCTGGAGGGTGGCTTTTTAGAAGTGCCTGTAGTGGCTTCAAACAGAAAGAATGTAGGTTTATAATAGGTATAAGGAAGATATTGTGCATTCTGAGGATGCTGAGGCACTGGAACAATTCATCTGGAAAAGTGCTGGATGCATCACCTCTGGGAGTGTTCTAGGAAATGTTGGACGAATCCCTGAGCAACCTGGTCTAATGGAAGGTGTCCCTGTCCACAGCAGGGGAGTGGGAACCAGATTATCTTTAAGGTTCCCTCCAGCCCTAACCACTATGATTCTATGAGAGTCAGATGTTAGAATCCTATCTCTCAAATTTGGAAATGAATGCTTTTATACCTAAGGCTCTGAACATGGACACAGGTAACTGTGTGCTGGTGGTTTAACAAGCTATTGCCCACCAGCTGAGCTACTACAAGTGTGCATATGCATTCTATTAGCACAGCCTAATTAGCTGAAAACCCCTGCCACTACAGATAGTTCTGGGAAGTTTATAGGAAAGGTCTCATTATATTACACTATTTGTAAAATGAGTTTTTTGTTTATGGACTGAGCACCCAGAGTCGTAGGCAGTGAATATAGAAAAAAATATCATTAAGTAAATATAGAAGACTCATATTGTTTTCTTCTTTTCTTCTGAAATTTTCTTCTATTGCTCTGAGGCCATAATTGGGAGCTATCTTGCAAAATGGGGCGTAATACTTATTGTCAATGTTTTAAAGGCTGTATAATGAAATAACACAAGACTTAGGATAATATGTTATTCATAGTTATTCAGGTTTTTCTTCCTAAACTCAGCCTCTACATTTCACTGTTATTATTTCATTTTCAAAGCACTTTTTCATTCCTAAACCAGAGAATATTTCCATGTTGTTATTGGAACAAAGAGATATAAAAATGGACAAAAATACTCATTGAATTTTGGATTTTAATGCTTGAATTTGTCTTGTCTATAAAGAAGTCCTATTTAGTATTTCACTTGGTATATATATAGTTAGACATGACTTTAAATCTTTGGATGGCTTAAAAGAGAGGCATAGTTCTGTTGGATTACACCTTAAGGCAAGTAATTGCTTAACTCTTTTAATGAAACTAGAGGACTGGAAATAACTACTCATCTATACTTTTAAATAGTACTAAGATTTATTTTTATTTTTTTCCAAAAGGAAGATTTACTTGCCTTTTAGTAGCAGGACACAGAAAGGAGAAGGGCAAGTTCTTGCAAATCATAGTCATTGTCTTTTGAGTTTTTTTTTCTAATTAACCATGAAGATGATAGTTTTAGAATTTAAGAGCTTTATGCAACCTTGGCAAAAATATGATAAACTGTTCTGTACTTCTGATATATACCTTAGTATGCGCACACACAATACAAGTAAAACAGTGTCATAAGACTGCTAGGTTAAGCACTGTAGGATTCAAGAGCAGGAAAAGGATATGTCTTTCCACAGGCAGATTGAAGCAGCCTCAAAGCCACAGACACTGCCTCATGTGGGGGATTTTAACTACCCTGAAATTGTCTGGAGAAGCTGTACAGTGAAGCACAAACTGTCTAGGACAGCACTGATGACATCTTTCTGACAAAGTTAGTTGAGGATCTCACAAGGATTGGCGTGCTGGTCGACCTCGTACACGCAAAGAAGGAAGGCAGCATTGGAGATGTAAATGTTGGGGATAGGCTCGGCTGCAGTGACAGTATTGGGTAAGGACGAGGTAGGGCAGCAAAGGAGATTACAATCACAGGCTAATTTTGTCCCGTTCAGGGATCTTCTTGGAAGAATCCCTTTGGAACAGCTCTTGCAGGAACAAGAGGTTTAAGAAAGTTAGTTGATAGTCAAGAATCACTTTCATCAGGCTCAAGAATGATACATCCCAATAAGCCAAGAAATCAGGCAAAGAGGGCAAAAGTATATGATTAAAGAACTCCTGTGATTACTGAAGCCTAAGCAGGAAATATGCACAAGATGAAAGCAGGATTAGGCCACTTGGAATAAATATAGAGAGGTCAGAATAAGTAAAAAATGAAACAAAGCAGGATAAGGTCCTTTCGGAATTATATCTGGCAGAGGATGTCAAGGAAAACAATAAAGGCTTTTTCAAATGCTTCAATAACCAAAGGAAAATTAAGGAACATCTATAAGGAAACTCATTACTAAATAGAAGGAGGATCCTGGAAAAGAAAATGCAGAGAAGGAAGAGCTACTAAACACCTTGCTTGCATCAGTCTTCACTGACAAGACCAGCCCTCAGAAATCTCTGACCCAGGAGACCAGGGTAAAGGAACATTAGAAGGAAAACCACAGAACTCACTCAATGAGTCTCTAAAGATGTCTTGTATTCTTTTATTTAATGTACCCTGAGTTATATGCAAGGGAGAAATACTGACAAGATATTCTAAATATATAATGTCAAAAGAACAAAAGCTTTACTGGCAAACTTCAGAAATTCAGAAAGCTTTAGCAAAAGTTTGGAACAACATTCAACCAATGTAAAGCGTTTCACAAATTATTAACTTAGTCCATTCCACTTAACATACCCTAAGCCCATCTGACTTTAAATTACTCAGAATTCTGAAAAAAGGGAATTAGAATAAGAAAAGATAGAAAGAGAGAAAATATATAAAAAAGAACAACTATAGAACAACCAATTAGAGCAACAGCTACGACCCTGATTCCAGTGCTGTTCAGCTGACCTAAAATCCAAGAAGGGTTAAGTTCAAGACCTGTATGTGCCTTGTGATCTGGCTTAAGTTCCCTTTGACTTTCCTGGGCCTTTCCTCCAGGTGGGACTTCCAATCAGGACCTGGGTTAGGGGTTCCAGGGTCAGAGTGGGGAGCATTGCCTCCCAGTGACTGATGGACACTGGGTGGCTGGGACACAGGCTTTACAGGGCAGGGCAAGAGTACTTGTGGTGTGTAGAGCAGGGAATTTCCTCACCAGGGCAAGGCCCAACCTGCCCATTTTCTTCACACCTGCAGTTGAAATGTTGCAAGCCAGTAATCTCTTCGCATCTCACTTCTTGAGTAACAGCTATTTTACATGTATTGTCCTCTTCTGAGCACTGTCAGTAGAAAATATAGTTTTCAGGAAACACCTTGTTTTTGATTAAGAAAGGGTAACAACTGAGGTGCTTTGTTCTTTTTTTCTTTTAAAAGCTGTTTTGCATGCCAGTATGAATTAATATTACATTTTTATAGCTATAATGTCAAATGTTATGGTTTTATCTACCAGTTTATGCTATTCAGCACTGTTCTCAAGAGGAAATTGATGTGGGAGCTAAAGTAAAACTTCATTTTATTAAGAGCACAGATCACATGTCAGGAGGCTCAAGTGTTCAGTAGCAATGCCATAGAACATGATGTTTTCAAACAAAAGAGAAACACCTTGATATGTGATATGATATATAGAAAAAATGAGGTAATTTCAATAATCTTATATTCTTAACTGAGAAATGTATCATAAATTTAAAGCCATTTACTAAGCAATAGGAAAATTACCTCAACATGTGTCATTTATTCAAAATGAAAATGTCCATTGTATGACTATATGTAAAATATGTAAATTGGAAAATTATTTGTTATTTCCATAGTGTTTTAAAATATTCCAAATCATGGTTTTGTTTTGGTTAAAAACAAGTAGGTGAGCAGTTACTGTCATATATTATTACTATTATTTGATACTATTAACAGGCAAGAAAAGAATTAAACTGAATCTTTTTAAACACAATTAGTAAAAAAAAACAAACATTTTGAGCAGTTTATGTAGTTTACAGTCAAGAAGCCACATTCTGGAGTATAAAAGACTTCTATGCAGAGTTCATGTTCGGTGGTTCAGTATACCTGTCTTTCATAAAGAGCAGAACTCTGGTTGCCCTAAATTCCAGGAATATAGGAAGAGACCACTGTCGACAACAAAAAGATGCAAAAAAATGAGACAGTTTTAATTAGTGTAGCTTGCAGTGCTCATAACAGAGCAGCTTGTCAAGTATTTTTAGATGACCTAGAAAAATGTCTTTTCTTCAGAATAAGAAAGAAGATAACAATATCAACTATAAAGTATTTTATAATTTTGGTTCCTTTTCTGAGGAATAAGTCAGACTGTTTTTCTTCAGAAACTTCCATTTGTTAACCAACAGATGTAATGTGGATTATAATGCATACCTGGGTATGTAACCTGTAAAAGGAATAAAACCACCAAAGTAAGGCTATATGATCTACCAAAGCTATGACAGGAGCTAGAAACATCTTCCTTAATTCCTTGTCAAGAGATAACACTACTTGATTGTGTAGACATTTTTCCAAAGAGACTTTTTTCTGGTGAGGAGTCTATTGTGCCAGAACTACAAGCCCATACAATGACACAATTATTTAATATCCAAACATTAGAAATACTGATGGTTTCCTTTGCAATATAGATTATTTTGAAATTACTGTAATATCCTAGCCATTTTGCTGTTGCTTCCAAAGATAAAAGGACTTATAATTTATTCTTTTTTATTTTAAAGCTAAAATAAACACACTTTCTAATGATGTTTATAAATGTTGCTATCGTCCAAAAAAATGGTGGCTTAAAGTATTTGAGTTAGATGACAAAAATTATGCATTTAAACATTTTCTTTATTCTTGAGGGGAGAATAAAGCAGAAGGATCTTCAAAAAAGTTTAAGGAAAAGTATAATTCCATAAAAAAGTTTTACTCTTTTACTCATAAATTGCACTGTATTAAATAAGATACTTTAAGAAAGCTTTTGCTTAGATTTTCAGTGGAGAAAAGCAGTAGACATCCTTCATTAAGTTAATCTATAATTAGTTCAGTATGTTCAACTATTTCATGTTTTCTGTTCAGTTGAATTTTATTTTCTTACTTTTTTCCAGGATTTATTTTTTTATTCTGTGAAAGAATCAATAATGAGAAAAACAAATAATTTAAGCCCTGCAAGAATTAACATGCATATTAGACTTTCTTTAGTAGTTTCATTTTCTCTGGTTATTTGCAGAATCTCTTGCTTTGTATAACTCAAGAAATATTAACAGCCTTACTCCAACACCATGAATATCTTAGAACAGGAAATCCTTAAATTTTCTGTCTTTACAGTGTATTGTTACTCATCTAAATAGCTGTTAGGAGTTAATTGGAAATTATAAAAGGATAGTAGTAAATCCTCTGTATTTCTTTCTGTCAAATTCTATTTTGTTGGGTTTTTTTCAAAGCAAAATACAATATAAGATGATGGGTAGAACAAAAAAGGGGGCATAGGTGTTTCAGACGGTCCACAATCCTTCTCTCATCAAAAACTTATTTGCTTCAAGGTGACTACAGGTGGAAGCATCTGCATTTCATAATGTTATTCATGTATTTATTTCTCTAAGCAATATTACTATTATTTCTATTAGCAGTATTGCCAAATTATTCCATCTATATATAAATCATAATAATTCCAGATAATTTTCAGTATGAATCTGCTACATGCTTTTTGCATCATCACTTTACAGGTATATCACTTTTACTTTATCTTGAGCTCTTAAGCAGGTTTAGTACCACCACCTGTATTTGTATTATGCAACCCTTATTGGCTTTATGGCACAGAGATATTTTTAGTCTAGTCTTTAAACAACTAGAATGACACCAATATGTATATTTTAAACTTAGGCTTGTCTATTTCACAGGATTCTCCTTCCCAGATACTTGAAAGGTGAACTTTCATCTTTTCCTGCCTCTGTTCCTACCCATTACCCTGCTACAAAAGATTTTTCTGAAATTGTTATATATTTCTGCTTTATAATGTTGGCCTTGCCCTGACCAATGGTTGTTGTACTAAATGACTTCCTGAGATTGCCCTTCAACCTAAATTATTCCATGATTCCATGGAATTGTCAAATAGTTAATTAAGAAGGAAGAAGAACATCTCTGCAAATTACTGTATATTTGACCTAATGTGCAAATTGTACTTATCAAATAATAGATCATTAAAGTCTTGACTGGACAAAGACCAAAGAAAATAGCATATCAAGACTTACAGAAATGAAAAATTATTAGGAAAAGGAATAAAAAAAACCCCTACAAACCAAGAACCAACAAGCAAACAAGCCTAAAAACCCCCTAAAACAACCTCAATATCTGCTAACTAGTTAGATAAATGTTTTCTTTACATCTGCCCATAGTAACATAAGACTTTGGTGCAGAATGTTTACTGAACAACAGGCATTCAAGCCCTATATGTGTTCTAGAGCAAAGAGGAGAAGTTGAGCTGATGCACTGAATCTTAAGATCCTTGCACAAGAAATCTTATCCTGTACCACTTTGGCACCAGTGATCCTTCCGAGGAGGATTTCCTCCAATACCTGGACTCTCAGATTCAAGCAGAAATCAGAGCTCATGAATACTAACAGGACCCATCTAGGTGCCTCTGTTCTCCAGAAATCCATAAGTGAGCCTTGAAAAGCCAGCGTAGCACGGGCCCCACACTTCACTCTTCAGCAGCCTAGTGAGATTGATACAAAGCAAATTCTATAAGATACTAAAAGATCATTAACTCTTTTTTCTTTCAATATTTCATGCCGATAGCAGGAAAAGACACTTTTATTTCAGAAATTTTGGGACCAACTCTAGTCTTCTAATTCAGACTGACTTAGATATGGCAGGCACATTGCAAAGTCTTTGGCAGCCCTTCATATTTCTATGGCACTGACCACATGTCAGATGTTACCAAACAAAAACGTAAGCCCCTCTGAGTTCGGCTTTGAAGTAAGTTGCTTCTCTATAGCAGTAAAATGCACCTCCAGGATAGTGCAAAACAATGAAGAATCTCTGCCAATTTTAAAATGTAAACAATGAAAATATTTAATAGTTTTAGGCCTGTTTTGTTGCCTTTTCACCTATGCCTGTGAAGAATTTAGTTGTAAAAGATTGTTTTGTAGAATTCAGATAGGAAAAAAGATTATCAAGAGCAAATAATTTGTACTATCTAGGACACATATCCTGGGGTCTCACTTTTAGCCATTATTCTCTCATTTTCTTACAGTCTTAGAAAGTTATGTTCCTATCCTTTTTCAAAATCTATTAGTTTCTTATTTGCTAAAAATGTGTTGTCTTCTAAGTAATTCTTGTACATCATCAGAAAAGTTTGAACTTCACTTCCTAAAATGTATCTCTAACTATCAGTATATCAACAGTCAGTAACCATTCTGCTGGCACAGACCAAAGCATTAAGGTCATAATTAATTTTGTATTTAAAAACCTATATTTTATAACATGCACATAAAATGCTAATCAGTCACGTTTCATGAAATATAGTATTGAGAAGACCTGGAAAGTGTTGACCTGGATAAATTTTTTAATGGACTTTGATGATTTTGAAATATCATCTCAAGAACATTGAATTTAAATTACAGTATAAAAAACCCCACCCAAAACAAAAAAAACCACAACAAACAAACAAACAACCAAAAAAAAAAAACCCAAACAAAAATAAACAAAACAAAACCCCACAAACAAACAAACAAACCACCAAAAAAAACCAAAAATCCACTCTAAAAAGCCTGGAAACTGTGGAAAAAGTTATTTCAGAAACATTATCTCACTCTTTTCCCCCAAAGGAGATCATCATTGAAGCTGTAACTGACAGATTGAAATCCTAACAGGATTGGATCTTCTGGGCTACAGCTCTCAAAAGCAATTCAGCAAGTAAAACATTCTATCTGTCTAGGCTAGTTCTGTTCTGCTCCTTAAAGTCCTATTTTCAAATGACCAAAAGTGCTTAGATATAGCATATTTCCAACTTAATGTTCCAGAATCAGGAAATTAGAATTTTTTAACAGGACATATTTTTTCAGAAAATTTCTGATTAATGTTATGCATAGCAGAGCTGTGTTCAAATACATGCTTTACTTTTATGAAATGTGTGACTTTTGCTATAGTTATGATAGAGTTTAAAACACAAGACGATCAGGGCTATTAAGTACTTGTAGTTCAGACTATGTATAGAATACATTAAACATTAGTTGTGCAGAATTAACTTGAATGATGAAAAGGGTTTGTCTATATTTAATTTTTCATTTCAATTAATATTTCAGCTATTTGTTTAGATAGCAGCATAATATATCTTCATTTCATAGATATTTTAGGCCCATTTGTATCCTTTATGGTTTTTCTTATATATTTATTGAGAATAATATCATTCTATAGTCCTCTTGTTTAGTCACACGCAAATAACTGAGTTCCTGTTTTGCCTGTTCATTCACTTAAATTCATCATTTAATATCTTTACGGGTTATTATAGTAAGAAAATTTTCAAGAAACTTGTAGATTTTGTCAGTGCAAAAATTACAGAATATAAATGGCATAAAGTAATATTTTCACACACAATTTCGCTTTGAGTAGGTTATTGAGGTTATATTTTAGCAATACTCAAATTATTCAGGTAATAGTATTTTAATGGGGAGAGTAGCATAAAGTAGCATCTGCTAAAGGGTATCTATTTCCACCAAGATTAGACCTTTTTAGTAATGCTAGGTGGTTCTGCTAACAGACATAAATAGCAGCTATACAAAAGAAGGCTGATTAGGTAAGCAATTACTGTCTTAATGTGTATTCTGGTGGATATGATGAGCTAAGGTTGCATGAGGAACTCTTGGGGTTTGACTTAATCTATTGACTGGCATTAGAGCATGGTCAGTTTCTAATGTAGCTGGATTTGGGGCTTGGGTTGGGGTTTGGAGAGAGTTTTGTAATATATAAGCAAATTGAACCAGAAACCTTGCCAACATCAGGCCTTTGCTTAACATCTGAGTCAAAAACCAACAAAATACAATGAGTCAGTTGCAAGTTGTAATACGGAGACAGAATTAGAGATGGTCATAATGAGCAGTGCTGTATTTTTGTAAGCCTTTGAATTTGGAGAAATTCTAATAATATAAAAAGTGACTGATCCATGAACAGCAGATGAAATTCCATAGTTTTATTACTTATTTTGCAGCTATCTCACCTGTCTTTCTTCTTTACAATGTCTATGCATAATGAACACTTTCTTACTTATTAATATAGGGCTAATATTAGAGTAAAAAAATTAGTTCTTAACAGTTACTTGACATGAATGACAATAATTGATAATTAAGAAATGACAGTACATTATACAATTTAAGTCATAACTCCAGGTCTTTGCTGCACTGTCTAATCAAAGAGTTTGTACACTAAGAATGTCCCTTAAAGCGTCTGGAGATGTGTTGCATAACTTTCATTAATAAGACTATTTCTTTATTTTCTTGTCTACAATTGTTCTCAGTTTTTGTCTTCATATATAGTTGAAGTGTAGAAGATTGCTCCTAAGAAGATTGAGAATTCATTTGTACCACACAGTCAAAGTACAAGAGTAACATTTACAGCACAATTAAAAAAGGATTTGGTTTAAGGTTTTTCTGCAAGAGAATAGAAGCCCTGATACAGCAAGGTAGCTTTTCCAGTACACATTTAGAAACATAGTTCTCTAAAGAAGCTCCTGGGCTTCAGAACTAAAGCCTGTGTGATTACAGTGCTCACATATACCAGATGTAAAATAGTTGGGTTTTCCTTTATATTGATATTTTTTCTTTTTTTCTTTCTTATTGCCAACTTTATTTGTATTAGAGCATTGCTTAGATGTATTCCATAACTAGTTATTTTTCTAATTTGTGATTCAAATATTTCCACAGCCAACATATAATCTCTACCACTGTGTCAGTATCTATTTGTGACTTAAACAGTATTTTTTTCTTTATTGGTACTTCTAACCTTGATTAGTTTTTAGAGAGGTATCATATTCCTTCTCCGTCTTTTTTGTTAGATTGCTTCTGATACAAAGAATTTTCCTGCCTAGCTTCTAGCAAAATAGTAGTTCCTTGGCTAATGTAAATATTTATGGGAAGACTACACATTTCATATCTACTGCAAGCTGCTTCTAACACTGAAATTCTGACTCCTGGTAGTATATTAGAAATACTATGCTACACTGAGCAGGCCATGTTTTTCCATTTCCTCTTCTAAGATTAGCTCCGTACTCACTTTATCATTGTCATTGCTTTTGTCAGCAGCTTTTGTAGTTTGATGCTATCAGTCTTGAGCATGAAGAAAAAGAATCATATTCAGCATTTTGGAATATAATGAATGCTGTATCAGTGGGGTTTTTTATGGAGAAAGTTTTAGCTGAAATACCATGGAATTTATTTTGTGTCCAATGATCCACACTGATAGCCCATTATAACTCCATGATCAATTGTGAACTTAGGCTTTTCTTATCCTCAGCTGCTTATAGTCAGTAAGCTTGTGGAAAAGTTGACTAGCTAGGAAATATGTCTAGTGAGCAATCCGTTCTGATGTAAGTGTCCAAGCACCTTCTTGAGGTGGATATTAATTTCTTTATTTACAATAGTGGTGGAGATCCAGAAAGACTAGCTTTACCTGGGAAGCTAATTTTTAGACAACTTAAGTGAAATACAGTGAGAAAGCTTGATCTTGTATTTTCCTTAATTTAAACATGTATATATAATAGATAATTTTAAAATTAGTTACTTTTTAGTTTCAGTTAGGGGTATGTTCTAGACCAGTGGCACTAATATCTAAGTAGACATTATGTCCACATAGAACTTCAAAAATTTTGTAAATATTTCAATTTCCAAATGAAAAAAAAAATTCTAGTTTCTTAATGTGTGTATATACATGTATCTGAGTATGCAGAAAATATTTCTTACTTGCAAGAATATCTTGGAAGAGAAATCAAAAAATTTGTATTTTCCTAAGGTTTGTGCTTTCAAGAATTTATTTCATTTAAGAATAGTAATCAAATTGATAAACTGACATCTTCAAATCTCTAAATCGTGTAAAATTCTTAGTTTTCACTTTAGATTATTGGTGCATTGAACAGAAAAAAAGTGAATTTCTCACAAATATGTAGAATAATATGAACACTACATATAAGTTCCTCTAAGTAGCTAGCCAGTATTTTAAAACAAATTATATCAGTGTTCTAGGATTTTACTGATAGCACTTTATTGACACTCAGCGCTGAAAGGGAAGAGTTGAAGTACAGTATATAAGCATTTATTATAAGCTTGGTAGACAGTTTGTTGGTTATTATCATATTATCAAGAAACAACTGGAATCCTTATACTTTGATAATATCTTGAAGCATTCCTAAAATTTTTAAGTCAGAATTCTGACACTGGGTTATCTAATAATTAAAACTTTTTCAATCATGTTTCAGAAAACCAATGTTTATATTTTATACATCAGTCAGATAAAAATTTCCCATTAAAATTTCCACAGATTACTTGGGTTCTTAATGATTCCTTCTGTCTGTGTAAGAGGGAAACAGTGGTTCCATATTCAGGATCACTGAAAGTAGACACAACAGTTAAGAGCAGTCTTGCAGCACAGATAGGAGGATCATCTCTCTCTATTAAGAGCTTAAAAATTAAGCCATATTCAAATTCTTGATATTCCCAGTCCCAGTGTCTTCTTTTAGCATCTCCAGGACTTAGACACTAATATAATCTATTAATGCTTCTCTTGCAGTTTTAATATCATGGTTAAGTTGCCTGACTGTACTTACCTTCCAGTAGGTGATGTGGATTTCTTGACTTAGCAGATTTCCTTCTCAAATATCCTGACGGTATCAGAAATGGTGTGACCAGAGAACTAGGGAAGAGATTCTCCCTCTTTACTTGTCACTAGTGAGGCCACATCTCGAGCGCTATGTCCAGTTCTGGGCCCCACACTGCAAGAAGGACATTGACGTAGTGGAGCGTGTCCAGAGAAGGGCGAAGAGACTGATGAAGAGTCTCGAGAACAAGTCCCCTGAGGAGCAGCTGAGTGAGCTGGGGATGTTTAGCCTGGAGTAAAGGAGGCTCAGGAGACCTTATCCCTCTCTCTAGAAGTGCCTGAAAGGAGGCTGGGGGTCAATCTCTTCTCCCTGGCAACCAGTAACAGGACAAGAGGACACAGTCTTAAACTGCATCAGAGGAGGTTTAATTTATGCTGGGTATTTATTAAGAAGAATGTCTTCACAGAAAGGGTAATTAGACATTGGAATGGACTTCCCAGGGAAGTGGTAGGCACTGTCCCTGGGGGTGTTAAGGAAAGACTGGATGTGGCACTTAATGCCACGGTCTAATTGACATGGTGTTCAGCCATGGATTGGATTAGATGATCTCAGAGGTCTTTTCCAAAATAACTAATTCTCTGATTCAGTGATTACCTTTGAATAGATATTACAAATGATCAGCAATTTAACCACTATTTTAATCTATCTTCTCCTATTAATTTAATTTATACGTTACAAGTAGATCCTTACCACTAAGATTCTAATTCTTATTGCTCAATCCTGTATCTGTTTGCTAATCTATATTAAAGTACCGCTTTTTTAATGCCTGTCACAATAAACTTAATTTTGTTTTCTGTGACAGCTGGATACTTACTACAAAAAGAATTGACATCATAATTTTAAGTAAAAATGAGAACTGATTTTGTCATACCATACGATTAAAAAGGACCACACATGTATAAAATGAAAAAACCACAGAACTCTGATTACAACCTTTTAAAAGAAATGCCAAAGCGATGGTATCACAAGAGAATGTCTGGATGTACATGACAGTGTAGTTCAAAGTTCCCATCTCTCTTTATATGGAAAATATTACCAGAAAAAAAAAATTTGCTTTGATTTATTTTATTTTATTGTATTCAATAGAGAATAGGTAGCTTGACAGGTACATTGTCACTTTCATTATTTCAAATTCCTTTCTCCAAACAAAATTATTCAGAGAGACTGTTTTAATGATACAGATACACAGGGACTAAGACAAATTAGAAAAATAGAATTTAATTTGTGAATTGATGAGGATTTGAATTTAAGCCTCCAGTGACAAAAGTGTGTATTTCTGGCACCCTCTATTAATTTTTATGTTGAATAGCAGTATATCATAATCAACATGTTGCTATGTGATATTAAGATCCAAGTAGCATTTGAAGTGCTGACCATAATATATTTATGCACATATATATGCATGTATGATGTATACATTTCTGAAAAAAAGAGTTTAAATTCCAATTTGCCAGAAAATTATTAATGTGGTAAATGGATACCTTTACTCTTGCATAAGGCTAAATACTTTTGGGTTTTTTTACTGGGACAAACATGTTTCAGCTAATGTTTATACAAAAAGTGTATAGAATTAATTTCCTTTTTTTAATAAGGGATCAGTTAGCCATTAAATAAATATTTCCTTCAGTAAATATATCTGAATTTAGTTAAATACATTGATTTGGTTTGTGCCTTTCTCTAATCTAGGAAGCCCTTTATAATTTGTTTGGTTTTATTTGGTTTTTCTGGTGAAATAAATGGAAAAATATGATTAATTTGGATTTTTTGCTTACTGAAATAGCGGAATTATTTTAAATCTTTTGATATATGTTTTCCTTGTTGCTTTTATGCTTTTTTTAAGAGTTTTGTGCTTCTACTTGCAGTCTTTCCTGAATTTTGTTACCTGAAAAATGTCGTCATAAAAAAGTCAGTGAAAACTTAAGAATGGAAAATCACTTCACTCTCTGTCTCTATTATTTTTTATAAAATTATTCTGATTTGTTTCTGTATTCTGGCTTGACTTCCAAAGTCAATATATTTTATGAACACAATGTTTGTAAATATCAGCTTCATTTCTTCTTTTGAGGTATACTTATTTGATTTAGCTTTCTATTTAATTAGCACCAGCTACTCATGTTATAGACACTTCATAATTCATCTATCCTTCTAATTCTTCTAAATACCAATAGCTTTTATATGATCTATATATTTTATCTGCAGTGGTTAATTGAATGCACTGAATTTGCATAGTATAGGTTTACTGTTTATAGTATCATTTACTTATTATACCAGCTTACACACTGAAAATCATAAATTGCATAAGAATTACATTTTGTGGGGAAATATAACACACTTTCTAGTTCCACATGTAACTGAAATCCACCTTGAAAAAAAACAAAGGGAAAAAGTGAAAAAAACATTCTGTCTCCATAAGCAGAAATTTATTGTTGTATATATTGTTTCTAGTTCTTTTGAGCAGTGGAGAATACATGGCATAAAGCACATTAATATGCTATTAAAAATTTCCCAGAGGTCAATATCTTAATTCTTGCATGCTGTTATCTAGTTTAATAGAAGCTTCATCTTCCACATTATCATGTCACCATTTAATGTATATTAGCAGAATTTTCCATTGCATTTGAAGTCAGTCTATGAAGCACTGCCATTTAAAATATTTGTATGGATGCAACTTCTTAGTTAATGGACCGTACTAAGAGTATTCTAAATATACTCCACAGAGACTAAAAACTCACTTTATTCTGAAATATGCACATACCAGCAAAAGTGGAACCTTCCTCACTGTAAAACAGCCTTAAATCACATCTGAAAGGGAGAAAAATTGAATGTCATTCATCAACAAAGCTGACCAGGTAGGCAGAAGCAGAAAACAGTTTTCCCCTCTCCTTGAACAACTAACACATTGTCATGGTGGAAAGATTTTGGTCTGGGGAGAAATTAATGTATGTGATTGCACTGATAGGTGTGTTAGTTTAAATGATTGTTGTATCTAACTCGAATGGGTTTCAGAAAAGTTGAAAATAAAATATATTTTGTTTCGGAAATAGAGTCCAGAGGCTAGAATTTTCTCTTCATGGACAACGTATATCAGGCCTGATGGTGTGACAGTGGGTCAGGATAAGGAACTAATAGTGTATTGATTTTGCATTGTACAAATTCTATCTATTTTCTCAGATGTTTAAGGAGATATGTATAGGTCACTGATGGGAGCAGAGGCTGATGTTGTTAATCTTGTATAGGACTGTGTGGTTGAGGTTTGTGTTTATGTGAGTTTATTAGTATTATTTTTTTTAAACTGCCATGTTCTCTTTGTAAAGACTAAATGTTGTGGCACTTCAGACGTTGAACATTTGTCATTTTGTAATGGCAAATAAATAGAAGTAAAATTAAGAATGATCTTCAAATAATTCCTTGGGTATTTACATTTAGATATTTTTTAATTGAAGATCAATTAAAAATTATCTAAATTGTAACATATCTTCATTTGATTAATTCAATAATTCAGTTGATATCGGTATGAACAATTAGCAACATAGTGTCTTATTTTGTTGCATTGCAAGAAGTTTGTGCAAGGAATTATTTTTTCTATAGATATCTTTCAGAATTAGTTTACATTATCAGTTAAGTTTCTGCATAGACTAAGGAATGTTGCGGTACTGAAACAAATACTACTAATCTAAACAAATACATAGAAGCAATTCCAACTTGTCATGCCATTATAAAAAATATTAATAGGTCTATGCCACTTCCAATGACAGGATAAAAGCTTGATGTTCTCCAAAATGCTTCTGATTGCAGTAAAAAAGAAGTTTTAATAAAAACAATGTTCCCTGAAATTTCTTTGCAATGACCTTCTTTTTTTTTTTTTTTCCTGATTCATAATGAAATGAAACAAAGCTTAATTCCCATAAATTGTGAATACGCATTTCATCATTAAAAAAGATTCAAATTGAATTAATCTTCTGTAGTGGGTTGACCTTGGCTGGATGCCAGATGCCCGACAAGGTCACTCTATCACTTCACCTTCTTAGGTGGACAGGGGAGAGAAAATTAAATGCAAAACAACTTTTGGGTTGAGACAAGGCAGTTTAATAAAGAAAAAGTGAAAGATTTAATGCAGAAAAGCAAAGAAAAAAGCTAAAGACTTCATTCTCTACTTCCCGACATCAAAGTGTTCTGCTACTTCCCCAAGAACAGGGCTTCAGTAGTTCCTTCCAGAGTAGCAGTTCCTCTGGAAGGCAAAACTTATAAACAATTAATGCCCCCATTTTCTTCTCCTTTTCTTACATTTTAAATGTGAGCAGACATCATATGGTGTGGAATACACCTTTGGTCAGTTTGGGCTGACCTAGTCCTGCCTCCCCCCAAAATCTTGCCCACCCCCAGCGTATGATGGTGGTGGAATGATGGAGAGGCAGTGCTGATGCTGTGCCAGGACTGCTCAGCAGTTTCCAAAACATTGGAGTGTGACCAACAGTTCATTTTTCCCACAGAAGCCCTCACAGTGCAGTGCTCTGCACTGGTGGCAAGAACCCTTCTCAGCCAGACCCAATACATCTCCAAAGTAAATTCTGCTGTTAATTTGAGTATTTAAGTATTTTAACTGAATATATAAAACTTTTTGTTCAATTCTGGCATATTAGACATGTAAGCATTCAAAGACTCTTAATAGTCATATAAATTTATTTGTAAATTTGCTATTTTTAAATCGATTTGCTTTCACATTGATATATTTTTTGACCCCATCTTAGTCATCACAGTTCAAACTTAAATATTCTATTATTTTTTATTCAAGAAATTGCCTATCTAAATAAAGAACATTTTATGCAATTCTACTAACTATGCTATTTTAGTGATGATAAAAATTTTAAGCAAGCCTTCAGATGTGTTTAGTTGTACTTCAGTATTTATGTAGAATTTTTTTTCAAAGTAATAAAACATAAAAATATTTTATGTCTCTATTTTTGCAAGTAATGACCAATTAACTTTTAGTCATTCTTTAGTAACTCCATATTAAATCCATGTAATCTGAAGATAATTGATATCCTCTAAACATTTTAGAAATCCAGATAGTACAGTATTTTTAAAGGTGCTAATTATTTAAATTTTATGGAAGACAAAAACTAAACTTTACAGTGCAAAGAAAATAGTAAAAAAATGGCAGGGATTAGGAAAACAGCATTTAGGAATTTTGTGTCCTTATTCACTTATCAATCTATACTATGGATTCTGCTTTATTATTTGAAAACAATGTACATCCTTATTTATCAAGGTGTGGTAAAATATTAAAGTTATAGAATCTTGTACGTCTGTACATAGGGCTGGCTATGCAGAATACAATTACAGTTAAGTATACATATATGTAGCTGTAGAGTATAATTGCTTTTGAAGTCACATGTCAAAGACATTATTTAAATGTGTCAATATAAACCTGAAAATTACAGCAGAGAACCACAGATTTTTAAAATAAATTTCATTGGCACAAAAGAGCATATATTTTAATATTAATCATATCCTTTTCCATGTACATAGACTTTAATTAGTTAATTCCCTGAGTTTCCATTTTAAGATGATTTAACATTCTTCCTTTAAAAGTATTGAGACAATAGCAAGAAATAATTCAAACAACTTGTTAGGATTCCCTTGTGTCATATTGTCTTACAAACCTCATGAACCTCATCAAAAAGTACTTTAATGAAAATTTACTGAAATATTAATTCCTTCCTATATAGCTTATCATTCAAAGTAACTTGTCTGGGAAGTATATTCCAGTGGGGGAAAAAAAATTCCAGTAAAAATATTCTCCACAGCACACTTCTTTTATACAATAGATATAATTTTCAAATATAAACTGGATACAGTAAAATAAATCTATGCTTTTCATCTTTGAAGTCATGTTTCACTGTGATCAAATACAAAGAGCTTTTAATATTTCTTGTCTAGGCATCATGTTTGTTTACCTGTCTAAAAAGCCCTTCTTTTTTTTTATAAAAGTGATGGGATATCAGAACTTCTGAGGCTTTGAGACTCGTGACTGCTTCTAATTCGTGCAGTCTCCTAGTCCTGTAGTTTAGTTTTTGAAGCACCGTCAAACTGACTTGAAAAAGTCAGTTCAAATATATATCAGTCTCTGAATTCTGTCATTTAAAAACACTTTATTCACCCTTTCTTTTGATATTATGATAATTCTGTAAATATTTTAAAAGTGTAAAGAGTCATAATTTTATGTATTTGTTAATCTGCTCAGTTGTGTTTCAGATACCCTTTGAAATTAAATTAATGGTAATAAGATATTCAAACATTCTTAACCCTACTAGTTACAGGCATTTTTAATTTGCTTCCTGCCAAAGTTACTGCTTATCCTTTTTATTGTATATAAAATTAAATATAAATTATGTCTTTTAGATTAGAAGTACGTACTTTCTATGTAGCCTAAGGGATGAATAGTTATTAATAGTTTCAAGCTGATTGTAATGTCTAACATTATATTTGCCTGACTGTCATTGTTTAACCCCAGTAGGCATCTCAGACCCACACAGCTGCTTGCTCACTAGCCCCAGGGTGGTAGTGAAGAGACTGGAAAGGGGAAGAGACTGGAAGGGGTAAAAGTGAGAAAATTCCTGGGTTGAGATGAAGGCAGTTTTATAGGGAAAGCAAAAGCCATGCACACAAGCAAAGCGAAGTAAGGAATTAATTTGCCACTTCTAGGTGACAGGCGGGTGTTCAGTCGCACCCACAGAAACAGGGCTCCATTGCTTCTAACAGTGACTTGGGAAGACAAACATCATCAGTCCAAATATCTCCTCTTCCTCTTTCTCCTCCTCTCACCCCATCCCCACATGACATTTCTGTTCTGTCAGAAATTTGCACTTGAATTAAAAGGGCTAATGTGAATACCAGACAGGAAATGGAGGTTTTCATTGAACATCTGACACTTTCCTTTTGAAATAATTATTCATTCTAAGTAATAATGAGTTAAAAAGATCCCAACTTAATGTAAATAAAATTAGTCTACCTGAAGCAAAATGTTGTATTGGACCTTCAACAGGAATTTTTTTAGTTTAGAGATGGAGAAAACTTACTTTACCTCTCTGAAACATCATTAGAGCTCATGGCTGTTGCACTGTTATCCACTGTCTTTCTGATTAAAAAACCTCCCGGCAGCTAGATTCATTTTCCTGGGTCTTTAAATTATATATTATTGATTAGTTTAGGATGAGGCCAGTTTAGCACATTACAGTTGCTCTTAAGATATTTTTTGGTACTTTTAGAATTATCTGTAATGCAGTACTCTAATGTATCTTTTTTTCCTTTTCATGCTTTCCTTGTTCATCCTTGGGTTAATTTGTCTTGAAACAGTTTTTTTCTTTTTTGGTCACAAATGTGGTACCATGCTTTGTTTCAAAGTTTATGGTCAATATGAAACTCAGAAAAGATTCACCTAGATAGTATATTTTAAAATACGTTTTTGGATAAATATATAGAATAGGTTTTTGGATAAATATATTGAAAGGAATGCTACTGAATTATAAAGAAAACAATGGGGCCAATAACAGCACATAAAAAATGGCAAAATTTCAGCTTGTTTTTTGAATCTAATCTAAAGCTTTAGTGTTGAAATTATCAGAATTTTTTTTCTTTCATATTGTATGGTTGGCTCTTAAACATCCTATGACACACTAATCTAGTTTTTTTGTCTTTCTCTTCTGGCATTTTAAGAACCTCTAGTTTATAACAGAAATTCATTGTAATAAATTCTTAGTAATAAATTCTTAGTAAATCCCTAAGTTACTTGGCACAATAGAATTTATCAAACATAAGATGCACCTGATAGAATTGAGAGAACAAACATCTGCAATTAACCTACAGAACAAAATAAGACCTTAAAATATTAATCGCAGAAAAAATTTCTATCTTTTGTGGGGTTTTTTTGTTAATAGTTAGATAGATAGATACTTCACTCTTCTCCTTTAATCATTCCAAGATTTTGAAATACTTTGGTATTAAAGAAAAAGGTTACCTCTGTAATTTGACCACTTGAGAGCTCTAGTGATAAAGGGTGAATCACCATTGCAGGATTTAATAAAAATTTTAATTGTCATTAGCTGGAATACAGAAACTACTTCAGGGAGGAGGAGGAGGAGGAGGAGGATGGACAGGAATGTCTTGGTTCCAATCCGTTTGCTGTTCTTGATAAAATGTTGGAAGCAGAATAATGGTTCACGGAAATTTAATCCCTTTAAAAATAGAAACCAGGGCTTAAGGTGTGAAGATATGGACTGTGAAAATAAAATTTGAGGTCACTAAGCCATAAACCTAAGTAAAATTGAACAGCACAGAGTTCATCATCCCAAAAGCCTGAATAAAACCTGCACAATGAAAAGGCACTAACAGTCTTCAGGATTATGAATTTTTCAACAAATATTTCAGATAGTGGGTTATCCTCTTTGTCCATATCTTAAATAGCTTTTCTTCTGAGATATTTGGTCTCTTTTTCTTGTGTCTATTGTTACTATTTGGAACAATGTCTAAATTTAATCTATAGGATAAAGCAAGTTTTTCACACTTGGAAAAGTAACAAATATATTGACCTGGCTACATTAAGGATTAATGGTGATTATTTGACCAGGGAGTCCTTTATGCTTCAGATAAACTAGAAATACAACTAACACAGCTGTTGGAGACCTGTTATTCTGTAGTTCAGCCTGTGTAAACATGGGGAAAAAATAACTTGACTTTGAGTTGTTTTTTTTTTTTTTGATCAGGAGTCCCTGATCTGAATGACATTGTTGCTCAACTTCATTGCCATTATATTTCCCTTAGCATCAGCATTAGAATCACTGATAGAGATGACTTGTGTAACTCATTTGTTCTGTCAGTTTGTCTTATTCTACAAGTAGCCATGTATTCTTATTTTTCTCTTCTATCCATATTTTAAATAGAAGTTAGTAAAAATTCCATTATCTAAGCATAAATAAAAAAAACAGAATCAGAACATTTTGGATATGTTTTTTTCATTCCATATTGGCTGATGTACAAGGAAAGCAGAAATTTTTTGAAGCTCAGAGGACTAAGCTGTGAGGTTTTTGGAGATGAAAAGATGAAGTTTTGCATTTCCGCTTCAGAAACTGTTACTGTTGTTTACCACCTACAAAGTTAATACATTTTCTTTTGGGAAGTAAGAATTTTAGGCTTTGCTGACATCAGACACTTGAATTGCAATACCCTCTTTGCAATTCAGTACTACCTGTGCTGAAGTAACAAATCCTATTCCTCTCATTAAAATCATACAGTATGCAATCAGTCACCCTAAAACACTTAAGCAGGAGTTGGAAAAAAAAATGTGTTCAAAGGCTCTACATGAATCTATACAAAATCTTAGCTGAAGGTTCCCATTCTCTTTTACCATTTATGCCTTTCCTTTTTTCCTGCCAAAAATTCCCTCCGATTTTCATCTGGGAGATATAATGGTTTAGCTGTATCTTGTCAAGAATAAGCGAGCTGTTACAATTAAGGGTGAGGAAACTGTCTCCATATTCTCATCTACCTTTCTAAACTCACCTCCAGGACTGTAAGGGAAGTAGGTAACCAACTGGTCAGTGATTGTTAAAAATGATGCCCAGTATTTTAAACTATCACATCTATCAAGGTACTGCTGCATAACTCTGGGTGATTCCATGGTGCAATGCAATGTTAAAAGAAAAAAAGGTAAAAAATATTTACATCTTAATGATACCTACATGTGCAAAGCATTCTGCAGAGTGGGAGATGGTGAACCTTTCAAGTAGATGCAAAACATTTCATAGAAATTTTTCATAGAATCTGTGAAAATTCAAAATATTTATGTGAATATAGATTTTCTTTTTGAAGCTACAAACTTCCACCATTACCCAGAAAGACTGGGTTGTTTTTTCTCATCAAGCTCCTAATCTGAGTGCATAAAAAACCTCAAACAACAAAACAAACAAACAAACAAAAGCCCAGAAAATAATCACACAGAATACTCTACCAGGATTGATAGTAGAAGGAATGATACGACTTGGCAGAAAATGTCAAGACACTTAAGTGCTACAACTTAATGCAGAAGAAATTTGTCTAGAACAGTTCTGAGTTTCCAAGATTTTACTTAACACTTGTCATTTTGTTTCTCTGAATAACAGCACTGCCTCTACCACTTACCATTTTTTTGACTTGTGCATTTGAATACACATTTCATAGGAAATAGCTTTTGAAGTTTCATAAATAATTCTCTTTGCAGTGACATTCTGCATCTTTTGCACCAACAAATAGGTAAGCTTAGCTGGCTCTAAAACAGATTAAGGTAAGGTAAGGTAAGAGAAGGTAAAGTAAGGTAAGGTCCAGTAAAGTACAGAATATAAAGAAAAAGCTGAATTTTGATAAGGTTGCAATCACAATACCATTTTAAAACACTGGAAAAAAAAACCAAAACCCCATTGAAAAATAGAAAGTTTCAAACATTCTACATTTCATGCTCAGGAGAAAAAAATAAACAAACAATCTTATTGAAATTAAGTATTCCTAAAAGGCAAAGCTTAAATTTGGTATGTTTAAATACTACCGAATGAGGTAGAGGTTATTTTATTCCTCTTTTAAACCCCTTAACAGATAAAGCTGGGCTTCAAAATTATACTCTTTCTAAAAGTATGATCACTGTATACATAGAAGCCATCTGGGAGGTTCATGTTATCCATCTTGCTGAAGATCACATTGTTTTTAGACTCAAAAGATTCACAAGAGTTTAATTATCAGTTCTTAAACTGTGGTCAGCAATAAGCAACCATTTTATTTCCTGCCTTTCCCATAAAAACCATATAAAATCTGAATTGTAGCAACCAATTGGTGTTGAAAGGTTAGTTAGGAACTATAAAAATTTGGAGTGCTCACAGCAATTTATTGATTGACAGACTCCGTTTGTATAACCACTACAGTCCTAGTCTTTAGTACTTCGACTAAGTAGCAAAAATTGACAGCAAATACATGAAAGCACTACCCTCTTCTTTAGCTGTAGTTATCACGTCTTCTGTAAAAGAAACAAAATCTATTA
This sequence comes from Bombycilla garrulus, assembly GCA_013400315.1. Classification (NCBI taxonomy): domain Eukaryota; kingdom Metazoa; phylum Chordata; class Aves; order Passeriformes; family Bombycillidae; genus Bombycilla; species Bombycilla garrulus. Next base: position 26,469 of record VXBU01009053.1, read on the forward strand.
GGGTAAGTAGATGGTCATTCACATCTCAAAACAGATCCAAACTACAAAGTCATAATATCTATATGACATCTGC
>VXBU01009054.1:3767-14526 GCA_013400315.1 Bombycilla garrulus
CAGCAGCAGGAGCAGCAGCAGCAGCAGGAGCAGCAGCAGCAGCCCCGGGGGCCAGGCCATGGCCCCACCAGGCCCTGCTCATGCGGCGGCCGACAATCCCCACCTGGGCAGGGGCACAGAACGGCACAGTTAACGGGGCCGAGAGCCCTCGGGGCTCAGTGAGTCCAACCCGCGACCAGCACCCACTCGTCACCCTCAAACTCTGAGTGGCACGTCCAGTCTGTCCCTAAATCCTCCTGGGACAGTGATTCCAGTGCCTCCCTGGGCAGCCCTTCCCATTTCCGATCCCTCTTTCCATGAGGAGATGGCTGTTGGAACCCAGGGGTTCCTGTGATGCCTTTGGCCGACCCAAACCCTGCTCNCCAGGCCATGGCCCCACCAGGCCCTGCTCATGCGGCGGCCGACAATCCCCACCTGGGCAGGGGCACAGAACGGCACAGTTAATGGGGCCGAGAGCCCTCAGGGCTCAGCGAGTCCAAGCCGCGACCGGCACCCCCTCGTCACCCTCGAACGCTGAGTGGCACGTCCAGCCTGTCCCTAAATCCTCCTGGGATGGTGATTCCAGTGCCTCCCTGGGAGGCCGTTCCCATTTCCGATCCCTCTTTCCATGAGGAGATGGCTGTTGGAACCCAGGGGNGAATTTTTACACGTGGCATGTTATCTTTTGTTCTTGTTCATCACCTCCATCTTCTTGGTGCTGCTGGCACTTTGGGATTGGTTTGACACAGATCTGGACAGTGTGGTGTGAGGGGCACGGGTTGGTAATTAATGATAAACATTCAATAGGTAGTTATTAGTATCAAAGATCAGAGCTGACCCGGGGCGGGCACAGTGTGTCTCTGGACGCGTTCTGTGCCAACCCTGGCAGGGCAGAGAAATCTCTCTTTGATAAGGACTTAATAAACTGCCTTGAGAACACCAACAAACCACTGCAGACTCCTTCAGCAGCACGGGCTGCAAACCTGGACTGTTCTGTGCATTTTGGGGTCTCCTGGAGCTGAGGAGATCCCCACAATGGCAGAGCTGGGATGAGCAGAATAAATCCACAAGGAGCTGACCAGCACCTCATCCTCACCACCCAGCCCCGCTGCCTCCCGCTCCTGTGGATATTTTGGCACCAACAGCCCTGGAAAAGATTTGGACAAAGGATCTCCCTGGATTTCCAGTGCAGTGAGAAGTTGGTTGGTCCTCATGAGGTTCTCCTGCTGCTGACACCTCATCTCCACCTTCTCCTGACTCCTCCTCACCCAAATCTCCACAGTTCTGTGAGGTTCCTGCTGATTTTATCCTGGCATTTCCTCTTGGAAAAGCCTCCATCTCAGAGCTGCGAACAAAGCGACCGTTGGATTTTCCTCATCCCTGCTCCAAAGGGAATTATTCCCTTTATTATGCCATTAATAAATAATGTGGTGTGTTTTTCCCAAGTCTCTGACTGATGGGAACTAATTAAAGCAGAACCAAAAAACCACTGTGGTGCCGTTCCTGAGACCATCCCAATCCCTGTACCCAGGCTGTGAGGAGCCATCCAGGGGCAGGGAGGGCTAAAAAAATCATTAAATACACAGCTCAGATTATTATAAACCCTTAAAAATCATGAAAGTGCCTCAAAAACCAAACAGGAAGGGAAAATCCTGAAAGGATGCGGCTGCTGAGCCTGACAGGAGCCAATGGTTTCCTTTGGAATCCCTCCAGAACACACAGGGTTGGGATGAGCTTTTTCCACCCTGATCAACCAAAAGATCTGCAACACCCAGATAATTCTTGAGTGGCTCTGAATTATTATCTAATAAATATTTTTTTCTTGTTGATTTCTATTTTTCCAGGAAAGATAGGACTGGGTTGGGGATGTCACCTCCAAATGTTTGTCCCACAGCAGAAATCCCCCCAGGACCAGCAGCACAAAGGTTGTCATTGTCCCTGCTGTTATCTGCAAACAGCTTTTTTGTTAAAACACAGTGAAATCCATAAAAAAAAAATGAGGAAAAAAGATAACGCACAGCCCAGTGCTTTAAACGTTGTTGCTTTAACCTTATGAAGGGGGAATTTGGGATTTACTCCACAGATCCCTGTCAGCCAGGGGAGAATGAAATCCTGATTAGAAGCAGACAGGAAGCAAAATAAACCTCTCCCAGCCACGTGGAAGATGAAAGAAATGGGTCCATGTGGGATCTGGAGGGAGAATTTGGAATTTGGGAATGTTTTTTTATCTCAAACAACACCAGGAGGGTTTTACAAGCCCCACTCTTCATATTAAGACATCAGCAGATTGCAGCGAGACCATCAGGAGGAAAAAAAGAGGATTTGATCCTGATCTACAGCAAAAAATGGGGATTCACACCCCAAAAAGAAGAGTTCATCACAGCTCATCAACTCTCATCAGCAGCCTGTGACTAACAAATTATTAACACAAAGAACAAACACTCATGGAATAATTATGGTTGGAAAAGACCTCCAACATCATCAAATCCAACCACTATAGCGATATTTTAACTTAAAACACAGCAAGGTTGAAATAACGGTGGGGATTCCTCCCAAGGAGACAAGAATTTGTTGGGTTTGCTCACCAGAAGCATAAAACTCTTTTGTTTTTGCAGAACTGATCAAAGCCTTGCAGTTGGGGACATTTTTTTTCCCCGTGTCCCTTTTGTGGGCCCTCTCCAAATCCTGTGTGGCAGCACTCGGTCATCAGTTCGGAAAAGTGGCTTTAGAGCTGCCTGAAAGGGTGCCACAAATCCTCCAGCTGCTCCCTAAAAATCTTCACATCCTTCCTCTGCTAATTGCAGAGACCTTAATTACCAGCTTCTAATGAGTTGCAAGAATCCATGAACGAACAGAGAGAATTCACTCCCCCCCCCAACCTCGGTTTTCTGGTTGAAACAGGTTTAATTACAGGCAAAGAATTGCAATTTTAAAATCCTCTGGGTTAGAAAATTGTCCAGAGCAAGGCAAGCAGGGCTAAAATTTTAAACTGTGGAGTTAAGAGAAGTAGGAAGTCCTTGTTGAGCAAACACCTGTCACTGTTATTGTCACCACGAGCACTGCTCATTCCATTCACACAGGTAGGGTAAAAACAGGAATTTCTACAAACATAGAAATACCCAGTGCCAGAAACCCAAATATTTAATATTTTGAGTATGAACACAGGGAAATACTGCCTTTCATGAGGGGAAAATACTCAGTGATATTTAAGGTAATGATATTTCACAGAGAGAGGAGTGGGAAAAATTATTTTCAGTGAAAGTAATATTAAACACATAAGAACTCAACATCCAATAATTATATATTAAATATTCGATTAATTATATATTAATTCAGTGTTCACCACACTCATTTTCTCTGGTGCTACATTCACACATAAAAATAAAATGTAAGGAAGGAGATATAAATATAGATAGATATATAGATAAATAGATATGGACGCACTGTCTTAAAACCCGCAGCCATTCGACAAAAAATTTGCTTTGGTACCCAAAATCCTACAAAATTCTAATTTTCTGCAATGCTGGATTCTCCAGGAATCCTCTAAGCCCTAAGAAGCTTCACCAAGGCCGTGAGGGGTTTTTCATTCACTTCCAAGCCCCCTTCAGTCCACAACCTCAGCCAAAACAGCCAAATTTCGCACAAAACTTTTATTTTCATGAATTATTGGTGGTGCAGCAGCTACTCCAGCGCCAAACCTCCGCTGGCAGAGCAAATAAAAGGCACGGGCAGATATTTTTTCCCTCAGAATTCCCTCAGCCCCTCACGCGGCGCCGAGCGCTCATCCCAACATCACGGAGGCCGGCGCGTCCCGCCCGGAATCCCGGCGTTTAGATCATGCAGTCTGTTTGTGCAAGTCACTCCAAACGCCCCAGAAATGCCCGTTAACTCAATCTGCCCAGCTCCTGTGGAAGCAGGAAGGCTGTTCCCATTCCTGTTCCTCAGAGGGATTACTCCGGCCTGCCCTTTGCCCCGCCACGGTGCAAAATGAGCCTTCGGAGGCCCCGAGCCGCAGCCCGGTTGCCCATTTGTCACATCTCATTAGGGAGGGGACATCTCAGTCTCGTTGGCACCGGCGCTGGGGACAATGGAAGGTCCCAATCCTCCCGGGAAAGGAGGCTGGATATCAGAGCTCTGGTTTTAGGGGAGAAGCGTTGATGGAGGGGACAGTTGTTTCTAAGGATGGCTTTGTCCCTTCTGTCCTCCTCAAGCTCAGCCTGCTGCGAGTTTGCAGTAAAAACAATCCCAGGAGGAAGGAAAAGGGGGAAAAAGGACGTCAGACAGCAAATCTTCCCATACAAACACTCGGCCAAACCCAGGAATTCCTGATTCGTGGGTGTTTCTGTGGCTCTCCTCGTGCAAGGCTAAGGTGTTCAGGGCCCTCCACCCTGTTCCTGTGGGAGATGGAGCATTTCCCCGCTCTCCCTGGATTTCCAGGTTGGTGGGAGGTTGATGATTCTCCCTCACAGAAGATTGATTGTTGGATTACTACACACAAATTACTACACTCTCTGAGCTTTTATTTCAGCATCAGTCTCGTTACGAGGTGAGACACAAAAGCCGTTGAGAGCTCATGCCGTAACAACAGCAGCTGAAACTCTCTAGGTTGCAAGGCCTTTTAAAAACTTTCCAGCCAATAGAATAAAGTTAAAAGCTTACAAGCCTTTGCTTAAGCCAGCAGTTAGAGCTCTACATATTTTTTTACTTCTAACAATGCTTGCTTGTCTTACCCTAAGAACAATGGATAAAGCTTCATTATTAAACTTCTATTTTCTATTATCTTGTTTATCATATTTTCTAATGTCTGTCTCTACAGCTCAAAAACACATCCTCATTGTTTTCTGTCCTTGCATATCTGATTTCTTGCATTCTGAGATTTGATTTCCCACAGCTTCTGAGGATTTTCTACTTTTTCTATTTCCCACAGCTGATGATTCTGCTGCCACCTCATCCCAACCTTCCTCCTCCATCTCCCCCTGCCTGGCTGGGCCATACCTCCAAGTTCCTACAAGGTTCCAGCAGATTTCATCCTGATTTTTCCTCTTATCCTTGCCCTTGGAAAGGCCTCCACCTCAGCACCCCCTAAATCAACTCTTCCTCGAGTGAAATAAACCAGCAAAAGCCAGGAAAAGTTCCCTCTGAGTGGGCAGGAGACTTTCTGAGAGCGATCACAGCTCGGCCAGGCAGCGGCATCTGCGAGAAACCACCGAGGCCTCAGCACAGAGCGAATTGTGCTGGACAGGATCAGCTGAGCCATCCTTCCCCTGCCTCAGGACGATTATTCCTCAGTGGGAAACAAAACCATGGGAACTCTGAGCAGCCAGGGGAGGCTGGGAGAGCTGTTCCTGCAAGCACAGTCTTCCCTCCAGGAATTTCGCCTCACGCAGCTCCCCGTTGTGACTTCCCCCATTAAGCCTGCAGATTTTCCTCCTGCCTTTCTTCCAGGCCACGCAAAGCTACAGGTTGGACTTTCCGTTGTTGAATTGACAATATTCGGATTCATTTTCATCCCCTCCACCGTCCAAATCCAAGCCCAGCTCTCTGCCTGTGTCATCACTGTGCAAAGACAAATGGAAATGGCGATGGAACATTTTCCATCTGGCAGCTGTGCCGGATCTCAAACAATCCCAAGGATTATTTGCAACTTCTCCATCTCTGATTGCCTTTCCCTCTTCTCCTTTATCCTGATCAATCTTTTCGTGTCTATTGTATTTACTTTTTTTGGTTCCCCACCGCACACCTCAAAAGGTTATGAAAAAACTCGGAATTCTTATGAATTGCCTCCAAATTCAGCTTTTTTCCACCTGTTGGAAATCACTTTACAGGATTTTCCTGGCAGTTTCACCCCAGAAATGGTTAAATGCGCGTCCCCCTCCCCATAAAACAGGACGTAGTAAAGCTCTCGTATCCCAGGAACCTCTCCGAGCTCTCACAGAGGGGTTCGCTGCCCCTCCTCAATTCCAGCGAGCAAGAGTAATTAAACAATCAAACACAATTAGTGCACTAATTACTCCCAGGAACGTGGCCCATCTAATCGCCTTGCTGCTAATTACAAAGCCTGGAGTTCATTGAGCTAAAAGCCCCGGACCTTGGGGAAGGGAAGGACAATATGTTCCCCCTCACGCCGCCTTCCCTCCGATGCAATTTAATCTTTCGCAGGATGTGATTCCAAGGTTATTTTTCAGCCAGCACTCGGCTTCTATTTTTCAACCTGGATCACTCATATTTTCAGCCCCCACCAGCTAAAGTTTTCTTAGGCAATTCATCTTTTAATGATTCGGGGTAAAATTTTAATGATTTGGGGTTATTTCTATTCATCCTCGGGATAGTTAGGCTTCAGAAAAACACAGGGGTGGAATAAACGTATTTTACTGGAATATCTAAGATGCTTAATATTTGGCATTAAGGACAGGGGAAAAAAAGTGAACTCAAAATTCAGCCAGGCCATGATAGAAGAAAATATGATTTCTGCAAATTAATTGTCAAGCTGAGCAGGTGAAATATTCCAAGTTAGACATAATTCATTCCCGTTTTACTCCATGAATGTGGTGCAGGGACACCACTTCTCCTTCCTTTAAATTGAATATTCAATCCTGTGAACACGAACACCTCAGAATCAGCAGGAAGACGGACGTGGATGATCCAACAAATCATCTCAAGATCCCTCCCCAGGTTTTTGCGTGGCCTGCAATAGAGGCAGAAAGTCCAGAGGGATTGGGAGATGAGGGTTTTGCTCAGTTTGGGAATTTGGGAAGCCCCTCAGCCCACGGGCTGACCTCAATGCACACAGAGCCCCCAGACAGCCCGGCTCCACACAGACAGGATAAGGAAACCATGCGTGAGCACTGAAATCCCGGGATTTTCCTGCTAATAAGAAGCAAAAACCCCCGGTTGCTGAGTTCCAGTGGCCGAGAGGGGGAGAGCAGATAAATCACACCCTAAATAAATATTTGAGCTCTCTGGGGCAGCTGAAAGAGCTGCTCTTCCCAAGGCAGGGATGAATTTTTGTGCATCACACGTTGCCTTGCTCTTCCTCAGGAAACTCTCGTGGCAAAAGGAGGGAGGGGAACACCCAGGGATGAATTTCAGGACAGGGAGGCTGTGACTGCTGGTCCAGGGTTGGTGATGTTCTGCTGGGGAAAAGCAAAACGAAGCCCCAAGGGACAGAATCTGTGCATGAAATTAAATTTTGCTCCGTGTGGAAACAGCAGCTGGGATCATCCTGGACCATCTTTCCCACTCAAACCAAGCAAGAGCATCCCAGTGACTGGAAAAAAGGGAAGATTATTGCAGTGTGAGGAAATAAAATGCAGCCAAAACAATGCTAAAGAAACAAGGAAAATTAAAAAAAAAAAGCTAATATATTCCATGTTTATGACAAGAGCTGGAAAATTATTTAAGCTGAAACCAAGACATGAAACCTATCAAGGTAAAAATTTTTTAGTCCTTGTTTGAGCTTGGCAGGTACATGGGAGCAGCATTTTTAACAGAGTGGGATGGGGTTTTAAGGCTGAATTTTTGTTATGTCAAGAAAACTGGGACAACGTCGGGAGCAGGAGGATGCTCAGTGTTTTTAAAGGATCAAAGGCTGAGCCCAAGGTCATCCTGGGTAAACTCCTGCAGCAGTTGATTTCTGCTACGAATATATCAACAAATCTATCAAGTAGTAAAAAAATCAGGTGGGAGTCTCGTTGGGATGATGGGGAAAATGAGACCCCAAACAATCCCACCCTTTTCCACGGGGCAGAATCCTGGCTCTGGCTGTTACAAGGAATAATTGTGGGGGGAAACCAAAGCCGAGCATCAAAGCCCCAAACCCTCCTGATCACAAAAATGAGTTCTACCCAATTAACCAAGCGTGCTCGGGCCAAATTAAACCCCAGCTTAGTGACATCTCCAAATCTAATTGATGAAAAGGGCACCTCCAAAAGAATTCATTTTTTTTTTCCCCTGCAATTCTGCGTTCAGTATCTTTAAGTATTGATAAGAAACCCTTTGACTCGAGGCTGACGGGGACATGAAAGAAGGAGTTTGTCCCTCCTGCGCCAAACTGTGCTTTAATAAAGCCAGACATCAATCTGCACCATTGTGTCCCCAATCTCCCGATGTCTCTCCCGAGGGATTTGTGACAGTTCCCCTGGGCCATCACCTCGCACATTTGCCATGCTAGATTAGGCACCGAGCCAGCAACGTCACCTCCCGCCAACGAGGTCTTGTTGTTATGAGCCCCGCCAAAATTTCAGCTTTTCCTGCTCTCTGAGGAGGGTTTTGACCCATCACTGATTATTGCAACGTTGTTGTTCCTTTCCTCCCTTCAATTATGAGAAATGAACGACTCCTGGTTTTCGCAGTTCCCGCTGTAACGCCGCGGTTTTCCCCCAAATAATTCGATGTACGCGCACGGCAGTTAAGGAACACGGTTTGTTTGTGCAGCCCTGGACACGCAGGGATGAGCCATGGAAGAGCTCCCTTCCCCTGACAGCTCATCCCATTTTTGATTTCCTGAATTCCCGCTGGCGCGAGGCGCCAAAAATCCGGGGGAGCCGCGAAAAGAGAGGAGGCTTAGAGGGAACAACACCTCTGCTCTCCACATTTCCAGAGAGCACGCCTCAATCCGGGCTGGAGACGATGGCACGGCAACCCTCAGGGGAATTATTGGGAATTTGGGAATGGCTCGGCCTTTCCCAGCTCCAACATCTCCACAAAATTTAATGAGCAACGACCCCAGCCTCCTGCAAGGATCCTTTAGATAAGTACCTCGTCCTCATTTTTATCTTGGTAAAAACCTGTTTGTGTGAATCCAAATTGATCTGAGTTTCTGCAGCAAAACAAATACGAGTTTCTCGTTCTATTTTAAGGATCATAACAGATTTGGTTGTAAATCTCTTGGCAGAAATTGTCATCATTAGTTATTTATATTTAACGAGATTAATCATTATATTTAGTCATTATATTTAACGAGAAAAAAATCATCTGATTTTGTATTTTCTATCCTGTGATACCGAATTTCAAATATTTTTCTCCAAAAGCTTTACTCAAATTTCTCTACTCAAGTTTAACGCATATTTAATTTGGTATAAATTAGAAAAGCTACACATTTTTAAATAATATTAAATAAACCCAAATGAGAACTGAGCGATTAATGTACTTTCAGCTGTCTGGTTAATCCGTGGAGTAAACAAATCCTTAATTCATGAAGATTTTCAACAAATTTTCCAGAAAAACAAAACCCAGCAGAACCCAAACCAAACCCTCTGCTCTCTATGGATTCCCAGTGTTATTTGAATTCCAAGGCCAATTAATTACCACTTTTCCTCCCAAAAAAAACCCTTTAATTCCCTTATTTTTCCAGCTTGATGATGAAAAAAATAAAGTCAATTAAGAGAAAACTCATCCCCAGCACGATGGGAAGCTGTAAAACACCTTCCCAGTTTTAGCCACCACTCCCAGGATGCTTTCAAACTTCCAACACCACCTTGAGGGGTCTCAGGGGATATTCCTGAGATGGAAATTTTGGATTTCTCCCTGGTTTTTTATCACAGAAATGTTCTGGAAAGCTGAGCAGTGGAGGTGCCCTCCGACAGAAAATTCTTTACCCTCGTGCAGAAAGTCGCTCCATTTATGTCATTGCAATTCACAGATGAACAAATTGTTCTGATTAACTGAATTAATTTTCATTTTAATCTGTTTTTTTCTGAAGCTAAAATGAACAGTTCTGCTGTTCCAAGTTCAGTTTGGAGGAAACGATTTATAAAGTGCATTAACTGCAGAAATCTCCAGGAACAAAGCAGGGAACATTTCCCTCCCCCAGCATCCATCTCCTTGTAAATTTAATTTTTCATTCAATTTTTCCACAAGTTCTTTACCCTCCCTGCATTTCACTTGTAGATAAACACTGAAAACCAATTTTAATGTGGATTTATCACATAATGAACAGCATGGGCACAACACAATATTCTAATGAAAAATCCTGTTATATTCCACAGAAAACCAGGAAAATATTCCCGTGATCCATAATTGCCTGCCAGCAGGTCAGAAAGCTGAGGCATACATTTATTTTTAGCAAGAATAAATAAATAATTTAATATTTACTTAATAAATAAAATAAATCAACAACTCAGCAGAGAACCAGGCTCTCACCCTGATGGATTTCACCTCAAAACAAACCTTGTAATTTTTGAGCGATGTCAGAAAAGGATTTTTTGGTTGTTTTTTTCCATTTTTTTGGTGGTTTTTAGAGTTTCTTTGTGGTTGTTTAATTTTTTTTCATCCAATTGTTGCTTCAGAAATAATTGCCTGGAGCTCATGGATTATTTGCTGTGTTTATTCAGGGTTGACTGCAAATAACAACAGTGCTCAAGGATAGAAAAAGTGAATTTCCCTGAAATTACAGTGCCTGGATTGCAGGAATTTTTCCAAAATAACAACATTTATTCCCAATAACCAGAATAGCTCTGTTTTTTTTAATTAATAGAATTAATGCTGGCATGAATAAAGCTTCCTAAAAAACGAGCTCAGGGAAAAAGGGGCAGGAAAATAATTGAGGATCTTCCCGGAATCTCATGAGATAAATCCTGAGGGTCACAGGAATGGAAATGCCTGGTTTGGGTAATATGAGAATGAAAAATAAAAATAAAAAAAGAAAATTAAAAAAAAAAAAGAGAGAGAGGGAAAGAGTGAAAGAAAAATAATAAAATAATGGAGAGGAGGAAAAAATGGAGAGGAGGAAAAAACGGAGAGAGGAAAAAACGGAGAGAAGGAAAAAATGGAGAGGAGGAAA
>VXBU01009055.1:0-12203 GCA_013400315.1 Bombycilla garrulus
CGGTAATTCCCTCTCTCCCCGCTCAGTGCACCCCTTTCCCCTCACATCCCCCGCACCCTCAGGGCCCCCCTGAGCGCTTTCCCCGCTACCCCCGACGCCCTCGGCCTGCCCCATGGTGGGGTTCGGGGCGAACCGCCGGGGCGGCCGCCTGCCCTCGCTGGTGCTCGTGGCGCTGCTGGCCGTGATCGCCGTGCTCGCCTTCCACTGCTGGAACGCGGCGTCCCGGCAGGCGCTGCTGCGGGAGGAGCTGGCCGAGCTGCAGAGCCAGGCCCAGCGCACCGAGGTGGCTCGGGGCCGCCTGGAGCGCCGCAACTCGGACCTGCTGGGCAAGGTGGACTCGCACAGGAAGCAGCTGGAGCAGAAGGAGGCGGACTACAGCCACCTGAGCAGCCAGCTGCAGGCCAGGGACGGCCAGGTGAAGCGGTGCGAGGACGGCAAGGTAAGGGCAGGGGGCGGCGGGGGGTCCCGGTGCCCTGCCGGCAGGCTCAGCCCGCGGCTCTGTCAGTCCTCGCCCGCCCCAGGTGTCCCCGCAGCCTCTGCAGCCCGGGAATGGATCGCGGCCCCCAGGCTCGGGTTTGGCGCTGCTGGGGCAACTGCAGCGCTCTGTGTTTGCTGAAAACGTCCCCAAACAGAGCTGAAGATGTCCGGTGTGTTTGTGTGTGTGTGAACAATGATAGTCCCGAGAGATCGCTCGTTTCCAGACGACTGTTTCAAATTTGCGTATTGTTTTTTAGAGCTTTCTGTCTCTGCTGAGAATATTTGATCTTTTGTGATCATTCAAGGGACAGAAGCAGCCGTAAAACTGCAATTTCAAGGGAAATTAAACCAGTGTGGTGTTCAGCAGCACCCTGAGCTTGCCTCTTGGAATGCCTGGTACAGCACACTCTGATTTTTATGCTGCCAGCGTGTACTTGAGGGAAAAAAAAAAAAACCCAAACAACCCTGCTGCTGACTAACGTATCATTTTCCTTGGCTTGGAGAAGCCAAGCTCATTTAAAATTCAGCTGGCCCTTTCAGTGGGGGTGGCCTGGGGATTTCTTTTGTTGTGGAAGATTGAGTGAGTGCCTCAGCTTTCACTGTTCTGCATTCATAGCTGTCCTGAACTGGGAAGTTCACGGGGCTCAGCACACAAGTCCTGCTCAGGGGGCGTGTGGGGTGTGTTTATTTGCATGCAGGTCATCCCTCTGCTCACTGAACACTGTTCTCACAGTGGGCTTTATGGAAATGTCACACTCTCTAGGGTTGTTGCTGGCTAGGTTTGTTTTTCTGGCCTTTTCTTGCCACACGTTGGATGAGCAGCCTCAGAAAATGCATTGAGTTGTCACAGAAAAAGCCGAATATGTACATGATATGTTCCAGCGTTAGACTCCTCAAACTGATTAAGTTTGTATTAATGATCCTACTGAACCATTAAAATTAAGCCCTTTGTGTGTTCAGCAAATGTATTTTTAATTTTTATCTTTCCTTAGATTGCAGTAAAAATTCCAGTTGGATTTGACATGGACTCCGTGATCTTAAAGGTGTTTTCCAACCTCAGTGATTCCAAAGCAGTTGGGGTTTAGCCAAGATACTTCCCCTTCTGTCTGCAAAAGGGCAGTCAGCTTGTTTGGTGTGTTAGTGTGGGTGTGAAACTCCCCTGGCAGCGTGCAGGTAAGCTGTCAGGCACAGCTCAGGAAGGATTTCTGCCTGGAAGGGTGGGCAGGCACTGGAACTGCCCAGGGAGGTGCAGTGGCCATGGCTGGAGGTGCCCAGGGAAGGTGTGGATGTGGCAGTGGGCAGTGACAGGGTGGGGATGGAGCTGGAGGTGCCCGAGGAAGGTGTGGATGTGGCAGTGGGCAGTGACAGGGTGGGGATGGAGCTGGAGGTGCCCAGGGAAGGTGTGGATGTGGCTCTGGGCAGTGACAGGGTGGGGATGGAGCTGGAGGTGCCCAGGGAAGGTGTGGATGTGGCTCTGGGCAGTGACAGGGTGGGGATGGAGCTGGAGGTGCCCGAGGAAGGTGTGGATGTGGCTCTGGGCAGTGACAGGGTGGGGATCAGTCACAAGTTTGGCTCGGTGGTCTGGGAGGCCTTTTAGCCTCAGGGATTCTGGGATCAATCACTAGGCTGCATGACAAGGAGTGCTTTCAGTGCAAGGAGTTGGTATTGTTTTGAAATGTGTGATGTGCTCCTGTAGGACCTGGGGGAGGAGGTGTCGAGCTGGGCAGAGCAGCACTGGTCCCTGGAGCCAGGGTTTGCTCGGGGCACCAGCAGCTGCTGCTGGCTGTCCTGCCTGCCCACCTGAGATGTTCCCCCAGGTGTGCCTGGCCTCTGGGCGCTCTGAGTGTGACCCTGCACGAGACAAACCTGCCCCCTGAGCCTCCCAAACTGAACTGAGTGTTAATTGCCTGCAGTGTGTGCTGTGGGCCTTCCTTCTTTGTTCCAGACGCTGCCACTTAAGGCCGGGTGAGCTTGTAGCTTGTGAGCATCCTCTCTCTTGTGTTCAGAATGTTTAGAGTGCCCTGAGAGGCCAGAAGAACAGGATTTTATCAAAAGCCAGTCTCTGGCCTTTTTTCCTCTGGTATAAGCCACTGTCGTTTCTCAGTGGCAACAATGTTTACTTTTTTTTTTTTCTTAAAGTGATTTTATTTAAGAACTGTTACTTCTCTGGGAATAGAGAATAAAGCTTTGTTTTCGGGAATGAAGGTCTGTCACAATGAAACAGTAGTAGATATAAAGTGTGTGACCAAAAGAGACTTGAATGATAATTCTTTTCCTCTCAAAATAGAATTTGGCAAGTCTGTCTGACCAAACTGCTCATTACCTGTGATCTCAGTCTGTTTGTGAAATGCAGGAGCTGAAATAAAACCCGAGCACTGGCATCAAGTGATCACAGCAAATTCAGGCTCATTTTAAGGAAACCTCATTTGAAGATTCTCAGTGTCAGTCCTGCTTTGTGCTCCTTTGTCCTCAGCTGAGGTTCTTTGCCTTGTGGTCACATAAATCAAGTGCCTTTCCCAGTGCTGAGGCAACTCCAATTTCTGCAGCAGCTTCCTCTTGGCTCGGGGATTTCTGGAGTCAGGGCCAACCCTTGGCTGTGCCCTCTGTCCCCTGCTTGTGCAAAAAGCCTGTCACACTGCACCAGGGTTTGTTTGCTCTAGGGAGCAAATATGGGAATGTGACCCAGTGTCGTGTGTTTAGAAGGAAACAGAAATCTTGGGAACTCTCATTCCCCGTGGTGGCTCCTGAGGGTCTGTTGCACCTCGGAACAAACAAGGAGCTCTCTTTTGAAGCGCCCTGGGGGAGGGAAGCAGGGCTAATGCCTACCCTGGGATTTGTGCTGATGCACAGGTACATCAGCTTCCTGAGCGTTCATGGGGTTTTTGCAGCAGCCCGTTAGGGTTTGGGGTTTTTCCATAGCTGTGCATCCGTTCACAGTGAGTGCAGTGGAACCTGTCACTGGCAGGAGTCCTGTGGAGAGCTTCCAGGTGGCAGGAGCCCAGCCTGCAGGGACACCTCTCACCCCTGCCAGCTGGGGAGCGCTGCCCTGCCCTCACTGCTGCCCACAAATGCCTGGGAGGAGGCTGTTCAGTCAGACATGCCCAGCAGTAGCTGGCTCTGTTCTTTGTTGCCAAAACTTGGTGACTCCCCAGTTTGCAAAGCTGTAGCTTGACAGCAGCAGTGTGGAGTTGTTACATGGCCAGATTCACAACTCAGACAGTGCTGGAGGGTTGCCACACAACCATGCATAGGATTTCTGGTGTTTTCTTCCTGTGCAGGACTCATGGGCTGCAGAGGGTTTATTTCTTCCATCCCAAGTGCTTGAAAGGCCCTGAGGAGCACCTGGGAGCTCAGCAATACCAGCAGGTCTAGACCAAAGGGATGGGGCCCTGGAAGAGCTGGACCTGCGCCATGGCTCATTGATTGTGGGTTTTGCATGTGTAGGTGGAACAGCTCCCATGAATCATAAAAAAAGCTTCCTCCTTTTCCATCCTTCAGATGAGGGACGTTTGCTGTCAGCTGAGCTGGTTTGGATATAAATTCTGTCACTTCTCTCTGAAGCTCAAAATCACCAAAAGCAAAGATTGTGTGATAGAAGTGCTGCATGTTCCTGAGCAGCTCCTGCTCACAGAGCAGCTCCTGCTCACACAGAGCAGCCTTCCCCCAGGCACGTGGCGATGGGACTCCCTTCCTCCCTGGGTGTCCCCTTCCTCCCTGGGTGTCCCCTTCCTCCCTGGGTGTCCCCACTGCAGGGCTGTTGTGCCTTTGAAGTGAAGCTCTGCAAGTCCTGCCCAGGCTGGCACTGACGGGCTGTGGCTTTGTGCATCCTGTCAGGGGGCCTTGGTGCACGAGGCAGATGTGGTTCTGACCTGCCAGGAGGCTCCTTGAGTAATTTTGTCCCTCTTTCAGAGCACTGTGCTCAGAGGACTCAGGTTACCTAAAGATCACGTTCCTGGTGGAATTAATAAATGCTGACAGATTAACTGTGGAGCTGGGCTTTTCGGTTATGTTCCAGGGTTTGGAAGAAATATCTTCAAGGCCATTTTGTTTATTTTACTGGGTTTTTTTTTCTGCTCTGTCCCTAATTTCCCAGTTCTGCTTACTTTCTTTTCTTTGGGGAAAACCTTATGAAGCAGCGCTGTGTCCTGTCATAGGTGGGAGCCGTGGTGGTGCCTCTCCAGTCCCTGGAACCCTCTTGGCTTTTGTTTTGGGCATTGCTGAGGATTTGCCTGCAAATCCTCCATGTGCCCTGCTCCAAGGGTGAGCCAGGGTCCTGCAGTGCCCTGCTGGCAGGGACAGCCAGGGTCCTGCAGGCTGGCACAGAAACTGCTGCTCTGAGTTGTGGGGTGCAGGACAGCCGGGGTTCTGCAGGCTGGCACAGAAACTGCTGCTCTGAGTTGTGGGGTGCAGGACAGCCAGGGTTCTGCAGGCTGGCACAGAAACTGCTGCTCTGAGTTGTGGGGTGCAGGACAGCCAGGGTCCTGCAGGCTGGCACAGAAACTCTGCTGCTCTGAGATGTGGGGAGCAGGACAGCCCGGGTTCTGCAGGCTGGCACAGAGGCTCTGCTGCTCTGAGATGTGGGGTGCAGGACAGCCAGGGTCCTGCAGGCTGGCACAGAGGCTCTGCTGCCCTGGGAGCCCTGCTGTGTGCCCGGAGCTGTGGGATGCAGGACAGCCCCATCTCTGCAGTCAGGAATGCCTGATCATACCCACACAGGACAACTGCATCAGCCTGCTCAGAGTGCCTCTTGAAACAGCAAAACCACGGTGGGAAATACATTTCAAGAGCAAGTAACTTGGTAAAAGAGAAGGCTCAGGTGCAGGGGGGAAGCCCTAAATGCAGGGCAGATGCAGTTTGGGTGTTTTGGACAGGAAATGTTGGTGACTGACAGACACCTCAGGGGCTGTGGGGGAACTGGAGCAGCCCCTGTGTCCAGCTGTGTCCCCGTGTGTGTCCCAGCACGTGGTGGCCCAGTGGCTGTGCTGGCACTGCAGTGTGCTGCTCCCAGAGGTGATGCTGACCTTGTCACCCATGTGTGACAGCCCTGCTCAGCATCTTCCTGCAGCTCCCTTTTGTGTCACCCTGAAACTGCAAGGAAAACAACCACAGCACCCGAGCTCCTTGGGGGCAGCCAGGGATTTTTACCCCCTTTCTCAGAATATTCTGCACATGGATATTTCTCTTCATTCCTGCTGGTTTTTGTCTTTGTGTAATGACAGAATGAAGCATCTTTACTTCAGGACTGTGTACATGCATTTGTTACCTATTGCAACTATTTTTTCCCTTATTAAAATAATTAAATTACTATTTACTAAATTACTATTAAATTACTATTACTAAATTCCCTTACTAAAAAAATACCAAATTAAAAGCTGTTGTAGTTTACTGGTGTGAGTTTCCTTCTCAAAATAAAATGTGTGTTAGGATTTTAGATAGCAATACATAAAAGATCTATTTGAATATAACAATTCTATTGTATCATATACCTTAGGTTTTGCTGTTGATGCTGTGTTTATTTTTATCCACCTGTGCTTTGACATTGGCTGTTTATTGTCCCTCTTGCAGTATCAGGATGCAGAATGTTTATTTTAGTCCGAACAATCTATTTTTTTAATATATATAAATATGTTCTGGAATTAAAATGTAAGCCTTTGTTAGCAAAGCTTGAACACAGTGTTTAATTTGGTGATGTCACTTACAGTCACTAAACACACCTTTCTTAGGTTTACAGGAACTTTGTGCCTGTCACTCCCATCATCCTGTCCATGCATTGGTTTACCAAGCAAACAGACAGAGCTGAGTCTTCACAGCCAAACCCTCCCCACCCTGCTGGCCACCTGTATTTATCCAGCCTTTTCTTCCTTCCAGGTGAAGCTGCAGAACAACATCTCCTATCAGATGGCAGACATACACCGGCTGAAGGGTGAGGGACTCGTGGCCAAACTCGTTTGGTTTGCTGAAGTTGTGCATTTTAACTGCCCAGGTGCTGCAGAATGCAGCTTGAGTGAAGGATCTGGGGGTGCTGGAACATCTCACAATATGAAATCTCGTGTTTGTTACCTGGTGTGAGTAAGTGCAGAGTTGGTTCTCACGTTGCTGCAGAAGGGATGTGTGTTCTGGCACTGCTGAGTTACAAGACAGCAGAATCATTTTCATGGCCAAATATGCAGTTTAGTAGAGTTTGTGATGGTTATGCTGGGTTAGAAAAGGTCCAAGGCACATCTCTGAAGGTTTGTACAGACATGATTGTAACTCCCGTGGTGTTGCTGTATTCAGAGTACTTCAGAGTGAGCCAGAACGTGATGAGATGCGAACATGCCTGCACACAGCACACATGGGTTCTGCCTGTATCCCTGTAGCTGCATCTTAAAATAGTAGAGAGCTTCATTACTGGTAGCCTGAGGAGCAGGGAGAGCTTCTGGAGCAGTTGTGAGGACAGGAGGTCTGTGTTGGCTTTATGGACAGCAGGAAGGTGCCTCCTTTTGAACACTGGCTGCAGACAAACCGAGTTTGAGCATCCTGCCTGAATAACCTGGCAGCACTTCTGTGTTGCTCAGAGTGACAGAACCGTTCAGGAAATGATGAAGGTTTCCAACAGATGAGTGAAATAGCCTTGTGCAAGGTTTGTGAATGCAAAGGTGCAGAAACGTTTAGGGAGATTGGCATAGTATCAGAAGAATTTGTCTCCAATGCATGCTGCCATCTGGCACACATGGGAAAAGCGGCATCATCTTCAAATTGCTTTAAGAATCTTTAAAGTATGTCTAGACATGAAACTTGAGCAATTTCTTACTTGCCTAGCAATATTGGAGATTGTTTCTGCCATGGGGCATTTTGTTTCTCTTGCTGTATTGATGTTGGTTTTGCTTTCTGGCCCAGAACAACTGGCAGAGTTACGGCAGGAGTTCACCCGCCAGGAGGATCAGCTGCACGAGTACAAGAAGAACAACACTTACCTGACAAGGAGGCTGGAATATGACAGGTATGTCCTCAGGAGGACTGGGAGATGCAGGCTGGTGTGTGTGAGGGGGACCTGTAATTACTGAAAAGTGCTAATTAATCTCGTGTCTCCTAATCCTCAAACACGAGCGTGCTCACTTGGCGGTGCACCTGAGCTGCCTTTTTGACTTGCAGGGTCTTTATGGTGTTGTAGTCCTTCCCCCAGTGTGAGATAGGAGCTAAGGAAAGTCTTGACTTAGTGGAATTGTTCTGCATTTTTAAGTCAATGTATTTTTTATAGCAGTACTCATTAGTATTTATTAGATTAAGTTCATTAACACATGAAGGAGTCTGAAGGACATGGTCCTGTCACCAGTGTTGTTAATTGCTGCCTTTCTAGCAGTATAGTTTTATTTGAAGCTGAAAGCACCTTGTGTAGATTGAAATTTTAAGTTGACTTCAGCCCTTTAAGTTAATGATAGAGGAACAGGGAGAGTAAATACTCCTGCAGCTTTGAGGAGTGAGGAAGACTTAACTCCTGAGAAAGTGTTTGAAACTTTTATGCACACGAGGTGTTCCTGTGCTGTGCTGAGTGTTTGTGGGACATGGGAGTTTGGGGGCTTGGGCTGATGTCGTGGCTTGCTGGGGAGCTTGAGGCACCTGGCTGTGTATTCAGATGGTGTTATTTGAGTTGGGAGCAGTAACTGATAGTGGCACTCGTGCACCTTCTCTGTTGACAGCCAGGAGAGACATGTTGCTTTCCCGGTGGAATTAATATTTGCAGACAGATTAACTGTGGAGCTTGACCTTTTGGTTGCATTCCAGCTTCTGGAGGAAGTATATTCAAGGCCATTCTCTTTATTTTACTATTTTTTCGGCTCTGTGCCTACTTTTTCTCAGCTCTGCTTTCTTACTGTATTCAGTCCATTCCCACTCCATATCCATGCCAGGACCAGGCTTCTTGGACAGACTATTGTAGTTATAGCTCAGGTTTGGCTTTTTGTGCCACTTCATATTTTTCCCCTTATTTTATTTGTGGGAGAGCAGCTCCAACAAATGAAGTGTAACTAATGGTGTGTTTCTCCTCAAGCCTGCAGTGTGGGCAGCAGATCAAGGAAATGAGACTGCAGTATGAAGAGAACATCAAGAAATTAATGGACCAAATTGCACGGGAACAAAAGGTAATGCCAGGAAAGTTTGTGTTGAATGAGAAGAGCCCAGAGCCTGCTGTTTGCCTCAGAGATGTGGAGGCCTGGGACATTTCTTCCCTAAGTTTGTGTTCAGGATGCCCCTGAGCAGCCCTAAGTGGGTGTTAGTGTAGGAAATCTGCCTGCTGTCTCACCCAGGGGCTCCAAGCTGAGGCCAAATCCCTCGCTGTGCTGCAGCCTCCCTCCATGATGTCATTGCTGAGGATTTCAGCTGTGGCTGGAGCATGGATATCTCTGTTCAGCTCTCCAGGGTGGGATCCGTGTTCTCACAGCCCTGCCCGGGTTTCTGCAGAGGTGCTAATGTGATGCAAATTGGGATGAGACTGGAATGGTATCAAGGGTGTGATTGCATCAAACAGCCTGCCAATAGAACTCTGGCCTCTTTCCTGCAAACAAATGCTTAAAATTTTGTTTCCTTACTTCATCTATGAACATCTCAAATAGGGCAGACTGAGAGCAAGATTGTCACATCTTCTCTTTCAGTTTAGAGTTATTTCAAGGCTCTGACCTGAGGCTTAAGGCTGATGTTACATTACCCTGTTTTTGTTGTGCTGAACACCTGTGTGGCAGTAGAAATGTCCTGCAGCTGTGCTGTGTTGAACATTTCCTGTCCAGTGGTGTTTCCAGATCCCCAGGGTCCAGCTTTGTGCATAGAGTGCTCCGCTCTTTGCTTTGGTGATCATTGAATTAATTGATGCAGTTTTGCTTACCCAAAGTAATCTTGAATTTGGGGATGTTCATTTTGCAGTTTCCAGGGAATTGTTTAATGTTTTCTCCTTATTGGTTCTGACAGGCCACACAAAAGGTTCAGTCTAGTAAAGACACTGCAGTCAGCCCCAGCAATGGTGAGCAGGCAATACCCGAGACTGTGGCAGGGGTGGAAGATAAAGACCTAGGGAAGAATGAGGAGCCTTCAGAACACGTTGCAGATGGCAAAGGTATTTCATTTTTTGGGCGTTTGTGACCGAGAATGGGCCAGTTGCATCCCTTGCCAGCCTCCAGACTGTGCATTTCTCTGAAGCAGAAGGAGGAATTGTTTGGCTCAGATACAGTGGTTAGCTGCAGTGATTGTTCTAAGTTCCCTCCTTCCACAAGAGAGAAATTCACAGTTCAGACAGAAGGGTTAGTAAAGCAGAATATCCTTTTCTTGTCTTGCAGATAAAGTCAAACCAGGAGGAGATGCAGGCATGCCTGAAATAGAAGATAATGGCCCTGCTAAAGGTGAAGATCCTCCCACTGGTTAGGAGAAATACTCCTCATTCTTTCACATTTGGGTCTTGGGGATGTAGATGTGTGTGAACACCATGTGGTTCACAGTGAGTGCAGACTTTTAAAATCTCTCTGTGGTAGTAAAATTCAAGTGGGGTGTAAAATCAGATCATTTCTGCTGTGCCTTAGAGGTTTGAATTCTCAAAGTGGGATGTTTTGGATAATGCCCCTGTATTGTCATTAATGAAATTATTAAAAAATGGAAGTTTATAGGATTTTTAGAGCAAGGTAAACAGTGTGTTTGTTTCATGTTAAAGATTTTGTCCCTATGTTCTGTTTTAGCTTTAAAGAAGCCACTTATGTCAGCTCCCAAAAGTGAAGGTGATCAGTCTGTTATCAATCTTCCAACTGAGCAGCCCCATGCTCCAAACCTGGTACCAGGTAAAATTTCCATTAGCAGGTGACGAGGCAATATTTGGGTTACAAGAGGAAAACCAAGGATGAATTTCTGCAGGATCCAAGGCTGTGTTTTTGCCTGGCTGAGGCACTTGGGCTGCTGTTGAATGATCTCTTCTTGTACCCTGCACACCAGTAATTTCTGAGCCTTTTGACCAATCCCAGCTAAATTTGAGTTAGGAGTTTCAAAGATAAGTGCTTCAAGATCCCTCCAGTGGACAGAGTAATTGAAATGAGTGTTCCTCCTTAGGGTACTCATTAGGGCTGCCCTCAGGGGCTGGTTGTTGATCTCTTGGTAGCCACAGTCATATAAATCAAGGTTCCTGTTGCCTGCTCAGTGCCTTCCTGTCCCTGGGAACAGCTCACGTGGGGGTGACAGGGGAAAGGCTTGGCATGTGAGAGCTGAAAGTCCTGCAGTGAAAAAAGGGTTTGGAGGAATTGCAGTTAGAAGAGAGACAAACCCAAAGAAAATAAACTCTGTGCTTGTGGATCAAGTCACTTTGAGGTCAGAGAATGTCAGGTGGTGCCTGCACTGTAGGTGGCTTGTTCCAGTCCTGTCCTGCTGCAATTCTGAGTTCCCATTTTAACCTTGTAGGTTTGCCCAGTGACAGCGATGGAAACGCCGACATTGCCAAGCAGATCCCTCCAAATCCTCTCCAGCACCTGAATTTTGAAGAAAATATGGAAGCCCAGAAAGAGCACAAAATTGAGCCAGACCAGCTAAAAGTCCCAAAGAGCCGAGTTAGCGACTTGCAGAAGATTAAGCAAAGTAAGTTGGCTAATATCACACACTTCAATATATTAAAAAAATCCCTTCATCTTTTATCTGTGTAAGTGCCTGTCTGAAAAACAGGGACCATTGCAGAGGGTGGCTTTGGAGAGGGAGCCTGAGAAGGAATATAATGTGTTCCTGGGTAAAAGATAACCTTTAATGTGTTGTTTTTCACATGTACGTTCAGTTATTTTTAAAAATTATTTCCTTATTTAAGAAAGTTAGGAAATAAGAAAATTTTATTTAATTAATAAGAAAATTCAAGATGTTTTTGGAAATCACTGCACAGTTAAATTGGTTAAGTCAGGGCTTTGATACATGCAGGATGCTGAGTTACTCACTTTATTATTTGACGTCAGTACGCTTTTTTGGACAACATTGTAAGAATTCAGCCAAAACTGAGAAAACTTTGGTTGTTTTAATGTCACTCGTGGAACTTTGTGATGGAGCAGGGACAAGTGTGTTACAAATTGTCACAGAACCTGGGCAGGCCTGGCTTTACTCTGAGTAATCTGAGTTGTGCAAGGCTTGTTATTTTATCAAAGCAGCTTCTGGTGGAAACTTCTGGAGTGAGAAAGCTTCTCATTTCAGTTGTTGAGTTTGGTAATGGATTCTCTCTTCCCTGGTCATGGATTAAATGATTGGGGTGAGCTGGGAATGATTGGCAGGAGCTGGGAAGGAAATGTGTCCATTGCAGGCTGTGAGGGGGTGCTTGATCTCCTGGGAGTCAGGAATTGTCCCCAGTTAGCCTCTTCTCTTTGCTCCTTCACGTTTGGAATAACTCCAGTTGTAGGTTTTCACAGTTGTGAGGGAGAGACTTGATCACAAAAGGAAATAGCTAATCCAGGTTTGTACAGGGGTCTGTCCTGATGGTCAGTGGCTCTTCAGAAAGGTCCACTGGTGACAAACTCACCCTGGGATGGAGGAGCTCTGGCCCAGCTCTGGCCCGGCTCTGGCCCGGCTCTGACCCAGCTCTGGCCCGGCTCTGGCCCGGCTCTGACCCGGCTCTGGCCTGGCTCTGGCCCAGCTCTGACCCGGCTCTGGCCTGGCTCTGATCCAGCTCTGGCCCGGCTCTGGCCCAGCTCTGACCCGGCTCTGGCCCAGCTCTGACCCGGCTCTGGCCCGGCTCTGACCCGGCTCTG